>CM075858.1:49911038-50511038 GCA_037975125.1 Latrodectus hesperus
ATATTACATTTTTTTCTGTATGACAATTTGATAAAATTTCTGAGGCTAAGTATAATCCCACATTATTGAGTAAGAACATTACATTACTTTCAATTTCAATGTCAAAATGAAAAATTCTGAAGAATCTTGAGTGGAACACAAACAAGCCCACCTTTTTATTAATCTAAATGTGTGATGATTTATAATTAAATTATTTATACAAAAAATTTTGTTATTTAAATTTTCGATAAATTATTTCCAAAAATTTTGTACTATGTTTTGAAAAACCATTGGCAAAATTTTTGTGGAAAATAATATGAAATTTGAGTTTGAATGATTATTTCTGTTAATTTTTATTTAGTTTAGTAAAGTTTAGATTTGAAAAATATGCTAAAAATCACATCACCACTTTTTGTTTGTTCACATAGAATAAAGTCCCTATAATTGCAATGAGAAAAAAAGTTTATATAAAAAATTCAAATGAAAGATTTAAGTTTTGGTCCAGTCAGCACATTAATGGATTAGTTTATTGAAATAAGCTTTCAGTTGCCCACTTCGCCAACTGAAATCAATAAACAAAATCAAATGTCTCGTAACTTTCATTCATAGTTAAATGGTGTAATCAACATTTAAATTAGCACCCTCTTCTCTATAAAAAACATTGACTCTTGCAAATTTTTTAAAGAGCATAACTCTCTTAGCAAAAAAATCTTCAACTGAGTCAGATATTAAGCCTACTACTTTCCAAAGACCTTAGCAAGCAACCTTTCCAAAGACCTTAACAAGCAACCTTTGGAAAGACGTTAACAAGCAACCTCAGCCTCAACATTAATTGAAAAAATCTAAGTAATATAAGTGAATAAAATCTTTCAACAGTTGTTTTACAAGTTCTGGCATTTTGAAAGTAAACATTTAGAGTCAACTGTGAAGTGAATTTAGTCAACCTGGTTAATGAATCATGAGAAGTGTTAGGCAAAGGACCTTCAAAAATTTACGTTTAAAGGAAATTATAAAAAAATTTAGCAGCAGCAAAGATCTGACAAAGCACTCGATTTTTATCTTCCGAATCTATATGGAATATGACATTACACAACTGAGATTCAAAATTGCTAGATTTAAATGATTGCACTACAAACCAGGATTCCTATCGAGCGCATTCTTTGGATGTGCATTGGATGATTCTTTAGGTATTCCATATACCACAAATGTGTATACAGAAAGAACAAGTGAAGCATCTTTATTCCCTTTTGAACTCTAAAATATATTGTATTAATAATACCATTTTCTCTGCCTATTTTCTTGTCAAACTTCTATATAAAGCTTCTCTTCTACGTCCATGACTTTTGAAGAAGTACACTGCATAGATCATTCAATCCGAGATTGTTCAAGAAACTTCGTTTTGCCAATTCTTTCTATTCTACATTCATCCTCTTTCTGGAAACTCTTGAGTTAGTCTTTCACTTAATTAGTAGGAACATTAAAGGAAGAATGCTTATTTTTAAATTCATTCTTTACATAAGAATAAAAAAGCAGAAAAATTAATTTTCCAATTTATTTTCATAAAACTGATACCGGCTTTCTGAAAACTTATGTCCTCATAATAATTTTAGTAATTAATTTTTATGTCCTTAATTTTTCATCACTTTGTATATATTAATATTATTTTTACCTTTACATTTAAGCTTTAAATATTGCTACTCATATAATAATAATAATGTTTTAGAATAGTTTGGTATAATTTTATAAAAAAATTAAAAAACGAAGTTAAATTTGATTGGAATAGAGACATAAACCCGTAATCCCGGCATTTATTATGAGAGTTACCCGTAATTTACATTTGCGATTAGAGCTTGTAGAATTCCCAGTACGAGCTTAAAATATGTTAACCTGCCACCTAAAAGTCAAATTTAATGAGCTTAAAGTGTTTAACTCATTATGAGAAGAAATATCGTGTCCTCTGACTTCGATAAACAAACGTAATTAGAGGAAAAGGCTTTCACCTCTAAACAAACAAAGTTAAATGATTCGGCGGAAATCAGAAAAAGAAAATTAAACATTACCTTAACTAATCAAGTTGACGGTATGCTTAATATTTAAAAAATAATTCAAGTTGAGAGTTTTGTTTTTATTTCACTTTTATTCAGAGAATTGAAAGTGCTATAAAAATTCTATTCCCTGAAAAGAATTTAACTCCTCTTTGGTAAAACAGATATGTTAATTTTTAGTCGCTATTAATTATATTGTAACTGAAATTTTTAACTTTGAAATGAAATTTTTGGAAAACAATTTTTATTTGTTAGTTTTGTAGCATCATGTCATGAATAATTAATAAGTTATGTATATATTCTAAATAATTATTTTTTCGCTAATTATAATTTTTAACTTTGATTCAAAAAGAGAAGCTCTTTACTATTAAATCAGAAAATTAAAAATTGAATAAGTTTCATTTTTAAAAAATACATCATAAGCTAACACTGTTGAAAAAATGTGAAGCAGATATTTCAAGAAGAGCATATTGAAGGATAATAATGAAGAAAAAATATTTTAATACAAATGCTTATGAATTCAAGCCTATTTGTATTGATTAATAATAATTAATGCGTGTGGGGTAAAATTAAAAGCAAATGTCTTTCTCAAACACTATTGAGAGAATAAAGATAAAAATACACTACTGGCCATTAAAATTGCTACACCAAGAAGGAATACAAATAACAGAACGATATTTATTGGACACATACATTATAGTGGAAAGAACAAGTGATTAGATTTACAGGAAATTAGGATGTATAGATCTTGAGAAATCAATACGCAGAGCAGCCACCTCTGGCTGCAATAACAGCATTTATTCGCCTAGGCATGGAGTCAAACAGAGATTGTATGGCATGTACGGGGATCTCAGTCCATGCAGCTTCAACACTATGCTACAGTTCATCGACAGTAGTGGATGGTGAGTGATGGCGTGCCAATCGCTCGGCAACCATTGACCACACGTTCTCAATTGGTGACAGATCAGGAGAACGTGCTGGCCAGGGTAACAGTCGAACCTGTTCTGTATCAAGGAAGTTCAGATCAGTACGGGCAACATGCGGTCATGCATTATCCTATTGAAACAAAGCATTAGGGAGGCCTCGAAGATGTGAAGGCAGGGCCACGGGCTTAAAACATAGGAAATGTAACAGTTGCTGTTCAAAGTGCCGGTAATGCGAACAAGAGGTGATCGAGACGTGTATCCAATGGCACCCCATACCATCACTCCAGCAGATGGGCCAGTATGGCGATGTTCAATGCAAGCTGGCAATGCGCGTTCTCCACGATGCCTCTAAACACGGATGCGGCCATCATGGTCCTGTATACAGAACCGAGATTCATCTGTAAAGATGACGTGATGCCATTCCCGCGTCCATGTTCGTCGCTGATCACACAATTGAAGGCGCTCCTGTCTGTGACGCAGCGTCAAATGTAGCCGAAGCCATGGTTGCTGTGCAGACAATCCATGCTGCTGCAAACGTCGTCGAACTGTTCGAGCAGAAACTTGTTGCCTTGCAAATGACTCCATTTCTCGACTCAGGGTTCGTGACGTGGCTGTACGATCCCTTGTGACCATGCAGATAAAATGTCTGTCTTCTCTGCTGTTAGTGATGGGGAATCGCCGAGATCCTGCATGACGTTCCATTTGATTGTCCTGAACCCATCGATTCCATATTCTGCTAACAGTCATGGGGTCTTGACCGACGCGAGCAGCAATATTGGGGTACGATAAACCGCAATCCCGGTGGGCTATAATCCTTCCTCGATCAAAATCAGACACGTGCTGATAGGCATTTCTTCTTCTTACACGAGGCAGTACCACATTACAACGTCTTTGCCGAAAACAACGTTGAAGTGGAAATTGAGTATGAGAAAATTGCTGTCAAATCTCTGGTTTTATACATATTGTAGATATCACTACTGTCGCCTGCTTTGTATGAATGCGCTGAAAATCTAATCATTTGCATATCACAGCAAGTTCTACCTGTCATGCAAATTTCACATGTGTGGTGTGCCGCTTTCCTGGTGTAGCAATTTTAATGGCCAGTAGTGTACTTAAATAATTAAAAGTGACATATCAATTCTTATATATGAGTAATTTTTTGAAATGTATATCACTTACATTTTGATATATTACTTTCATTCCTGAGACATATATAAAAAGTTTCGTAATTTTTAGCCTTTTAAAATTTATACAATATAAAAAATCGCTTCATTATACACAGTCCCATCACATTAATGTGACCACCACATACTTTCGACATAGACGTTATATAACCAATCACAGTAGGCAGGTGGCAGCACAGTGCTGTTAAGTGTATATAAAGAGTGAAGACTTCGGGAAGCAGTGCAGTCGTTGGTGTAATGCAGAGACAGAGCGACATCCAAAAGGGTTGCCAACAGTATCTCCCAAACTACTATTCAGCGAATGTTGCAGCGTCTTGGCTCCGAAGCACTATTTAGTGATAAGGTCGACATCGAAGCCAATATCACTTCCTCCCCATAATATCACATTAGTTGAATGTTATTAAAATATAATGTTTAACAAGCAATAGATTTTTAAAGCACAATGGTCTCTGACCAAGTCAATGAAAATCAAACAGAATTAATTCTTCTGGGAACTCCTTAACCTAGTGGTATAACGTGAATTCGAGACCTCCAGAAAGGAAGGTTCTAGTTTCAATACAAACACCTGTTTAACAGCAGGAGATGGATAATGTGTTTCTGCTGTCTGAATGCACATCAGTCAGAATGGGTGTTTTATTTAAAATTTCCTTTAAAGAAGTAATTTTTTTTTTAATTTCTGAACTGAACTTAAAAATGTTCGCCCCATGTATCATTCAGTATTTTGGCTTTAATATTTGGTCATATGCATCCCCAGATAGCAAACTGTGGTCCTCTGGATATTCGAAGGACCTATTCTTAGGGCCAGGTGGATTTAATTTGGACGTGAGGAAGACGTCCGATGGATGTCCATCGACGTATTATGGACATTCTCAAGAAGTCCTTATACCCTGAAGTAGCACACATATAGGACGTTCCAATAGCCGGAAGTAGCACGTACATAGGACATTTCAAGTACTTCCGAGACAGATGATATTTGGACGCGATTTGGCACACATTTGGACATTCATATAACAAGCTTTATTACATTGTTCCTAGTATTGAATTGTGAGATTTATCATTATTTAATAGCATGAAAATTACATTTTATACGATGTTTATAACTTCTGAATTAATTTAGGTTGTTGTTATATAATGCCCTGTTACTTGTATTTCCACTTTTCAGCAGTACAAGGGGTGGAAGCATTTTATATAGGGCGGCACCCAGAGACTGTATCATCGTAGGCTGAAGTTTCGTAGTTTAGAAGCAGGGATCAAACAGAAAACTCTCAGATATCACTTGCCACCCTAGAAGCTTTATTTCATTTGGCGGACATCCTGACCACGACATAATTGACGCGCTTTTCAATTTTTTGGTCTAAGAGTTTACATAATATTCTGAAAATTAAGCTAATGTAACACAGCCTTAAAATACTTATTAGAAATTGATTCAAAAGAAATTATTAATAATGTTCCCGAACATTTAAACTATTTTGAGGCAGGTTACTTTTAACTAATCATTATTAAATGAAAATCTTAGAAAAGTAGCTTATTTGTTATTTATCAAACTTTTAATTATCTGGAATAATCCAGCTGAGTATCTTCTATCCAACGAAATTTGAGCTTTATATAAACTTTTCTTTTTGGTATAGCTTTTCGCAATCGTCTTCATATAATCATTTTTAGCCCAAATAGTATAATAATTCCATTCTCTTATTAATGAGTATTTTAAACTTTTAAATAAAGTTTAAGAAATTTATAATACTCAATCTATAATTTATATTTAAAAGCATTCAATTGAATATACACTCTTTCGCAAAAACTCGAAGTACCAAGAAGGATTTGTATGACTGTGATGAAATTTCGTTGGAAAACACATCTTGGCTGAAAATGATAAGATTTTCAAAGCCATTGAACATGAACTCTTGCTGGCTTCATACTTTTCATACGATTGTGATAATCTAAGAAATTTAAAGAGCGATGCAATATTCATTGAAAAACACTATTCCCTATAATCGACTGAAAACTACGATAATTGATTACGACGTAAGTAATGTGGTATGGATAAAAGCAAATCTCCTCAGATAAAATCCACTGTGACCATAACTTTTACCTCAGCTAAGCACTTTAAGGTGGTGGAAGGACCCAGGAATGATCTGAAAGAATCTGTAGCAGGTTGGATTCCTAACGATAATATCCTTGAGTTCAGTCATTGATTCTTTGTCACTTTGGCCTTCCAGATTTTTCATTTCGCTGTTTTTTGCAGCAACCATTACTGCCAGAACCATATCCGTATGATTAAGTAACGCTTGTTCCCCAAGTGTGTGCTTGTCTTTTTACCTTCACACATTCAAACCATGCCAACACATTTAAAGTCGTCCGATAGCCTGTAAGGTATTCGATAACATCATAATGGCATTATTCTTTGAGTCTTCGAGAAAAATGTGAAACAAAAACTTCTGCAACCATTATTTGTGTTATACCATGTAAGTTTCACAGAAAATACTGAAGTGCGTTTTATAACCAGAATCAACCTGCTTTAGCTTTGAGAATTTAATTACGCTGCCCGACATTGAAAATGCAACACCAAGAAAGAGTTGCCAGAAAGTGACGAAACTCGGCAAACAGAGAAAGACAGCAACGAATAAGTAATCTGTATTTCGTAATGATATGCATAATACAGAGCAAGAACACAGTCGACGTCGATAAGTTGTAGGACCACTGTGGACGGTAACACACGAAGCAACACGTCTAGGTAAAGAATCAATGAGAGTATGGATAGCGTCCTGAAGAATGGCTCTCCATTCCCTGTCAATCATTTGCTAAAGTGCGTTTTCTGAAGGAAGCAGTGTCAGGATTTGCAAGTGGCGTCAAATCATATTCCAAACGTGTTCGATTTATGAGATATATGGCAAGTACGGTAGCCAAGGTAAAAGCTGTACACCTTGCAGGGCATATTGGCTAATGCGAGCAATGTGCAGTCGGGCGTTATCCTGCTGATAAAGGGCATTGGGCATCCCCTAAAGGTAGGGAAGTGTCACAGGTTCATCCATAGGCTACATCACATCATCCACGTAACGTTCGGCTGTCGTAGTACCTAGAATACGAACTAGAAACGACCTGAAATCGTATGCAATGGTGCCCAAAATCATGATGCCATGTTGTCGCGCAGTGGGTGTTTCCACGATTGCTGCAGGTTTGGGCCTGTGTCCACATCGATGCCACACTCGTTCACGGTGACTATCACTGAAGAAACAGAAGCTTGACTCATCTGAAAAGACTATCCTAAGAAAAGACTATCACTATATTGTCCACATCGCTCTATTCCTGCACCATTCCACGCATGCATCTATGTTGTGGAGTCAATGGCAGTCTTCTTAAAGGACGACATGACCGCATGCTACTAGCATCCAATTGAAGGCACATGGTTCTGCACGATATGGGAGCATTCATGGTGTCTTGCTCATGCTGCAGAATTTCGGAAGACGTACTTTGCGGTGCCACTACCGCTTCCCGTATGACTCATTGATCGACGTGTTCTGACGTCACTCTGGCTGCACGGGTACCCCGCAAACATTCCATTGCACCTTGTTCCAACTATCTTCACTGGGAACGCATCTAAGTGTCTGTTAATTGCCATATGCCATAAAGACCAATCTGCCCTTCTCAGTCCAATCACCATCTCCTCGTAAATTCGTCTATCTGCTGAAAGTGACTCCGTCGACGATGGCCTGGCATTCTCTACAATTACAGGCATATTTTGCTACAAGAACAGTTTCAACGATTATTTTCGAAGCAGCAACAACGGTGCAAATATCTCCCTCTCTGCCGTTTCCTCACATTATATCTTATCCTACGTGTGATGGAGAGCTGCACATTTCATATCATTTGCATAACTCGGTAAGGTGCGTCCATCCTGAAATTTGCATAATTTTCTGGCCACTTCTTTTTGGTGTTGCATTTTTAATGTCGGGCAGTGTAATTGCATACTTCATGTGCAAAAATTTACACGAAAAAGTTTGGGATAGATTTAAGGGTTCACTCAAGATTTAGAAATATTTTTAACGCTACATTCTAGAGCACGAAAATGCTTTTCTTCAAATAATTAAGTTTTAAAGACAAGAATATCACAGATAACAGAACAAAAATACTTTGATATTGGCAGAGTCCGTGGGTTCTCCTGAAAATGGAAAACATATTAGGAAGATTGTTATCTCAACACTTTTATGAAATCATTTTAGCACACATTAAAAGTATCTTCTACGAAAATAAATCTTAACTCATAAGAAAAGTTCCTAGCAAAACCCATCATTATAGGTTCCATCTAATATAAAATTGTTCCAATTAAAACTCTTATTATCAGGATGAGAACAAAAGGATTTACATTTGAATTAAAACAAAGAAGATTCAGATTACAGAAAAGTTCTTATGTATAGAAGCGCAATGATGTAAGTCAGTGATTCTCAACCCGTGGAGTGCGACCCCTAACCAAATACATTTCGACACATTTAATATAATTAACTTATTCAATTAAAACAACTTACAAAATTAAAAACAAATTTAATAATTATTAGTAACTTCCTTGGGCCTGTCTTTCAGAACAAAGTTTTTCGAAGAAGGGTTTAATATTAGAAGTAGACACTCTCAGTTCTTTTTCTATATTTAGCTGAAATCTATATTTTGTCTTCAAAGAAGCCACCGCAGAAAATCCAGTTTCACAAAGGTAAGATGTTGAAAATGGTAGTAGAATGCGAACTTTTGTTTTTAGTGCATAAAACTCATCATGCACTCCTTTCCAAAATTCAAAGAGTAATTTATTACTCAATTGTCTTTTGGTTTCGCCACTTGCCGTGAAGTCTATGAACGTTTCTTCCTCTTCAATTGAGAGTCCTTCGGGCGTATTTTGAAACAGATCCCTCACCCACTTGTAACTTGTTATCAGTTTGTCGTCAGCATGAAAGTACTTTTTAAAATTCTTTGCTAGCATTGCTAAATGATTTTAAATGGTTACAAAAACAACTTTTACATGTTGTTCTTCAGCCTTGTAAGTTTTAATATAATCATTCAAATTTGCAAACATTGTTAAGTTTTCTTGCTTTAAATTTCTGCTCCAAAATTCCAATTTCCTACAAAAAGCATTAACTTTATCACTCGTATCCAATATATGTGTATTTGCTCCTTGCAGTTGAAGATTAAAGTTATTTAATTTCTCGAATATGTCGATCACACACACACCTGTAGCTCAATTTCATCACAAATAAACTCTCGAGAAAATTCTCAGCTTCCGGTCTGTTTTCCTATTCTTCTCTTAATTCATAAACACGTTGCGAAAATTTCCCTCGTGATAACCATCTTGCCTCACAATAAAATAGTAACGCTGAATTTACTGCACCCATGTCTTTACTAAGTGCGAAAAAGATTCTTGATTTAAGAGGTCTCATTTTTATATAATTTACTAAGGTTACAACCGTAGTTAACACAATATTCAAACCAGGACTCATTTCTTTGGAAGCCAAAGCTTCTACATCTGGCCAAAGCTTTTCACAACTGGCTATTTTATATGAAACTTTGTAAGATGCAATTAAAGCTTTTTCATTCATAGACAAAGTTTTTTTAAACAATGATTTTTGCTTTTCATATGATTTTAATTTTAATTCGAAGAATTTTCTGTTTTTTTGTTGTTATTGTTGTTGTACTCACTATGACGCGTTTTCAAATGTCGTTTAAGTTTATTAGGTTTCATGCTGTATGCCGCCAACATTTTTGAGCAAATGATACACAGGGGCCTTTCTTCTTCATTTACTTCTGTACTAGTGAACCCAAAATTTAAGCATTCTTGAGAATATTTTCTTAAATTTATTTTCGGAACCACGCACGTCTGTGTACTTGTTGATGCTTCTATATCGTCTAATGCTCGCTTACGTCCGCTTAAAAATGTATCCATGATTCTGCATAAGTCTGCTGTTGTGAATATTTAATACAGTGAATTGCAATTACACGAAAATATATATAACATACACATTCAGAATAGATCCAATAACGATAGAAGGATCGACTCGAATGAGATTGTCTGGAATTGAAATTGGCGTCATAGAACTTTCTCCTTCTCCCTATGTGAGAAAACATTTGTTCACATCTGCGCACGCTCCTAACTTAACTTTTAAGCTGACCAGACAAATTCCAGACAAGTCGAAACTTCTCGCGAAACCGTGAGAATGCCCGACATGGAAGGACGCAAGAGCAATAAAAAGGCATAGGTTTCTTGTTTTTTTTTTTTTTTTTTTTTCCAATGCTGAGGATCGATGTTGCAAAATGTCAATAAATTTCTGTATTCTTGGTAATTTGTAAAGTTTAAAATTAAGGTTGTAGTGTAGGTTTAGCGCCAAAATACTCAAAATACATTATTATTGTTTACATTTTATTGTATGCGGTGGGGAGGGGGCGCGATGAAAATTATGATTTGAAAATTGGGCCGTGAATACTAAAAGGTTGAGAAACACTGATGTTTCCAAATATTTGAAAGCATAAGAAAAATTAAAATAAAAGCTATCACGACAATAATTGCTAATTTAAATATAAAATAGTCTTTAAAAATAATATTAATTTGGCTTGCCATTTGTTAATTAAAAGCCATTTAATAATATAAGCAACAAGTGAAGGGATAAAAAATAAAAGAGAGCCGAATGTTACGCTTTATTCATATTAATATTCTCAATTTTAAATTACAAAATAATTTTCAAAATGTCAATGTAATGAATGTAAACTTGTTTCATTGCATCAAAGCAATTCCAATGAATAAAATTCGGAGAAAATCAAGTCCTCATTTTAATACAGGAAACCCAAAGGAAAGAGTTTTATGATAAATTCTTAATGTCATTACAAATATTGGAAATAACTACTCCTTTTCACGTTATTATGAACATATAGCTCCAGCTCTTTGAAAAGTAGTTCGTGAATTATATTTACCCTTCTAGCGAAAGTAGCGCTTGACTGCTTATGCTTTCCTCGCGCCGCCTAGGAAGGGAAATATAATTTGTTTCGCATCCCGATTGCGTTACAAAAGTCAATCTCACCGCTTCATAACTACTGAAATGCTTGCAACTCAGGCCATTAACGTTACCAAGATCAGGATACCGTGTAATAGTGGAAACATTCAAGAATATATTGTAAATAGTTTATAAAATCTCGGAAAAGCAGCACCAATTGAATCAACGATTAGAAAACTGTTTACTGCTGAAAGGCATAATTCAGAAAATTAATGAGCTTGCATTTAACGATTGAAATTTCATGCCATATTTGTTTAAGAACAGTAAATTTTCATGATTAGGCAGAGCTATAATGATTTTATTGGTGGAGTATAATTTAAATAAATTAAACACGGTATAATTTAAATAAAAAAAGAAATCGAATCGTCGTGAATTTTTCAGAACACATTTATAATATTAAATTTTTAATTTTAATTATGAGGCCGTATTTGATGCGCCGATTATGCTATAACCAACATACAGCAATACATATCATGTAGTAACTAACAGTAGAAAAGCCTAAGGCAGTCCGCAAATTCGTAGATGATCGCATGAGATATGTTTCGCTAGACAAGCTGAGCATCTCGCGAGAATCGCATCAGACCAAATGACGTCATTAATGTCTTAGTTACGTCAGAAAAGGGGTGGTGCGCGAGACGTTTCTAGATTTCAAGCAGGTTCGAAATATCTGACAACATTCCTCGAGACAGCGTTCTCATAGGTTTAAAATTCCATGACGTGAGATACAACGTTTTAGTTACGTCACACTAAGACATCGATGAGACCTCATTTGTCTACTATAAGACGGCGTCTTAATCGGATTGTCTACCGCATTTGCGGCCTGCCAAACAACTGAACGCTGTTATAAGGGCCTTTTATCATTCACCTAATTTCATATCCGGAAGGACAGTTTCACATATAAGTGAGCTGTATTCACATGGTTCAATGGAAGAAACTTGGTAATTCCGAAGTACAACCTCCAACCGATATGCAAACGGAAACCAAACCATATCTTAGTGATAGGACTGAACTGTAAGCTTTGTAAAGAATTATGGTTTCAACAACAATTGAACAATGGAAGATGGTAATACATTTTTGCTTGCAACGATAAATGCTTGAAAACTTTCTGGATTTCTTTTCTCGTGTCGCACAAATGGGTCCATTAATTATGAAAAGCACTCCTGGATGGGAATAATACGCGACAGAATTAACAAAATCTTCAAACAGCGAGTTGAGATATTATGATAAAAACATCCATTTTTCTTTCTTCAATTGTTAGCAAGAATCATACTTGGGACTTTTCAGTTAGAAGTGTGTCCTACCATTCTTCACTCAAATAAGATTAAAAAATATGCACATATACATAAAAAAAATGCTAAAATAAAAATAAGCAAAAACTGAAAAAATATACAGAGAACTTGTTACTCACATTCTCTTTCCGCAACTACATTTTTCCTTCCAGAAGATTCAAATCTTTTTCGATAAGACTATAGTTTCAAAACAACTCTTATGCATCGAAATCTCTCAATTTAGTAGTCAACTCTTTTGTAATAAGTATCAATTTAAAATCACTCCCTTGAGAGAGATTGTGAGATCTCTTAACAACAGTTTTTTAATGTGTAACTTTTATAAATAATTTCTTTGGTAAGATCATATTTTTTGTTTAATTACATTATAAAAGAAACTCGTCTTTACGAAATTCTAATTTATGAACTAAAACGATTTTACGAACTCGTGGTTGGTCCAAAACATTTGGAATAGAAAAAGTATTTTTATTTTTTATTAACAAGCTAAAATTTTGAAAACTCTTTTTCTGCGAACATATTTCATACTTCTTTCATTTGCATTTATTTTTTTATCATAAAGTGGTTGTTTTTTTCATTACAGTTGAGATCCTGAGTACGTCACTTTATTACGATTCTCATTGGTTTAATATATCCATGATGTCAGATAATGTTTATCTACGTCACCTCTTATTGAGACGGCATTCTAAATCTGACTTGTCGACGAATTTGCAGACTACCTTCAAATCGCATTCTTCGATCGGCAGCAAACTAGGCAAAGTTCACCATGGAATGCCTGATAATAGTGTCGAAATTCATTTTTTTTTAATAATACGATTTCTAATATGAAGATCAAAGTATTGGTTTGAGAAACCGTTTTCCATTGATTCAAGCCATTAATACATGGACAATAGAACAGTAGAAAAAGCAAAATGAAAAAGATAATACAACCACTTTATAATTAGTTTAAATCGGCAAGGACGATTTAAATTTTTAAAAATTTCATTAATTAATAGAATTCTAATATTTTTAAATTACGGTTTAGAAACAAATCAATGTTTTTTTTTCTGGAAGAAGCGTAAATCCTTCGAATTATGGATAACTAATCACACAACTGATGTTGAAATCCCGGACAAAACAATTATTACGGAATTTTTCGAGCCTGATTTTAGTCTCAAAGTCAATGCAGCAGAGTATAATTAATATAGCTTTAAGCGTACTATTAAATGTAAACTATCTTTGCAAGAAATTATCATGTCTTGGAATGGGCTTATGAAATTGGCACTGTATGCGCAACGCACTCGTTAACCTGTACCTAGAAAAACGCTGCAAAAGAAAAAAATAACAATATTTAGACTATTTTGACATGCAGGCTTAAAGAAATCACAGAAACTGAAGAAACCCGCGAACATTTACTCCAGGATTTCAATGAAAATGAGCTTCGACAAAGAAACCCAATGTTTCCCGGTTTCATTATAGGATTTTTAAAAGGTATTCGGATAGAATTTGACCGTAAAAAGTATCAGATGTTCAAATAAGTGAGAACATAATAAATGAGAATGAAATAGAACTGTAAGTATAAAACAAGAGAAAATGCTGGGCAACTACGATCATCAGCGAAATGAGCAAATAAATAGCAAACAAAATTAAGGGTCTTTTTTCACAAAAACATTAACAAAATTTTTTTCTACATCGAAATAGTAGAATTTTTTTTTAAAAAAAAATGCAGCTCTTAAACAAAAAATTATCATTTGCCTATTTTTCATCAATAAAATTAAATATTTTTAAGGATGCATTTTATTTTGTACTTGCTTCTAACATAATATATATTGAAAAATATTCTCAAGTAATTTTGTTTATAAAGAACAGTTTGAAAAAAAATTCGTTTTAAGATATAAAACATACTTTTCCATTTTACGAATCTTCGATTTTAAGAACGATTTCACCAATTTTTACAAGTTTGTAAAAACAAGTGTCTACAGTTGTGTTTTTCCCCTCACATTTAGGAAAAAAGTTTCTAATTGAAACATTCATTTTATATTTATTTTGTTATTTAATAAACACGTTGAAACACGGAACGTTTACTGATGGCACTTGGGCAAATTTTATTATTAATGAGCGAAAAAAAAGTAGATCACTGGACAATCACCTGCCAATCCGTTTCTATGGGTTTCTCGTGAAATTAAGGCGAACAAAGCCAGAAAATGCTAACTTAGCGACAAGTTAGTCATTATATAGTATTAATCACATGAACAATTTAAAGTTTTCTCAGGTTATTAATTCATAAATGTTACAAAAAAGAGTGATTTACTTTTTCTAATGATATCACTATCTTTATAAATGACATTTGCTCAAGAAATAATGAGAAAATTCCACAAATAATTAAAATTCATATTTATTAAAATCTTATTTTTACAAAGTCAATCATCTCTGATTCTTTCAAAATTTGTTCATTTTTAAAAATATTATAGCGAAAAGTGAAAAATTCACTTAAGATAATAAGCATGGTTCAACAGAAATTTTGAAGAATCCAAATTAAAGCTTTTTAGTGACTTAAATACACCCTAAATAAAGATGGAATCATTTTTAAAAATAGTAAAACAACAATTTGGTGGAACAAGATGGTACATGAGAAATCTGTAAACGAAAATTACGATCAGTTCCCACCTGTAAGAGATTTGAAGATAAATATTCTACACACAAACTATAACTTGAATTGATTTACCCTTATGAGACAATTTTTAATTAAATTTATAACTTAATAATTCCACATTACATTCACAATTCTATTATCTAAAATGAATTTTGGTATTAATTATATATTCAATTAATTTTTCTGAGGTTTTATGAGAAATACCGACACCGCTATGTGATAAGAATACAAAAAATAGACTTCCGGGAAAACTGTTTATAGATAATGGGCACGTGTCACAAAAAAAAAAAGAATCCGGGAAAACTCCCAAACACCCAGCTTGACAGACATGTAAAAGGAAGAATCCCAACTGCGTCGTCTGTTGTTTAACACAGTAACTGGAATTGAACCTGTACCTTTCGTTCTAAAGAGTACCGTCTTACTACTAAACCAGTGACTCTCACACACACATGCCCAATATTTAATAAAACACAGTTGCAGAAGTATTATAAAGCAAAAAAAATCACAATGCCTACATAAATAAAAAATTTTATTCTGCGTATCCACTGAATTTTTATCTGGGGTTGAATTGAGAATGGTTGTAGAATGAAACTTTTACAAGAAGTTTTGGTATATAGCTAATTCTTAAAGAGACTATATTTCCTTTAGGCATATTAATCACGGAGTAAGCAATTTCAATTACACTTAATGATCATTTGAATTCAAAATAAAACAACTTATACAGCAATATACACCATTTCAGAATTTTTCTTGCTTCAAGAAAATTATATTCTTCCCCCTTTTTCAAATTATCGTCTATGCGTAACAGCTGTGAGTAGATAGCTTTTTTCTACTTTACTATAAAAATAAATAGTGAAAAAAAACGCCTTTTTTATTTGTGTTTTGACAATTTCAGCAACGGCAATAAGTAATGGCAATTTTCTAATCCGACGTCGATAGATAATGGCACTGAAACATGGACGAAAGGAGGGACACAAATTCAATATATTTAATAATCTCCATAATTAAAAGGAATTTCTTCTAGTGTTCCGCAACTCAAATGATTTGTTTTTTGCTGATTATACTTGATAATTCATTCCGTGGTTCAAAATAGCGTTTTGAAAAGATAAATAAATAATAAATATTTAAAAATAGCGAATATTGTTTTAATTAAATCACAATTTTTTCCCGAAAGTTAGGAATGTGCTTTCCACAGAAAGCCACGGTCCACAGGCGAACTTAAACCATTCTTCACTAATTTTACGCATTCAGTGAGATACCAAGTAATACAGTACATATAAAGAACGATTATTATAAAACATAATGTGACAGAATATTCTGAGGAGAGTTTTCCCATACAAAATGATTCAGTAATACAAATTACTGCATGTGACTTTAGAATGCAAAAGTTTTTGTTCTATAATACAGTTCTAATCACCATCACCATAACGTTCATTCTTTTTTTTTCCAATTCTAATTAAGTTATTTTAAAATTGGAATATATATCAACTGATTATTTTAAAACATAATGTGGCAGAATTCTGAGTAGTTTCCCTAAAATTAAAATTTCAACAATACTACAAAAAAATATTGTTTTTAAGAACGATTTTTTTTCAGAGTACAGTTAACCAGACACAAACATTAGTTTGAAGAGGGACTAAAAGTAAAAATTTTTTAGTTTAAAAACTAAAAAAATTTACATATTTTCTAGAATTAGCATTAAAAAAAAACAAAATTATTTGGATTACATTAATTTTCCCAGATAAGTTGAGTTGTAAATGACATAAATACAATTAATATCCCGATTTCATGGGAAAAAGCTTGCTTTTTCAGATAAAAATAAAGGAAAATTCAATAAAAGAAACATGTTATTTTATTCTTTTATAAAGAAGCTAGCTGGATTGATCTACTTCTTTGCATTCTATTTAAATTATTTTATAATTGATTTAATGAATTCATACTTTACATTTGACTAATTGCATGCTAATATACCTTAGATTTTACAAGTTGAGATTAACTGAAAAAACAAACACTAAATTAATGTAATAAATACAGAAGCAGGTGATACTAGATATTTTTTATGCAGCAAACTAAAATGAGCCAAAAATCAAAAATTAAAAAAATAAAGCTTGACAATTTAAGCATGAAAATATGAGGCTCTAAGTTCACTTAAAAGTGCACTCATTACAAAACAATTTAATTAATAGTATCTGAAAATATTTTGTAATCTGAAATGAAATCTCATGCATAGAAAACAAATTGAATGAAAATGTTTTATACAACACTCCATTTAAATATTGGAATCAAGACTTTTTCCTCAGTATTTCTATAGGTATTGGGAAATGCAAAATTACATTCATCGCAAAGGACAAAAAAAATTTTTAAAAAATCGAAAATAAATTAAATATTGTTATTTTTAAAGAAAATTATATTGTAGGAATGTATAGAAAGAGGGAAATATACGGTGTAAAAAAGTTTGTCTCCATTTCAAGTAGTTATGTGCAGATGTGATCATTTAAGAAAAAAGTATTAAAAAAAATGCAGATTTAGTAATCTATTTTAATAGAATAGATCCAAAACTATTGCAAATATATTAAATAATTATAAATAAAATGGATAATTTTTTCTATTTTAGTTATTTCAGCTATGTTTTATGCATAATCTTTTCAGAAAACGACAAACTTTAACTGCACATTTAAATTCACTCAACAGATTTTACATATGTCAACAATTCAAAGCTCAATACTGATTAGCATTTTAAGTTCATTGAATATTCAGTAATGATAGTATATGCACAATATGTTTGATGACATCCCATAAAAAAAAAGAAACCACAGAATATATGACCTATATACTTGTGACTACATTAATAATCATAAATTACCATTACTGGTATAACATATAAACTATGCTTTATTATCTCATTCTATAGAAAAGCTATCATTTGCTCATTTAGAGGTGTTTAAAAACTTTGCAATATTTTTTACATTTTTATAAATAAATGTTTAAAAAAAATAAAAAATTTTTTTCATGCAAAATAATAAATGATTTGCAAAACACTACATTATGTAAGTGCAATAAATACATCAACAAATAATCTAAGTATCTAAGCAATATTAGGTTTGAGCACCAGTTCTAATGAATAAGAAAAAACAGGGTTCGCACAGATTGTCAAGAATCAAATTCCAGGAGTCAAATCAAAAATTTCCAGGAGGTATCGACATTCACGTTAAATAATTTTTATTTTATTTTAAAAATTGTTCTTAACCAAATATGCATATAATTATGCACAAGCAATATTTTTCATTCATTTCTGTAAGTAATAAAAATAAATAATTGCAAACTTTAATGCGACTATTTTTTATTTAAGTTAAAATTATTAATGATTATTTCAAAAGCCTTCAATGAATTTACAGCTATAACAGCTAATTTTTTATTTAAATAATCCACATTCTATATAATACTGGATTATACATTGTATAAAATAATTAGTTGTTTTAGAGTTTTTAGACATTTGGAATAGATTCCTGTCTATTAATTCATTGAGTATTTCAAAATGAGTATGACAATTTCTTTTCAAATACACTTACTCAAAACAAATACAACTATTAGATATAGTTTCAAGAGTCCATTGGTCATTGAAAAGACATTTTCCACCAGGCATATTAAATAATTTTTATTTCAGTCTTTATTTCTATTTCATTAATAAACAAATTTATGCTGGTTCAATTGAATTATACATAACTTTCATCAAGGAAAACATGGAAAATATGTTTTAACTCGAAAATTTTGTATTTAAATATTAATATTCACAAATAATTTTATACAAGGAAAACAGCAGCAAAAAGAAAAAGAATCAAAATCACCTGTCTTAATTGCGCAATACATTTATTTTTGTTTGGTAATTACTTCACTTTACTTGACATAAATCTAAATATTACTAAACCAAGATATCATGAAATTGTTGTAGCTGAACTAGATCATGAAAACGTTTATACAAGTCAACAGTTAAGAATACAAAAAATTTAATATCGATCGTGCCGCCATCTAGTGTCAATATTAAAAACTAATACTGAATTAAGTTTTTCAACAATTTTTTTGAAATTTTTTAAATATTAAAACAAAAAAATTAAAAAAATTATAATATTTTGTTGGAAAAATAAATGGATCAAGGTAAGAAAAAATTCCAGGAGAAATCCACGATTTTTAAGGAGTCAAGTCAAAATTCCAAGAGTTTCAAGGACTCTTAAATTTTTTTTTTTGGAATTTAAAGTTTCCAGGAATTGTGCGAACCCTGAAAAAAATTTCAAGATATGAACTTCACAATAATTACAGTACTAGTCATTTTAAAAATGTTTATTACAGTACTTTTTGTAAATAATAAATAAAATTTGAAAGAGGCAATATTCTGTTTACAAACTAACAACTAATTATCACAGTTACAAGCAGCATTAAATTCTGACTATTGAATGCATGTAATATTAGTGAATGAAGCTTGTTACATAAAAATATTTCTTTACCAATAATCTAAATTATTTTTAAAATTATGTATAGCAATAAATGGATTAAAAAATTTTCAGCAATCATTGAATTAATGGATTAAAAATCTTAAAATGGTCTTTCTAGGAATAAATGGCTTACAATATCAAGTTTTGAAATCAGGGAATTAAAAAAAAATAAAATGTATCATTTAATGATACAACACAGAGTATTTTTTATCACATAATTATGAAATACAAAAAATCTACATCTTAGTATAAAAGGTATTTCAGAGTTCTTAATAATATTTATTTGACAATGGTACTAAAAATAATTGCAATTTAAATATTATAACAGCCACAAAAGAAAGCTAAGAGAAGCTCAAAAATTTCAAATGGAAGAAACATAAAGAGAAATTACTAAAGACTATTGCACTCAAATTTTTCTTAAGGAGAAATTAAGATAGCGCAAAATTAAAATGTTTTAAATTTCATTTATTCAATTATAGTTTAAAGTAATTATTTATAATTTGTAACTCTTTTATAAGACAGCTTATTAAGAACATAATTATGGCAAACATGTATAATAAAAGAGAAACATTTCCATCAGTAATTGAAATATTTTAATTATATGAGAAAAATATTTTATCTGCATAATAATTGAGAGTTTTGTTTAACAAAAGTTAACTGATATCTACAGAGGAACGTAAAAAACAGTGCAAAACGATCTTAAAAAATATGCAAAATTAAATCTGCATCATAAAATTTTTTAAAGTAGTTTGAAATCCTGTGCTTTAATATAAAAAATGATTTAAGTGATTTTAAAAAGAGTAAAACAAACATCTAATTTTGAATTAAATAGTGAAGAATAAAAATTATGAATATTCTTTTGTGAATACCTTTAAGAAAGTATTTTATCAATGAAGCATTTTTACAATCTTTAAAAAATTCAAGCATCTTATCAATTATAAACAGCCAATTGAATTATTGATTATTTTAATATATTAATCAGATGTTTAGAGAAGATATTTTTGTAATTATACAGAAACATCTCTTTTAAAAGCTTGATATTTTTAAAAAAAAATGTGATGAAACCTTTATTTACAAGAATATTTTAAAATAAAATATTCATTTCACAACAGGAACTTCATAATCAAAATTTTTTTATAAATTTCAAAAATAGGAAAATCTTTTTGAAGGAATTTCTTTTAAAGCACAATTTTATTACATTTTAATATTAAAACAAATAAAATATAAAAAATTTTTAACTCACATTTCAAAATTTATTTTTCATAGAAAACAGTTCCTTTCATGTTGAAATCATTGATTTTTCTTGTCACAGTACTCACTATTCAATCAAAATGGAAAGCATTTTGTTTTCTCTTACTTATTATTATTACTTTAATAAATATAATTTTAAGTTCACATACATATTTTTACATAACTCTTCAATAAATAATGTGAAATATTTAAAAAAAAATGCATTTAATATTTATTTTTCTGCATATAAAACTACAATTTTTGAATGTCATATATTATTCCAACTCAATTTCACAAACAAAGACAAGTGTTGACTAGAATAAGAGATAACAAACACTTTCATAAATATACATATTTTCAGACAAAAGAGAGATAATTATTAAATACTCACTGATTCTGTCTAAATAACAATTTAATATTTTTATTTAAAAACCTTTAGAACTTGGAAAGTTCTTGATATTTTTAAAAATTTGACAACAGAATCTTTACACTAAGTACAATGAAAGAAAATAATTCAAGTCCACATCATTTAGTTCAACTAGCACAGACAAGGAAATATGTAATGCAAATTTGATAGCACATAAGCCAACTTGCTTTTTGAAATAATTATGAGTTCCTGTTTACACAGCGTATGAATAATATATTCTTTATAAACATATATTCATTCTTTCCTTAGATCAATATACAATTTGTATGATAAAAAAATTAAACAATAAACTTTCATGAGTATGTAGTAAAAATAATTCTATTCTCTTGAAATGTCACTTGATGTGCATGTATAAATATCAATCATTTAATGAAATATACAAAGACATTTTATCTTCCAGATTAAGTAACACTTATATCATAGATTCGATATTTGATAAGACTTGTAGCCTCTCCCGCTTTCGGAATGAGAAGGTGGTCTCGTGAACTAATTGCAATACCATCATCTTCTATATGGCCTATAAATTAAAAATTTTTCATTATTATTATAAATTGTTGTAAAAACTATATACTAAAAATTATCAGAAGTTGATTTTAAATGTAATTAGAGCTTTAATATGAGTTTTATTATAATTTATAATAAATACATGTGTTTTAGCAAATATTAAAACTTGTAGTAGGAACAATTGATAGAACTTCAGTAATTAGAGCTATGCATTTTTAAATCAGAAAAAAAACATGTTATTCAAATAACTAATTTAAATATCAAGAAAACTATGAAAAATTATAATCAGATATATCAAATAGAAAATCCAATAAAAATTATCAAAAACAATTTAAATGATTTCAAGTTTTAAAAAAATGAAGAAAATTATTTTGTAAGATCAAACTAAATTTGCTTTATTTACATTTTAAATACAAAGGAAATATTTTTTAAGGAAAAGGGATTCAAATAAGTAATTTTCAGCATTTACTTTCATTTTGCTAAAAAAAAAAAAAAATAAATAAATAAATAATAATAATAACATTCAAGTTTTGATAACAAATTAATATTTTTACAATAATTTCTCTAAAATATTTAGTAGATAACTTAAAAAGAATTTCTTTTAATAATAAAATGTATAAGTAATAACACTAGCCAAATAACATACATTATAATTTCTATTTATTGTGTAAAAATGGATTAGTCACTTACAAAATGCTTAAGAATGTTAGTAAGTACAGCTTTCCTTAATAAACTCAGACAGTTTTGATAAGAAATCACTTACTAAAAGATTACTCATTTCAAAATTAAATAATTTAATTTCGAAAGCTAACTGGTGAGTTTTGAAATGTTAAAACATACAAAGCATATTTGTTCAAAAGCATTTAGATAAAAATTCTGCAAAAAACAGAAATTATATAAATAAAATAATACTAAATAAAAAAATATTAATTAATGGTAATCTTTGCAATTTCACTTTCAGAACAAAATTTTCCACTTTCAAGTTAATGGAAAGCCTTTAAAAAAAGAATAAACTCATGTATATTAAAAAAGGTCCCCATTTAGAAATAAAGTACATTTTAGGATACTAAAATAAATGAAGATTGTTCCTAGCATGAAACTTTAATTGTTTTCATAAATAAAAGCTTCAATCATTATCAATATTTCTTTTATGGTAATAATTTAATTATTTTTTGTAATTACAACATTAACTTTAAAGACAAACAGATATCTTATATGGCAAACATTACAGTTAATTTAAAAAAAAATTCTGCCAAGTTCAAAAGGATTTGTATACATCCATGCAGATTAAAAAGTTCCATATAAGAAAATTTTACTTATACGTAAAAATTCTCAAGACAATTTTTATTTTATAAATCTTTGTATTGAACAATACATAAATTATTTTTCTAGTTTTCATTTAATCAACATCCCAAAAAAATGTTGATGAAAGTGGAGGACAATAGATTTTCAAACATCATTTTAAAATAAATATAATGTGAAATAGTGATGATTTTTAAAAATGCATACCATAAGCAAATGTTATCCATTCTGGACATTTTCTTTTACTGGTAATTTTGACTATAGAAGAAAGGGCATGAGTACCAACTATATGTGCATAACCTTTCTTTTGATTATTGATTCTGAGAATGTATAAGTGAGTTTCTGTAACAATGAGGTAACTGAAAAAAAATTTATTAAAAATTATTCAAATATATAATACAAATCATAAAATACTAAATAAAATACTGTGTAAGAAAAATAATGCATTTCAATAAATAACCAGATACAATTTAAGCTAACAGAGCGAAAGCCATGGGTTACCTTCTAAATATTATGTAGGATCTCTTACTTAAAGAAGAGTAGCAATGTTTCCAGAGAAGCCCCCAATAAAATATTCAATCATTCTGACTCTACAGTCATCAATAATTATAATACCATTACAAGATTTTTGGTACAAATTGATCTTCCTATTAGTTACACATATTTGGTTATCCATAAGGACAAATCATTGACTTATTTGAACTGTTTCTACAAACACTGACTATTTTGACCTTGTTCATTTTATCATTATTTGGGTACAAAGTCTATGAATGAGATATAAATGATTCTTAAGTAAGTGAAAATAACTACTTCAGATAAATGCATCAGGATTCTATAAATAAATTCTGTATAAAAACAATTTATATCATTATGGAGTTCTCACCAACTTGCAAAGTGCCCTGTTGACCACTTGGGTCTATAGTTTCATATATCTGTACTATATTCCTATTCTATCATTTCTTATTGAAAGAAATCATTATTTTTCACAAATCTATTATATATAAATCTATACTTAAATTTCATATAAGTAGGATATGTCTGGAAATATATTCACCTTGCATATCTATTATCCAAATCTTTTATTTCTTCACAAGTAAATGTTCCAATGACTCCTGGTTTCTTTAACCATGTCTGAATGTTAACTTCTTCCCAACATGCGTCTTCATCAGATTCAGAAAATCTTTCACCATCTAAAAATATGATTAAAGAATTGAAATTGAATCTGGTTGCTCTTATCTTGAAGTAATCTGACTAGTTACAAATATTCAGAAAGTAATGAATAATGTAAAATAGGAAATTTAAAACTAATTTCATAAATGTGCACAAAAAATGATAGAAGAAAAATTTTGGAAAATTTAAATAAAAATACTTAAAATACACTGCGAGCCATTGAAATTGCAAAATCAGATTGGAAGGATGTAATGAGCATTAAAATCACATGAAATTAAGAAGTTCAAATATGCAATGATTAGCATTTTAGAGTATTTAGACAACACAGAAGGGATAGTGACATCTAAAGAAGCATTGAATACAAGAATAATTGTATAGATTTTTCAGAGTATCATGCAAAGATTTGAAAAAGAATTGCTCACCAGAAATGTCAAAATTTAATAAAGACAGAATCATTGGTACTAGATAATGTGGATTATGATCCTGTGGTATTGACACTTACACTAGTCAGAATCCAATCATTGTTATGCACAAATATGAAATAGATGACTTGTTAGGGATCATACAAGATGGTTTGCTAAATCATAATGATATCCTATAACTAATGCCTGAGAGGTCAGACATATCAGCTCAGCATTACAAAGCCATACAATTACATCATTCCTGCCTTGAAATCAAAAGGCTAACAGGTTTGTTTGAAGTATGACCAATGTCCACTTATACAATGTGACATTTTGATCAGCATGGATTGTAATTATGATGACTGTTACTTCATTTTTTCTCAGCAATGCAGCACAGAAAAAGACTACAATTTTGTTGCGCTCAACAAGTCTAGATACAGGAAAGACAAAGTTTCATCTTTTAGATAATTTAAGGTTCTTTATTCAAAATTCTGATTGTTGCACACACTAGGAGGATCCTAAAACACACATCTCATGGTTGAATTCCATATCATTAAAGACTTTTCTCCTGGTTACAATAGTATATCCAATGGTATGCTATGGGCAATCACTAGATACACAACATGTATATCTCTTCAGATCAACAATATTTTGAGTATTAGTACCTTTAAAATCAGTGGTGCTCTTTGAGGCTTGTGAAACGAAATCTTTCAACAAGATAACACAAGAATACAGATTACAAATCATGTTCTGACCTTCCTTAGTACAGAAGTATTGGATTGTTATCCTGACCTGCAGTCTCCAAATTTCTCATCAATTAAAAACAATGGTCATTCATTGTGGAGAGAGTAGCTTGCCATTCTTTCCAACTACCATGGTTGATGAAGTATAATATTGACTTGAAGCAACACGGAATGAATTTATTTTTCTATCATTTAAGCCTAGCTCAACTCCATTCTTAACTGGCTAAGGTCGATTTTAGCTACAGAGGGCAATAACACTTTTTACTAATTTCACACACTTGTAAAATCCCAAATTGCTTACATATTTAATTATTTTGTTTTTATACCACACTGTTTGTATACAATAATGCCTTTTCTTTATTTGCTTTCCTTCACAGAGCTACTATTTTAACGATCAACAATAGACTTTTATAAAATCGATTATTTATATTGCATTTATAATTTTTACATTGTAACTTTAAAAAGAACTAAGAGAACTATTACTTTATTTTTATAATGAACTGGTAAGCCTAGTCACTAGCTTTCATAAATTACAGTTTTCAGGGTAAAACATTATCTTTGAATAGGGAAAGCAAGGTATTTGTGTATCTCACTTTACAAAACAAAGACATTTACTATTTCTTTATATTTGCTATTTGTTTAGCTATCTTTAAAATGCTGCTTTCAGAACCATGAAATAGGATTATATGAATAACAGCCAAATACAAATCAAATGTATGAAGCAATTAAAAACTATCTTTAATTATTAAGTCATTAAAAGCTGGAATCAAAACTCTTTTTATCATTGTTCTGATGCATCAATCACTGA
The DNA here is from genome assembly GCA_037975125.1 of Latrodectus hesperus. Lineage (NCBI taxonomy): Eukaryota > Metazoa > Arthropoda > Arachnida > Araneae > Theridiidae > Latrodectus > Latrodectus hesperus. Next base: position 49,937,182 of record CM075858.1, read on the forward strand.
TCAGCATCGTATTGGGAAATGCAAAAACACATTAGTTGCAAATGAGCAAAAACAAAATTTTTTTCAAAAACCAAAATCACTAAAAAAATCACAATGAAAATGTAGAAAAAGTGAGATATATATATTTATGACCCTTCTTCATATTTTTCTGTCAACAATTATGCATAGGTGATCATTTTTAAAATTGGAAAAGAACCTCGTAACTTCTATTCTTGAAACACAGAGAGTTCTAGAATGGTATGCATCATGGTATGAACAACTTTACAATGGACATTAATTAAATTTAAATTAATAACAAACATAGTGTTGTTAAAATTTTTTAATATTTTTCACATAATATGTGTTTTAAGTTAGCCAGACAATATATTGATATAAATTTCATTCCATTCTGTACAGATGTTATTAATTTAACTTCAGACAAAATTTTGGCAGACAAATAAGATAAGAATTTTATTTTTATAGATATCAAATATTTATATCTTACTTTTTTTACAAAATAATTTTATTCAGAATTTCACCTGATAAAACAAAACAATTTCATACAATAGATATCTTCTGTTAGAGTGTTATAATTTTTTCATTGTCCTTTCAGACCTGAATTAGAACCGATTGTATAATATATGATACTTTACCTTTTTTAAAGCATATTTCTTAAATCAATGTTTAAATTATCTGAATATGCAAATAGTAGTAAAAAAGCACACTTAATTTAACGAAAAACTAAATCAAAAGAATCTGATATTTTTCTAATAATATCAGCTTTTAGATAGATAAATTAATAAAAAAAATAAATAAATATGTTTAGCTTTAATAAAAATATTCCTTTTCATTTAAATTAAGGATACAATTTGCTTAAACCAAATTACTCAACCTGATTTAAATTTGTTGGTATATAAAAGAACATCTAAATATTTTAAAAAAAGCAAAAGTAAATTTTATTATTATAAAACTATATGTTTAAATTACAGAACCCATTGCAAATTACATATTAAATACCATATTTATAATTCTATTTTAAATATTTAATAATAAACTCTAATCATGTCTATTTTTTTCATGAATGTACATTTTATTTAAGCGTAATTCAAAATATTTGATTTAAAAATTTATCATCAAAATGAAAAATATATGCAAGAGAAAATCTTACCTTCATCATCTCCAATACTAAACACAGGTGCCATTCCTCTATACCGTTTCCCAAGCCGATCACTGCTGCTTACATGCCTGTGGAATTTATTTCAATTGCTTCATCTCACATTTAAAGTAATTATAATTAAACTATTTGTCACAAAATAATTAAATTTGCACAGTTACTATAATATTTACAGCTTTTATATGTCATTTCTTAATATATTGTTTATAAAAGACAAAAACATTTTTTTGCATTATCTTTAGTAAATGAAATGCCCATTTTTTATTTGTATTGAAAAGCAAAAATAATGGTAGGTTAGACTCATTTTCAATATATATGCTTGTGAAAATTGAAAATCCATTATCAAACCAAAGTAACAATGCAAATCAAACCAAAGTAACAAGAAATGTTTAGTGAGATAAGATATACAAATGATCAGAATTACAAATTAATTATACATGCAGAGAATGAGAACCAAGTCCTTGTTAATCAATTGTTCCATGTATATAAAAAACCATAAAGATACATTAAAATTTGTGTGTTGTCCTCTGTCTGTAGTAAATGTTTAATTACTTAGTCAATATACCTTGTCAATTGTAGAGAGTGCCACACTAGCAATTTATGAAATTCAAGGTGGCAATGTTGGTATTAGAGTGGCTGCAGTTTTGAATATAGAATTCACAGCTCACATGCACAATAGCCTTACAATAGTGATGTAAATTTGGCAGAAATGGATAAGAAAAACAAACAAGGCAAACCTGGATGTGGAGCACACAATATCACAGAATAACAATCACTTCATCCACATGGCTGTGATGAACAATAATGTGTCCTCTCACACAACATTGGTGCTCAGCTACAAATGTTTCACTATTAAGTTCCACAGTTCATTGGCCTCTTTTGCAGTATGAACCACATGCAAGGGTTACTCAATGCAGGATACCATTGTCTCGGAATAACAGACGTCTCCGACTTTTAAGCGTTCAGCAATACATCGCATCGCATGCCCAGTGGCAACAAGCTGTTACCTATGATTAATCTCCATATAATTTGATTAAATTCTGTACTATTCTTAAGTACACATCAAACACAGTGTGAAATATCTGTTCCCTTAGTGTAACACCTAGTGTTATAGCGCAAAAATATGTCGGGGGAGTTATCAGTACAATTATCAATCCCATTTAGTACAAATTGTAGGTGATCTCAACTGTGATCACAACATAACAATAATTGTGTGGACAGAATTCCTTTACATTCTTTCATGCATTTCTGGTTTGGTATTTCAGCAGGATGTTTGTGTGCATGTTTCTTAGAATTCTTAGATTACATAAACCTTCTTCCATGCACAAAATGATTTGCTTCTTCTGTAGCCTATTTATTCCTCAGATATATTGCAAACTGAATATGTTTGAGATTTCATTGGTCAGGAAAACTCTCATACAGCTGATGGGGCACACAGTAAGGCTGAACTTTACCATCAAGTAGAAGCTATTTAGAATGCCATTCTTCATGACTATATGCAAAATTTGTACCATTCAATCCCCCAGTGAATACAGGCTTTTACTGCTCAGCATAGTGGACACACAATAACTACATTTAGATGGTCTTATATTTATTGTTGAGTAAATTTGATCATTTTTAGGTACCCTAATGGTTACAGCGTTGTCCTACCATGGTGGTCACATAAGATTCAAAACTCAGAGGAATGCATATAAAAATGTATGTGTATTATCATTATATTAGTGTGCCATCTGCTGACTGTTTAACCTTTTAAGTCTGCCGTCACCATTTAAAAAAACTGCTCCTAGGATGGCGCGAGAAGATGACATTTTCTACCCCCTTGACCGAAAGGAGAGGGTCATTTTCACCCCATTTAAGTGCTGAAGTTTTCACCCTGACGAACCTTAATCTTTTGAGGGAGATACGCCGCGCTACATCTGCCGTAATTCTCATGAAAATGTAAACGTGTTTACCATAAATACTATACTTATCGACAAACTATCGATTTTTTTCTATTCGTAGCTTTACATACCACATTAAGAAATGTTATAAGAATTTTAAGATTATATACATGCATTTGCGAAACAAATTTAGTCTGTTTCAAAAACTATAAGGCATATATTAATTTATTACACAGAATTTTCTGAAATAATTATTTAAAATAATTACAGACTTTAATTTAAAATAATTACAGAATAAATAATGAATTTGCAATTAGTTATAATAAAAATATATAAGCAATAAACTAACTGAATATTTCAAAAACATTCCTAAAAGCAGCCTGCCTGATATTAAAAAATGTAAATAAAGATATTTTGAACAAATATTTCCTTACATGAGTAAGTACAAGCAAATTGCCGAAGTTGCATTTGAAAAAGATTAAAAGTAATCTGTGTGTTAAACACAGTAATGATTTCAGTTTTCTTTTGATTTAAGTATTTTTATTTATAACAAATTTCTATATTGAATGGATTAAAATATATGCTTTTTTATCTTTCACCTTTAAGGAAAAAGCTTAAAAATGGAATTTTCCTTTCTGCTTGTTTCTTTAACTAGGTATGAAACGTTTTGCACATTGAATGTAGCCAGACGAATCTTGAGTTTCTCCTTTATATTCAGGTTGATTGTTTAATAAAACTACATTTGTCATACAATAAATATTCGGTTCATTCTCAATGACTGAGAACTTGAAAATGTTGATTCAAATAGTACGTTCCAAAATATACTCATATTAATCTCAGAAAATATTTTTATAAAATTCTTATCAGAACATTAGCAAGAAAACATTAGCTTTATATTGGGAATAAATTCTTATCTACAGTGTTTTAAGCTTTTATAAAACTACACTTATTAAATTATTTTTAAAAACCAAAACCGTGATTAGTTTAATTTTACACAGAAATTAAAACTACCTAGAAGAAAGACTGACACAACTAAAATGCAACTTTTTTAAATATCTACCGCCATCTCAATTTATGATTGGAAGTATTTTCATTTTTATATTTGTTTTATTTCTACCTGCATGTTTTTGTTGTGAGATTAAAAAATAGAATATGGTCCTGGAATTTATAAAGTTTAATTCCCAACTGTTTTATTTTTTTAGAAATATATTGTTTGAATATAACTTTCCTTTGAATTTTATAATGACTACATCAACTGCAAGTTCTTCAGATGGATGATAGTGCTCCTTAAAAGATTTATTTAAAAAATCAAAAATCGTTCGTATAATTTCCACAATCTGTCATATTCTTCATCAAGCTTTGGTTTATTCTTATTGTCTGTAAAATGTAAAAATCGCAATACATTAAAAAATCTATCACAGGACATAATTTTTCTAAAAACAGGAGTTTCAATCAATTAATCTGTTGACCAATAATCTTTGATGTTATCTTTATCTATATGACCCATTAAAAGAATAAGTCCTAAGAATTTTTTAATATGGTGCATCAATGTTACTCCACTTAGTCCCATGTTTTCTTTTATTACTTCCCGGATGTAATTCTAATATTTGGAAAGCATATATATCTGCTTCATCTGCAATCAAGTTTAAAATTTCTTCTGAAAAAAAAATAAATAAAAAAATTTGTGTTCCTCAACTAAATCCTTTATTGTCTCAGAAGTACCAAAACCCCCTGTAAATTTAAAAATCATTGGCTTATCATCTGCTTTAGCCTTACGCCAATCAAAATCAAATGACACAGAGGAATTTGTATTATTATTGCCGTCAAAAAACTAATATCCTTGTATACAGATTCATCACAGCAATCAGAATCACTGTCTGCAAAATGTTCTCCTAATTCTATCAATAAATTTTTAATTTCTTCATAAGTCAACCCTTTACGACGTGCAGCCATCAAAAATATTTTTTATAGCAACGAAAAAAGTAACTGATTACAATGAAGAAACTTGCTAAAGTGAGGATGAATATGCTTCCCTTTTAAAAAGAGGAGCCAATGAAAACCGTTTTTCGCCTAAATTTCCCGTGCAGACAAGTTCGCAATTTTTACAACTTTCACACACAAAAGAGCAGCAATTAAATCACCCTCAACTGCATGAAGAAATTTGAGCGGGAAAAAGTCAGGCGCTTGAAAGGGAGAAAATCCATGGTACAACTGTTGTACCACAGCCCTCTTCTAAAACACTCACTTTCGTGGTACAACAGTTGTACCGTCGGGTCGAAAAGGTTAAGCTACTAAAACCACTCAATAGACTTGTTTTCAACAAAATTTTGCCTGTTTTTAAGTTTTTCACTGAAATTGCCAATAATTAGTAGATTTTCATATATTATCGGGAGAAATGATGAAATATCAGGAGTTTCCCGATAAAATCAGTACAGTTGGCAGCCATGTTATTAGTGTATAATTATTTTGTAATAAAAATTTTCATTTTTATTTATAAAAGAATTTAAATAAGTGTTATACCTCTCCTCTTCTGATTGTGGATTTGTAATGTACTCAACAAGTTTTTCTTTAACAGCAGCACTTTTATATCTCATGGCTGATGCAAACTAAAAAAATACAAAGTCAGAACATTAAACACAAAACAATATCTTTACCAAATTATTAAATTATTTTAATCACAAAAAAATATATAATGATCACAATAATATTCATTGTTTGAATAAATATATTATTGTTTAAAATAATTATCACAAATATTTCTAAAATGGTTACTCAATGGGAATACAAATTTTCATAAAATAAAATAAACACCTTAATAATTTTTATCCTAGATAACAATTCATGAACGCAAACCTAATTAAAATTCATTATTCTTCATGTTTAACAAGAATTTTATAATTTATTAAGAAAACACGAGTAGAGACTTTAAAATTCTTTCTAGATACATATATATGTAACATGTGTCCTTAATAGTTTTTATGTATCATTTATTTTTTAGAAATTTGCAAAAATAATTACAGGTGAGGAATAATATTTTTTGTAAAAGTAAATTTAATATTTTTAATGAAGCAATATTTAATCAACTAAACAATCAATAGATATTTATGACATTGCACTATGAAGTTATTCAATATTTTATTCTATTTTAATAAATTTTTGAAACTTTAAAATAAAACCATTTAATCATAAATTTTATTCCCTAGATAAAAAAAATTCTTACAGAAAAATTTTTTTCTAAATTCCAAAAAAGATTTAAAAAATTTATTTCAGATAGAATATATGTTATAATCACCCATTTCAATTTCCTACATTCTTAATTATATTCTTATATCCTGATAGATATTAGTAAGATATGGTATATTCTTATTGGGTTAGTATATAATAACTTATATGTTGATAAATATGTTTTTTTCAATGACTACTTTTAATCAAACTGATAATAACAGGTGTCAGTAGTAATGATTTCTGAAATTTTCAATACTTGAAAAATGAGACTTATCACATATATTCTACAAATAAATAAAATGTCTACATGGATGTACAATGGAAAATCTACCTGTAATAAAACACATATTGTAAAGTTACCATAAATAACACATTTTTTGCTTCTTATTAATAAAGAATAAAAGATAGGTTCTTCATGAAAATTTAGAAAGTACAAAATTTAATACTAATTTTCTTTAATTTTATTATTACTTCTCTTACAATGGATATCGTTCGCATTAAAAAAATCAGCTAAAATACTACACATATATACTCATTAACAAAAAGATATGAAGCATGAACTCAATACTATAGAAATTATAAGAAATAAGATGAAATGTATTGCTTCATTTTCTAAAGTATTTATATGTGATGATGGCAATGATTGAAATGTAATTAAATCATGCCATCATTACATATAAATTCTTTAGAAACTGAAAAATTAATTAAACTGGACCAATTCAATTATCAATTGCTATAAGACACATTTTACAAAATAACCTACGCAATGTAAAAGCCTTTAAATAAAAAATACATTAAAAATAAACAATCTCAACTACCTGATCAAATATTGAAAACATAAATAGTACCTGATCAAATATTGAAATTTCTTTTTCTTGACTTGTTGAATTCCTACCATTTTGTGATATGCAAACAAGGCAACTCTTTGAGCAATGAGAGGCTAATACTGTACTAAGTTCATTAGCAGGAATGATTCTGTGCAAACCTAAAGAGATGTGTGTTAATGGAAAAAGAAATACTTAAAAAAAAGAGCTCAAATTATGTGTTTTGAACATCATTAACAGAATAATCAGAGAACTTGTTCTTTGACATTAATATAATTATAAATTTTCGTTAATTAAACTTTACATTTGATGTATTAAAACAATGAAATATTTAAACAAGCAAAGAAAATAAAGAAACATGAGAATTTTGTAATTACAATGCCATTTAAAAATGTAAGGAAGAATGAGATGTCATATTTATTTTAAACTGAAAAATGTTTGGTTCCTTGAATAGATTACAATTGCTATTGACTATCATTATTTCACATTTTGTCATCATCCGAGATATTTCTCTCTGAAAATATTCATGTTTTTGTCACATAGAAGCAAAAGTGTATATGTTACACAGCATATTTTAAACTAAAAGCAATAGAAGGGGGAAATTTTTAAAAAATGGCAACAAAAGTGTTAATGTAAGATGAAAAACAAAGCATGCACAGTACAAAAGAAAAAATACTCTTTTGTATTGTACATGGCCATATTAAATATTTCTTAAACTTGATATTACTTTTCATATTTAATTATAAAAAAATATTCTTGAATGACCAACCTCCACTTATTCAGCAATCTCAAAAACTAGAAATAATTTTATAGATTACACTGAAATATTTACAGATTGTTTTGTAAAAATAAAACTGAAATTTATGTTTACCTCGTTTCCAGTCAAAGAGGAAAAAGTTTGGAATTTCTTCTTCTGCTGTCGGCAAAACTTGTGTTTTGTTGCTCTTTTATAAAGTTGAAGAGTTAAGTCACTAAGTGGCTGTTTTTCAGAAATATTACCTTCCAGGTTATGGCATTGGTTAATAAACTAATTACTGAAAGTGGGCATTACTTAATCTGTATATTTAAGCTTGTGACTGGAGGTGGGTGTTTGTAAAACATGGATGACGAGAATTTGTTCTCACTAGATGACTTGTGACAAACAGCTTTGCTGGGCACATGGCTTGCTTAGTATTACATTTTAATGTTTATAAATATTTATCGTCTTCTTTGTACCATTGATTGTGGAAATGATGCTATGTACAAGTGCTTATTGAACCTCAGTTTCAAAGTTATTAAATACTAAAAATCACATTAAGTTTTTCTACAACCTTCACAGAATTATCACTCTTGACGATTCATCTGGTGCTTTTGTCTTAGTTTAATGCAAAATACTATATTTTTAATCATTCTGTGTACTTTTTTATATGACACCACATTATCAGCAGTATATATTTTCAACTATTTGGAAGAAAAAAAAACCTAGCACGCCACTGTGGATTATGTACAAAAAATATGCTAATTATTCCTCCTTATCAAGTAATGTCCCATTAACACCAAAATAAAGAAAATATGTTACCTAGGAATTAAGCATTTATAATAACATTTAAAGAAAGAGAATTATTTAAAGGAAAAGAAAATAGATTTTTTAAGAAATGAAAATTGCTATTATATTTATTCAAAGAGTAGGAAAGGAAATATGAATTATTAAATCTAAAGAAATTTTTGAAATATGTTTTAAAAAATATTAATACGCTTGAATTTGTATAATTGAGAATTATTATACAAGAAAAAAATGGGTGTTGTGTTCCACAAAAATTTTTTATGAATAGACAGTTCATAAACTAATCCCACTGTTCTCCTTTTAAATTTAGTTTGGTTTGTTTATTGCTCAATGGTTATTTTTGCACATGAGGGCTAATGAGATCGGAACATACAATTTAAAATGTATTCTGAACCATTATGAATACCCCTGCCTAAGTGTGAGAATTGAGCCCATGTTTTATCAAACCAAAAACCAGAACATTAAACATTCATCTATCAGATCAATTTATTCTTTCTGAGGTAAAATGAACTTATTTTAATAGAAAATTAAGTATCCCAGTATACCTTCAGTTGGAGCAATAACAATGAAACACTTGTATACAGAAATAATATTAAACAAATTCCATACTGACAAATTTTTTTATGGTAGAAAGTTCAATCTACTCTCTTGATGTACACACACACATATAGTGATCAATTTGTTACAATTATTAATAATGCAGTTTATATGAAAGTTAACATGTGGTTCACAAAATTTTGGGCATGGCAGTTCAATTAAAATTATCTTTCTATTTAATAATATTGATATTAACATAAGATTTAATTGTACCACTATTAAATAATTTTAATACATATCTTTCAGCTTATGTCAGTAAAATATTATTTTCAAAATATGTCTATTATAAAATTTCCAATATTTAAGCTTATTTTTCCTCATTTCACAACCAGTAATCATCACTTCATTATACTAAACAGTACAGTTTTATATGAAAGTTAATCCTCAGCTACAAAGCTCACTTAATTGTATTTATTTCATACAATTCCTTTGAATTCATTTTATTCATATTGTTCAGAAATTCAAGTTTGTACTTAAGCTTTTTGTGTGTTTCCTTTTTGTATTACATTAATACTGAATAAAAAATAATTTTCACACAATTGGAGAATTAAAAATGTCATTTAGAAAGTCAAAGCATAGATTATATATTTTTATGTAAAACTGAAATTTGTACTCAGTGTTTCAACACTGTAAAAAACAGTTTTCTGTATGACATAACAAAGTATAATTAAATTTTGGAGTTACATGAGTTTTAAATTCCAACAGAAATAAAACTGCAGAAAAAGAAAACTCTAATAACTGGACTTAAAAATAAATTTTAAATAAGAATTACATCAAATAAGTTTCCAGAGAAATAAGGCAAATACAAAATACAATATCAGAACCAAAAATACTTCAAATAATTAAAATGGAGTAAAACGAAAATATAAAGAACTTACATATTAAAGCATTTATATTTTTTGAACAGATAAGATACTCAAACCTTTACATTTTTATTTAGAAATTGTAAACTGATGGCCTTTTTTCAATCTAACCATAATCTAGATAGATAAAGTCAATAATATTGTTGATTAATTTTCTTCATGTAAAAAATATTATACTGAAAATTAACTTATCAAATACTTTCAGCAAGATTATTATCTGCATCAAGTTTTAACTTTTTTATTGAATTGGATATTCATTTATAATAATCTTGCTTTAACATCAGAAATTTAAAACTAAATTAATAAGCTATTTAGTATGTAAAATTATAAGAGCAATTATAATTTTACATACTAAATAGCTTGTTAATTTAATTTTAGTATACACCCACTTTCTCAAGAGAATAATGTTAACAGAACTCTTTCAGTAAATAGAAAGGCTGATAAATAGTAAGTAAGTATGGTTATGCATATATCTTTACTTATAAAATGATTCTACTAATATAATTGAAATATAAGTGATGGAAAATATTGAACCTATCAGACTAAGTTATAATAAACATTAATTATTAGAAGGTAATAATATTTTTAGTAATTCCTTTCAAGTAAGTTAATTAATTTGTAAGTCATTCCACAGCCATTTTTGTTTTTTGGATACGAGGGATAATTTGTAGAGGACCTACAATTTTAAGTGAATTTTTACTACTTGAAAACAACTACCACTGAGATAAACAACAAACCAACCATCAAATAAGAGCCAAAATGCTAACCATTTTGCAAACAACTCAATCTTTCTCATGAAAAATTTTTTTAGACATTTGTGAAACTAAATTTACTATAGATTTCAATGCAAACAAAATTAAATAAACTAATTTGGATAATAATATCAATTGGTGATAAAAAATGATATCAAATTTTGGAGTTTTAAAATAACTAATAATATGGATATATCTCTTTCCACATTTATAAAATTTTCAATCTCTGAAATTTACTGTATTTTTTAAAATATAGCTTAAAATAAGTACATCGAAGAGTAACTGCAAAGAATAATGACTTTTGGAATGGATTCTGAAAGGAGAATGTTTTGTATAATGTGGTAATTTAAATGTTACTATACAATAGCATTAAATCAATGAGCGATTTGTAGAAATGCTGCCTATCTATTCAATGTTATAATGTGTGTTAACTTCCAAAGATCACAATCATCCCATATTGATATTTGCAGTAATGACTGGGTATGATTTCACCAGAATTGATGCCCCCATAACAAGCCCCTGACATAGAAATGCATGAACATCTAAGCATGAGCATTGCTTTCAAAATAGAGTGCTTCTGGGCAAATTGTCTGCTTCATTTGTAAGAAGCAGACAATTTGCCCAGAATCAAATGTACTTAGATCTGAGCTCATTCATTTTGGTTGATTATTATTGATAACACTCCTTACTTTGTCAAACTGCTAATTATTTCATTTATAAGTCACTCTCCAGCTTGCATACAGTTTAAAATTTATTTAAGACCAGCTATCAATGGTTCAAATGCTATTCAGGATATTTAAATAATCAATAAATTTTATAACAGTATACTTTAAAAAAAACTTTATTACCAGCTTAAAAGTAAAAAATATTATAGCTTAATTTTTTCACCTAAGCGAAAATTTCTCACCTAAATAACCTCCTTGAGCAAGGCTGATATATCTCTGATGTTTTTGTAAGAAACTGGCAACCACCATATGCACATATTGATCTTCTTCTTCTCTCCCACTGCCCATAAAACATATATGTTCACCAGCTGCAACAGAACCAGCAACATTGGCTTGCTTCTGGACAGCATACAAAGCTTGAATAGCTGTACCAAAAGCTGCAGGTTCTCGAAGCATCTAACAAATTAGGTATGCATTATAAGCAACTTTTAAGAACTAAACATAGCAATAGTATGTGTTCATAACTTTCTAATTTAAAAAACCTAGAAACTAAAGAGTTTTATTTAATTTATTATGAATAATAATGAAAAATAGTTATCACTGAATTTAATTTTAAACAGATAAAAACAGTAAAAATTATAAAAAATTAAATTATTTGTTTTATCAAGTGTATTAATTCATTCAGCAAAAATATGCCTTAGATGCTCATATATCTTCAACTAGGTATTTAATGATATTGCACCAAAGAAGAAAAGACTTGTTTAGAATGAATTTCAAGATATTTTCTATCATGCAATAAATTAAAAAAAATATATTAATTCTAATTTTCATCAGTAGGAGGACCAAATTTTATCATATGACAATCAAAAAATTTTCAAGCAAAATATATTTTGAGTTTAATAAAAAGGAGTTTTAGTTTAAAGTAAACTAAAAATTTTTAAGTAAAATTCTGTACAATATATTAGAAAACTAACTTGTATTTTATACATAAAATCAAGAAGCAGTTAATAACAAATTGTTTTTTATTTCATTTTACAAATTTCATTTTTTAAACATTTTTTTTTGTATGAAATTTAGACAAACTCTTTGACTAAAATAACATACCTGGAAAGATTCTATTTAAATAAAACAATTTTATAAAATAATTATCTAAAATAAGAATAATTATTTAAAAGAAATACAACATTTTATTGGCTACTCAAAGATTTCTAGAGTGTTATGATAATTGCAAGCTTTACATTAATTACCTCAATCAGCTAACAAAAAAATTTATACATTTCTGTATATATGTTTTAATTAAAGAACTAGTTGTATATGGCAAAAAAACAAACAAACATAAAAGCTCTTTTGCTGAAATCTTATTCTAAAATTTAGCTAATTAAGTAACCACAATGTTTCTCCCCACCAAAATATATTGTCCTTTAACGACAAAAATAAGGAATAAAAGTAATCTTAATTTAATAATCATGAGTACATATAGATTAATAGTAAAGCAAATTCACACTCAAAAGTTTGGTAAAACAGGCAAAATTTAACAAATATTTCTATCTTTGATTTATAAAAGATATTTAGTAACTTCAATTTATTTTATTCCGCTTATGGTTGAAAACTCTTCAACCTGCATTGAATAAATTCGGCATTTTTTGTTAGTTTTAATTTCATGCTTACTATTAAACAATATTTATGATTAATATTAATAAATTTGAAGTAGTATTGATTATTACTGCATTATTTTGATCACTGCATAATTTTTAATGATGTCTTTTAATAAATAGTTAGATTTAATTATTGTGCAAATCATTAAGATAAAATTTATAAAAAAATTTTTATTACTTTTTAAAGATGAGTTAAAAATTTTAACTATTTTTTTGAAAAATAATTCATATCAATAGCATTAGCTAAAAAAAGAAAAAATTATTGACATAATTTTTTAAACTTTTATTCTTGCAGCATTATTTGAAAAAAAATTTATGGGGTTAGAAGTATGTCTCAAATTTGATGCCAAAATTTTTACATACATTTTTTTATTAACTACTTATATGATTTTAAAATTTATTACCCAGTCACATAAAAAAAATTTATAAATCAATCACTCCTCACAGCTTATCTATTTTATCTTTGTAGTATATTTATATAACTTGAATAATTACCTCCTTTATTATAATATCTTTATTTTGATTATTTTATTGATAAATTTATTTGATCCATTTATTATTTTAAAATGTGTTTTTTCAACAGTTAAATACAAAAATGAAAATTTTTGTAAGTAAAAGTGATATTTACAGGGGTGTTTGTGGACCCCAAAAAATCCCCGGAAACTTTTACGGACTTACTACCGACATTTTGGAGTTTCGAGAAGGGGGGAAGAAATGAAAAATTACAATTATGAAGTATTGAATGACCTAATTATTGTGTTTACTGCTTTCAAAGCAAACAAAATTACCCAGATCAAAATAAATAATTCATTATTATTCCTACTTCCTTTTGAACGACGATCCCAGGATTTTCGGGTATCGAAGTTCAAAATCCCCAGAATTCGGGTTTCCCCGGAGCACAAACACCCCTGTATTTAAGAATACACAGGATAAGCAAGCATTAGCCCTAAAAAAACAGCATACCATTACCTAAGACACACCCATGGGTTAGATTTATTGTTCAATGATAATTTTTTATGCATGAGAGAAAATGGATTTTGAACAACTACAATCATCAATGCCCAAGGTGAGATTCAAATCCATAAATACTTTTAAACAGAATGCAAGAGTGCTAGCAATTTGGCTGTGCATCAAGCTTGGCGATGCATCCAGAGGTTGGAGCAAAAGCAAAAGGAGTGATCCTTAGGATGGGTGGGGTTTCAAATTACTAAACCTAATTTAATGAAAAAATCATAACAAAAAGTATTTTGAGTCTCTCATATCATCATCTTTTTTTCAGTATCATGTTACAGGATTACATATTTTGTAATACATATTAAATTAGCTATTAATGCTAATTTTCCTCCATTTTTTTAAAATATATATAAAAAATTTTTATCTTTATACATAATTATTTGAAAGAGCTATTTAAATTATTTCGAAGTTTTAAATGATAAAGTAGATTAATTAAATTTCAAGCTAATAAAAAATGATACATATTAAACAATTGAATTTAAAATTAAAATTGATACAAATAGTCTGGAAACAAAGAGTCACAAACATAAAATGTAGTTTGTTGTGTTTGTGTATCAGAATAACTAGAAATATCACTTTTCAACTCCTCGAAAAATGAATCCTCACAGTCATCTATATAAATAATTGGATCCGTAATCAAGCATTTTCTTCTAATAAATGGAAGTTTAACTAATTAGACAATTGCAAGAAAAATATTCAAATTTTAAGATGTTTTTTAAACCATAAAAAAATACATAAATCATAATAAAATAAGCTTATTAAAACAAAATAGTGGACAGATGAAAAACCTGAGTGAAAGAGAAAAATAGTGAAGCAGATTGTAATGGCTAAAAAATAATTGTAATCAAATGGATCTCAAAGTTTAATTAGCATCTGGATTTACCAATATCAATGACTACAGTTAGAAGTCACTTTCATAAAGAGAATATTTATGTCAGAGCTATGACTCACTAGATATATGCTGCAAATATTAATGTCAGTGGTGGCACAACTACCAAATTAAATCAACTTATAGGTGGATGATAGTTACAAAAAGCCAGATAAATCTCTTTTATCTGTTTATTAATTTTCAAAAACAATTTGATAAAATAATCAAATATAAGGTATATCCATGATTTCTTGAAAAGTCCTCGTGACTATATGGTATAACACACACACATAAAGTATTGCATTATATATTATGATTTGACTTCTGCTTGTAGCACATTACACCACAATATATACAAATAATTTTTGTATTTTCTAAAATTTCTTAATAGAAGACACTACATATAATTTTCATTTACATAAAGATCTATTTCTGAGATATGTAATGTGTAAAATTGAAAATACATGTTTTAAAAATCTTATATTATCAATTTGTCATTTTACATAAGTAATATATTTCAATGCTACTGAAATTTTTTCACTATTAATCTACATACAATTAAAATAAATTTTAAACAAAAAGAGAAATTACCAAACTAGCATCCAAATGAAATGCTGTTGATAAATGGCCACTGTTATATTGACAAGCTGGACGACAGTCAACAACAAAGTACTTTATTGTTTGATCAGCCTAAGCAAATAGACAACTAAAGCAATTACTATTTAATGAAAAATAAGATTAACAAAATATGCAAATTACAATATAAAAATGTGTTTAAAAAATACAATCGATTTTTTAAAACCTATTTAAAACACAATTAATACAATTTTAACAGCCTCTACAGTAATT
Organism: Latrodectus hesperus; assembly: GCA_037975125.1. Classification (NCBI taxonomy): domain Eukaryota; kingdom Metazoa; phylum Arthropoda; class Arachnida; order Araneae; family Theridiidae; genus Latrodectus; species Latrodectus hesperus. Next base: position 49,953,070 of record CM075858.1, read on the forward strand.
TTCTCTAAAATACAGAAATTCTTTAAATGACTTAACTTATAAGTTTCCTAATAAGAGGATTTCAAAAAGAATTTTTGTAAAATTCAATGTAATATTCATCCAGAGTAAAAGTTAGCAAAAATAACAAAGCATAACATTTGATAAATACACAATTCATGTTCTGTACATAAAAAGTCAAATAAGATTATTAGTTCCCCTCCCCTACCTTTATACACAAATACTCAGAGATGTTGAGAATTTGAATACTGATAAAATTATACAACAAAATTAAGAAGAATTTCACTTTTTTAGAAACTCATGCTGATATTCATGAACACAATACATAAATTTAAATATAATCAGATCAGGAAAATTACAATTGAATTTCAAAGATAAGCTTCATAGTCAAATTAATATATTTATACGCAATTTTTTATTGATTTTTAAAGCAGCACTCCTTTTCAAATTAATTCTTAATGATTCAAAGAAATAATTTTGTAGTTTAATTATATATGAAATTAATATATCCCAGCAAAATCATTATAAAACAATATTTTTAGGAGTTCAAATGTAATTAAATAGCATTAATAGTTGATATACACATATAAAATATTAACATTATTCATTTCAGTTTGAAAATAACATTTTTTAAACTAATATTGCAATATAGTTTAAAAAATTTACTTCTATAAAAATATCAAAACTTATTTTTCTCCTGTATATAATTTATGCATTCTACAAAATCTTAAAATTGAAAATTATTGGATTGCTAAATGAAGATTCAATTTCATTAAATGTCTTTCTTCAGATAAAAATAAACAAAGAAAAAGAAGAATGAAAATTATTGATTTTAAGAGATTATATCAATACTAAAAGTTCAAAATATAAATTTTACAAATAACTATTTCCTTTGCATATTACTTTCCTTTACAAACCCAACCTTTTAGTACCTGAATTAAATACAAAAATTTTCTTAATAAATAAAATGTAAAATAAATAGTAAAAATATATGGTTTTTGCCATTTTTGTCAGCAAATTCTTAATGAAAATTAAAATATAATATAAAAATTAATGTTTAATTCATCTTTTAATTATTTAAAACAGGACAGTAAATTATTCTCGATTAAGTTCAAACAATGTTTCAATACTTTCATTAAATGAGAATATATTCTATTCAAGCTTATGGGCAATATAATAAGACTAAACAATGCAAAATCTTTTCAATTATTCACAAAGTTTAACAAATACTTTTCATCATAGAAGCTACTTAAATTAGTTTATTTGAAAGACAGCTAAAAATAAATATTAGTAAGACAGCTAACAGTAAACACAAACTTTTTATATTATATATATATGTGTGTTAAACATTCCAACATTAAAAAATAATACTTTTTTTCACTTACCTTATTACTATTTTTATAAATCAAATCAGACACTGAAACTGGCAAGCACAGGGCTTGGGATAAAAGATTATCTTTCTCTTCATCATATTTTCCTTCAAAAATAAGGGAGTAATAATCCTGTTAAAAATTTATCAATTAGATGCAAATTACATGAAACAACAAGGCAACAAACAAGCTTATCAATATCATACAAACTAAACTTAAAAAAATATATATACACTAGATACTTTTTCCATTTTTTAAAAGAAGGCAATTAATACGATACAGCCAAATACAGTAACATATAAGCTGTGTGATTATTTAAAATGTTAATTAAGATATTGTTTTTGAAAATACTTATCATGACATTTTATTTGGTATATATATATATATATATATATATATATATATATATATATATATATATATATATATATATATATATATATATATATATATATATATTAACATCACAGTGTGCTCTGATTAATTGAAACACTCACAATTGATTAATAATTTCTTAAGTTAGCTTATCCTCTTTAAAGATTTGACATTTGTCAGATCAACTCCAATTAATTGTTGACAGTTAGAAAGTCAATGACTAGCAGGGGATCTGAAGATAAATCTTCCTGGGAAAGTTTGACGCAATTTAAAATATGTTTTGGTGAGGCATGATGGTCACAGCATTACAATTGGGATAATTTTTTGTACCACGTTCAAATGATAAACATTTTAGATGTTCATTTCAGAATCTGACCAAGGCGGTTTGAGATTTTCGGTCCCATTTTATTTCCAGAAGAGTTCCAGGAGATATTCCAGAATACCATTGGTGTGTGTTTGTAATTTGCCTCATCTGGAGGAGCTAGTGTGCAGCTTCTGTTGGAATAAAATCTGAAGCATTCATGTACAAATCCAAAGGTAGAAGTCTTTCTATGCTTCTTTGCCTGCAGGTCTTAGCACAGCGTAATAGAACAGCCCACATCTTGGGTGACCCTGCCAAGAGAATTCTCTCCCGACTTACTTTGCACGTTCCATCCAATTTTTCAAGTAAAACACATAAGTAAGAATATTTTCTTGTTATTTCTGTTTTTTTTTTCTTTTCTCCTTACTTATTCAGTTCAAACTTTGAAAATATTAATTTACATTTCATTGGCAAAAATATCAGTAAGATGCCTTAGAACTTAGACATATTTCTCACTCTAGAAACAGCTATTTTCACAAAATAAATTTTTTATACAACAATTTAACAAATTAAATTATAATAATGCAATAAAACATGCAGTTAAACACACTATAAATTACAAATATAAAAAAACTTATACAAATATTTACATTTTATATTTTTCGTAACATATATTATTCTATATTAATTTTTTAATCCTAAAATATGTATTGATTCTTCCATTAAAAATATGATATTTTTGTAATTTTCAACCATATTTCTTTTTTTTTAATTTAAAAGTAACTTAGTATATTAAATTGCTCCAATCACAATTTTGTGCAGCATAGTAAAAAACTGGAGATAATTTTACTAAGCAAATTAATTTTCATGACTTTAAAAATCAGAAAAGGGATATAAATGCAAAAAAATTGTGATTTCATAAAGATTCACTTTTGATTGTTGCAAATGTGTTTTCAATCATTCAATTTTTGCTTAAAAAGTAATTTTAAGGCATTAACAATGAGATTTATCAACCTGTGATTGATAGTAAGGCAATTACTGTTCTATTATATTAAAACTATCTGTTATTTTTTGAATTACAATACCAGCATTGATGTACTTGACTTATCACTGAAATAAATTCTGTGTCACTGTAATCATCAATTATGTTATCATTGTTTAGTTTTAAATAAAAATGTTTCCACACATACAGCTACAGTTTCTAACAATGATACTGAGAAAAACTTACAATGTTTCCCGTAATTGAATTGCTTCACAAACTCTATATAATATCAAACTCATTCATATTATACTATCAATAAAAAAATTTTTTAAGTAGCACCTCCAATTCAGTATAATATTCCATAGAAAATAACCATTTACCAACTATAACTAAAAAATTTAATGATCATTTAGAAATATCAATCAGATCATGGAATCAGATCATTCTCATATAATAAAAATGTAGATTTTAATTGCTATTAGATTGGCAGAATTTTTGCAATAGCTTAAATATAAATCTGCCAAAGAAATTAAATTTATAATAAACTATAATCAAGACAGTAACAACAACTTAACAAACCAATTATGAATAATTACAAGAATTACAATATTAAAACTTAGAAACATTATTTATATACTAACAAGAAGTTGACTATCGAAAAAAAAAACATTTATTATCACTAAAATATTTTAGATAGTAATGCAAAGCATAAAAATTAAATAATACTTTGATGTTTTCTACATCCAAGGAGCTTACAGTCTGCAAAGAATGAATAATATTTTGGATGTTTTCTGCAATATTTATGTTACTGTGAACAGATAAATATTGGATGATCTTGAGATTGATGAATTCTTATTTATACAATCAATGGAATTCACACACTTTGGAGTGACTATTAAGTTCAGTGATATTGAAAATAACAAAGAAAAGTGTTAATTTTTAGAGGAATCTTTTTTTTATAATTCCATTGATTTAATAATTTCAATTTTAATTGCTTAAAATGAAACTTTATTAGTAATAGTGACAGGCCCTAAAGATATAAAAATAGAAATAAATTTCAGTCATAGACAAAATCTACTCAAACTGAAGATCAAAATAAGTTTCTGAAATTAATAATTTTTACATGATAAGTTTTCTAAGTTGAATATTTAAGTTCTGACAAAAAATGAGTTATGTTTACAAAATTATTATATTTGAGAACAGTGAAATTAAATTTTTAAGGTATCACTGAAAAATTATCAAGTGGTTTGTCAGAAAAATTCTGGGTACAGGGAAATTAAGGCAGTCTTTACTTGATCCCAAACTTAATAAATAATAAATTTAATTTTTTAATGAATGATTACCTCTAAGAAGGAACAAGGTGTGCATCTTCGATAATGAAATGCAACAGTGCAAAAGTCTTCAACATCTTCAGGTTCTAGCTGATTAGGCATTGCACAAAGCTCATCTATATTGTAAATAAATAAAAATATTTTGTAAAAAAATAAAGAACAAATGGCATAAAAAATGCTTATTTGAAAAAAAATTACCAATTATTGATTGTTTATCCATTTCTTTCATGTCTAGTAATTGTTCCCTAAATTAAAAAAAAAGTAAAAGAAAATATTTACTATAATAATTCAATGTATAATTTTATTTATAAGGTAAATTAATTAATGAGTAAAAAAAGTTTTTAATGTTCCAAAATCAAGATCAATCTTAAATATTTTACTTTCAAATATATTTTAAATTTATTTAAATTAATTACATAACTAACTTTAATATATCATTTACATGAGAAATAAACTTGCTATTTTCAAAAAGATTTTTACAATGAGTACAAAAAATTTTAAAATATATAAATTACCAAAAAATTTCACAAGTAAATATAGTGTTTTAAAAAGCAAATTTAGTTCAGAGATTAAAAGAGTTTAAAAACCAAGGGCTGCTAAAACAACTTCTTACAATAATTTTTTGATATTACTTATTAAAGATTTTAGCACACTTTTCAGATCAATGATGAAATAATTTTGTCAAATTTTGCTTATTATCTAAATAATGTTAAAATATTTTGTAAAAAAATTTTAGCAATAAAAAAAAACATAATTAAAAATAAATGAAGAATTTTAATGTTCTTCCAATGAATAATAACAAAGAATTTATTAATTTAAAAGCAACTGAAATTTATTACTTGATATTTTTAAAATAAATTTTCCCAGTTTCCAAAGGTCAAACTTTTTCAAGTTAATTATGATAACATTCTATTTTTATAACTTTCTTAAATAATGATAATTAAAAAAGTATCAATATTCGTTTTGATAAGATAGATATGTTATAATATTTGATTTTTTAAAAACTTTAATGTTTTTATTCATAAAAGTTAATACAGAAATTTTAAAACATTAATTGTACACAATTAATATTTATTCTATTTAAAAAAATAAAAAAAGATTCATCTTTTTTTATTTTTCACATTTCATATCACATTTCTAGCTAAAATTAATAAAAAATATACTTTCAATAAATAGATTTTTGAAATATAAAGTTTCATACCAAATTAGAAATGATTCTTTTTTATATTTTATTAATTTACAAAACATAATTTCATATAAATAGAAGAAGTAATTGCTTGATGTCATGATCAAAATACACAATTTAAAAATTCTTATTTTATTAATGATAACTTTCTATTAATTAATCTCTTAAATCTCTCAAAAGTTTTTTTTTAATTAAATGCATACAATTTGTAATTAAAAATTCGATAGATATTTTTAAACAAGTAAAACTGTTTGAAATATAATATATTCAAAAGAATCACATTAAAAATTATTTTCATATGATACAATCTACTAGAAATCAAATATTTTTTTTCCTTCTTCAATGGACAGACAGTTCAAGATGGCTCCTTGCCTTCCTAAATATATAGCATGAGATTTACCCTGACATTGAGTTATTTCTTGGATCCAGTGTAATCCTACAAGGCAGAATATTTGAAGCACTACATATACAAAAAATGCTTGAAACTGGAGCACTTGGTGTACACAGATAAAAAATTTCAAAGTTTTGGAAATAACTATGAAATAAATATCTCCAGCATCTTAACTAGATGTGCCGAATCTCCTTGCGATGAAAACTGCTTTCTCAGTTAATAATATATTTCAATTTTTTAAGTTGTCACCATTGAAGAATGGTGTTGCAGCTTTGATAAAAGGAGAGAGGCTTAAAACAATAACTTTTTTATTAATTAAACATCAGGATTATTTTCAATTAAGCAGTGCTAGGCAAATATTGTTACAATTGCAATAGCTAGCACCTGGCTGAATGCTAAGGAGAAATATTGCAGCTAACTAGATAATTGAACTTCAGCCAGAGAAGAATATTTACACTTAACACAGTTACAGTTAATGTTCTCTACTTGCATGTTGCCAACTAAGCAGACACTGCAATACCATTTTTCAGTAGAGAGCTCATGAAAGGATTTCTCATACATATATTCACTATTGGATTAACACGTATACTGAGTACTGGCTAAACAATTAGATATTCTGGCTGTTAAGATGGGTTTCCATGTTATAGCAAACTTATATGAAAGAGCTGTGATGCTAAAAATTCTAACAAGTTTCCTTTTTCTTTCAGCTGAGAAATTGACAATAAATATCACAAGAAGTAAAAAAACTGTCTTGTTAGATAACACACTATTTTAGAAATATACATATGATTTTTAGTAACATTTTTGTTTTAGAGAAACTGCAATTTAGTTATTTGTATGCATATAAATTATATTTTTTACCATTTTTCTATTCAAAAGCAATCAAATTGGACGTTCTTCTATTTTCCAATATTTTTTCTGTGTTTGTCTCCCTTCCTATTCAACATAATTTTTTTAAATTCTTTTCTAAATTTCTTAAATATCATATTGAGTTAAATTCAAGTAATTAAAAGCTGACAAATTACCCTTCATTTTTAAGTTTCTATGTTTTTGTATCTTAACAAGAAATCCAAATGTTTTGAACCTTAATTAATCATTAGTGAATTTGTAGGTTTTAAAATCACACATAATATATTTGATTCCTCGTTATTTATAATTGTGAGATGCTCATATAACATCTTGTTTGTACATTAATTATGCAACAACTAAATTGAAAGGTTAAATTATTGCTCTTCATATTTAAATATTTCTTTTTAACTTAAATATAAATTTATTATAACAATTTTAAGCAATATTTATAGTAAAAAATTTAACTTTTTTCAATTTAAATGATTTACACATTTTCATGCTGCACTGTGTAATAGAAATATTAATGCTACACTCAGACAGTTATAAAAATATTTATAACACTAATGTAACATAAAGAGATGAGGAAATATGATCAAATTATAGAAAAATTTGATAACACAGCATGCTGTAATCAATATGATGTATATGATAAAATAAAATTTAATAAAAAAGTAGTTCTTCAACTTTGAACTCATAATATCTTTAATAAAATTTTTATTAAAAGTATTATCATCATAATATTTGCAAAATGTAGTAATAATAAATTACATCCTGAGAGTATTTCTGATTATTGAGTTGCTGCAGATCCCATGATTGAAATCAAGTATATAGTTAATTTAGCCATGCTTAGTTCTGAATTTACTCAGAACATCTTTGAAAATAACTGTAAATTCTAAAGGCAAGATTAATCATTGTGATATCATTATTAAAAGAAACTTCAACTGTCATGAAGCATAAATGTTTATATCATAACAGTTGACAGTTTTTTTTTTTTTGTAATATTAATAAATATTAACAAGAAATAAATATCTTCAAAAAGTTAATTTAGAGTAATGAAGTTTCAATAAGATTTGGGAAAGAGAAACAAGTGAACAAATACATAATATTTCGTAACATGGATAATATTAAACTAAAATCTACAGTGTATGTGGTTAAATAAAGCATATTTATATGTAATTTATCAATAACTGCATGGTTATTATTAAATAAAAAATATTTAACATTTTTAATAAATATAATTTTAATCTAAACAAGTAGAAGAAAATGTAAACATGTTGTAAACTTACTTTGCATTCACCACAATAACTAAGGCTAGGAAAAATACAAGAAAAGGATCATTTGCTTGAAAATAAATATCCCACATGATATGAGTTACTTTCAATGAGCATGTTGAAGCGAACAAGCTGCGAAACTAAAAATAAAAACAGACTCATACCATGTAAATAATACAAATATAAGAAATAATTTTAATTGTATGTATACAAATTTTTAGATAGATTTTAATACTTAAAGAATATAACTATTATAAATAAGAAGTTGGTTTACAGTTAATATGAAAAATATTATGATATAATTAAACTATATGTATTAAGTTACATCCATACTTTTTTAATTAATTCTATTTTTAAAAATGCCACTTATAAATAAGTTACACTAAAACTAAATTCTGTGGTACGACAGCCCATGTGGGCCACACACAAGGCCTACAGTGACCATTGATGTTTTCCTGACAAAGACGTCTTGAGTTGTGAAGCGTATGACCCAATTAGGTGGTCAGCCTGATGCAAAACTCCCAGTGTTTAGTTCCCAAGCATGTTTGATACTCAATTTATCAACCCACTGAAGGGAAGAAAGGCTGAGACAATCTTTCCCAGCCCGAGGATCGAAATTTGAACTTTTGCCTTGGGAGTGTGAAACACTCCCAAGGCACAGGCAAAATCTATTTTGAAGCCTGGTGGCTACCACTAAGACTAAAGACTTCAAAATAGATTTAATAGGTTTTGTATTTCCCATTTCCCCGGCGGAAAATTGAACCCTGGTCTCCCGCATGACAGGTGGGGATATAAATAAGTTACCTGTAACAAAAAAATTGATTCTATTCTGAATGTTTAGTTCAAAACCAATTCACGATTTACAATTTTCAGTATCATGAGTTATGTAACTCCAATTTTAACATACAAAAAATAATTACATTGAACAGTTAAACAAAAGAATGAACTCCATTATCAATCTAAAAACAATCAACAGTTAAAAATAAAAACATGAATAATTTAAATAAACCTAAAAAATTTCAAAATATTTGCATTTATTTATCTATAGGAGACATTAATTTTTAATGGCATTTGTAGAAATTTGTAACACATTTGAAATTATACTTTAATATTTTGATTTTAAATTTTTGTGTGATTTTATAACCCTATCTATTGTGGTTTTTTAATAACTTCTCACAATAAAATATTGGACAACTTTTTATTATACGATAAAAGTCATCTAGTGTGAAAGAGACCTAATAGTTTAATAAAATATTCATCAATCTCATTAAGGAACTATGAAAAAAAGAAGAATGTACTACATGTAAAAAATAAACATCAACATTTATGCCCCAATATTTATTTCATAGGGCAACTTATACTACACAGGAGCAACTTATAGATATTAAACTTATGAAATTACATTAAAACATAAAATACATTACTAAATAAATTTAATTTAATGACAAATACTGCTAAGAATATAGAAATTATCAAATACTTTGTCCATAAAAACATAATACATTACAAATTCGAAAAACTCATAGGAATTTTTTTTTATGTGTTGCTGACTCAGCTTTTTTTAGAAATGAATTGGTAAACGGCTGTTCAAAATATTTTTTCTTATTTTGAGAATATTTAAGCTATTTTTAAATTGTTTAAGTTACTGAAACAACTAAATAGATTTTTCTGGCAAAATTTCGGCTGTTTTTCACTGAAATTATCAAAAATCAGTAGATTTTCCTAAATTATCGGGAAATCGGGAGAAATGATGAAAAATCAGGAATTCCCCGATAAAATCAGTAGTTGGCAGCTATGTATTACGATATGAAATATAAATAATATGATGAAGAATTTAAAAATATTATTCATTATTTTAGTTGTTGTTGTGTGCCAGCTAAGCTAGCAATATGGGGTGGGCTATTCCAGTTTTCCAACTGAACCATATTTAGGTGTGGAGTCCGACTTCCTCAGTACACACGTCATAGGTACCCATTTATAGGGTAGGCAACCATTCACAACACATTCATACAAGGAAAGGACAAAGACAGGATAGAGAGAGAGAGAGAAAGTACATCCATGCCCAAACCGGGATTCGAACCCAGGACCTCCCTATCTGCAGTCAGACATGCTGACCACTAGCCAAGTTGGGTGGCTCATTATTTTAGTGAAGCTTCAATATAAAGTTATCACAAAAGCTAAATAATGATGACAATCAAATTAAGATGATATAAAGAAAATTAATATTTTAACTGCAGATAGATGATAATTGTTGATGAATAGAGGATTTCTCATGAAGGAAATTAAGTTAAAAACTAAACATTTAAAGCTGGATACTTTCTAAAGCAAATTTTATTGAAACTATGACTGTATATAAAAACATGATTTAACATGAAAATTAGAAAAAAATTACAAATAAAATTAAATAAATTTTATTCACAAACATTTTTAAATTTATCATATAGAATATGAATGCAGGTAGCAATTTAAATAAATTTTGTGACTTCTGTGCTTACTTTTAAGAGTACTAATTTTGCTATTTCCTACAAGAGATTCCAAATTTAAGATACAAATGCAATTTTATCTAATTTTTTCAACAGTCATTAATATTTCTATTAAGTAAACATTAGCATATATTGGGTAAAATAGAATATTGAATCTTTATAAGTATCTGATTCTTAATTACCACATTTACCATACACATTTCTAGAACTAGACATTCTAATAAGTAATATTTTTAATAATAACTTTGAACTTAAACAAAATGTCATTACTGTTTAAAGCAGAGATTACCAAATTGTAGTCCACCAATAATTTTTACAATAAAAGAAATTACATAAAGAAATTAAGAATAAAAAAATGGGGATTCCATTTGTAACATCCCAAACTCTCCTATATCCATCACTTGAAATGTTCCATTTGAAAATTGAATATGATTATCTCACAAGATATTTGTAACACACTAATATATATATATATGATTGGTCCTAGTGTATTTTGTGCAACTACAATTTTGGAGATGGACAGGGATTTATCCCAGAATTCAAGAGAATTGATACAGTTGACCTCTAAAGACTCAAGTTTTTTTTTTATTTTGTATTTTATACGTTTATATGTTATTCTATTTTTTAATTTTGAAGTACTCACTGTTATCGATTGTTTTGTTCTTTTGAAATTCAATTTTATACTTGTTTTTACGATCTAATATTATGCACATCTTTGAAGCATGGAGATCAAATGATATTTATTTAAATACCTTTGTAATAATCAATGTTCTTAAAATAGTACTTTTGCAAAAATCGATGAACATGGATTCCTTATCATCATAAAAGTTTAATGAAACATATCAAATCTTGATAAACCCAAAAAAAAAAAATTCATATGAAATATTTGGATATCTCTGGGATGAAGCTTTCTTTTAAAAATAACTGTTTATGACTATACATTTTTAATGACTCACTAATTTAATTCAAAAATGTCATTCCACATCTTATAGTAGATATTTTTTGTGTACAGAAGAAGCAGAATAAAACAATAAGTTTAAAAAACCAATAAAAGAAAAACAAAAGGTATTGTGCAACAATTAAATGATACCTAAATTGAATCCAATTTTTTTAGGTCATAAAAATTATATTTGCCTTATTAAAATTTCTTTTAATGATGACATTATCAGATCATCTGACACTGTCACCAATAAAACGATATGACAATATAATGGTTTCTATTCAGTAAATAACTAAATCAACAATCACAATTTTTAAAACTTCCATTGTATTTTAACAATTATGATAATTTTAGAAACTAAACAAAAATTTAAATATAAAATTTTTTTATCATTTTAAAGTTAAAATCTATATTCAATGATTAAAATCAAAAAATATATGAAATTTATCATATATATCCTAAAAAATGGAATATTTTTGTGAATTCATTCCTTACACAATATTTATTAAGAGTCTATGTAAAGAAATAAGAATGTAACAAAATTGAAAGCTTTTTTTCACATACCCAATTTTCTGAGTAAAATTCTGGAGTGATTTTTTTGGTATCTAAGAAGGAACAAAGATCAGGTTCATGATACAGTAAAAGAAGGCGCAAAAGATGATAAGGACTAGATGCTTTAGACCTGATTCTATAAAAATCATTTAAAATAATTAAATTCAAAAAACAGTGATATAATATTCATAACACAGCATAGTATAATATAAAACATGCAATTTTAAAAAATTTTAAGAAAGAAATATTTTACTTTGAATATAATGATCATTGAATAAAATGTCATCCGCAAATTGGAGCAATATTTAGGTAAACAATGTAAATATATTTATTTGAAGCAATATTATACATCAATAATTTACCCCAAACTTTTCAATTAAGAAACATAGGAAATATCAACTTTAAACTACACAAATTCAATACATTTTGAACTGAAATTTTTTTAATTTATATTCTTTTTGTACTCTGAAATTCAGCTATAAATGATACAGTAACTTTTTGAAGTAGAAAATGTAAGCATCAATGCTATGGATTTCTTTTAAAGGTTTTTTGGGGTGAATATTGACCTAAGCTGTATTATTCATGATTTGAGAATGTGATAGCTTGATTCATAGACAAATTGATCAGATTTGGACTTTCTTAACAAATGAATGGCCATATTGAAAATATATATAATTTAATGTCTTGCTATTAATGTGGCATGGTGAAGAAGATGTTAATTCAAGTATTGACAGTTCAAAATTACAAGACATCTGATTTGGAAATGGTTAATCAATTTACATTAAATATGAAACTAATATAATAAAAGTTAATCACGTTACTATTTCAAGTTAATTTCATCACAACAAATAATGACTCAATCAACACAAATGTCAATACTGTATGGTTACATAGAATTGTAGCTAGAAATAAAATTAATAACCACAAAATTTTATAAACAGAAATGTGACTATAATAGTAAAATATAACAAAAATGTGAACTTAATAATCAAACTAAGTCAAGTAAACTTTCATAAAACTAAACATCAAATACCAATGTTATGTGTGTCTCTAGGGTAAAAACTAAAATAATTTAATGCAAATTTAGATAAACTATCACTACTCATAGAAAACTGATATTAACAATTAGCAAAAACATATCTTCAAATGTAACAAGTAAAACTTTAGTTTTACTAAAGTTTAGTTAAAGCTTTAATAAAACTTTAATTTTAACAAATAAAAGAAAGTTATTTTTCTGTTGAATCAAAAAGAGAAAGTTTTTCATGCTTGTTTTACATAATTCCTTCATGGTTCTAGTTTGATTTATTTGAGATGATTATTCATAAATAAAATTCCAATTCTTAGTTAAATGGTAAATTTCATAGAGATATTAAATTAATAACCAAGTTCAGGGTATAAATAAATTTATTATTTGTATGACTTTAAATATATTCATTTTAAGATTATTATAACTGACTTATATGGCATAATGCAATGGTCACCAAAAAGAATAGAAATGTAAACAATTGGATTCAGAAAAAAAGTTTTGGAACAGAAAGAAAAATTTCTATTATGCTTTATGATAAAAACTTTATTTTTCAACAGGAAGAAAATCAGCTTTCTGTAATTGTGTACCATAATATGTAAATGTTCAATATATTCAGGATGTGTGTGTGATATTGAATATAATAAATGTTGGTCAATCTACACTTTTACTTAAAGATTAATCTAGTTACATGTCACAAAGTAAATATGACCCCAGATTCAAATTATGTTTCAGTAATGTAACAACTTGTTGAGATATCATTTCATAATAACTTGTAACACTCTTTGGTGCAGAAGTGGGCACAGTTTTATGTGTCACAAGAAATTTGTAATTTCAATTTGTCTCATGATCACCTTCAATAATGATTGGGTATAAAACAAGTATATTTTTAGGTGCACAAATTATAAAAACTAGCATCCTTGATCAAGAAAATTTTTTATTTTTTTGTTACATAAAATAACATCTTTACAGTATACTATTTAATAAAAATGGTATTCTTTTATTTGTTATCAAATTTATTTTTAAAATTTTTCCAATTTTTTTTAATGAATAAAATAATTTTTTGATGTCACAAATAATTAAAAGTTTGGTTATTATGAATCAACTGTGTCAAACAATTTACATAATTCAATGACTTATGATCAACAGTTTACATAAAACTGACACACAACCTGCATATCTTTAAAACAATAATTCAAAACAAAACATGTATTGCAGTTTTTAATCAAAAAGAAATATTTTTGTGATAAAAATATTAATTACATTTTTTTACAAAATAGCTGCTTAACAAAAAATATAACATATGGAAATGGATGGATTATAAAAATAAAGGAAATAGTTTAAAATTAAAATCATTTTCATAACATAATTTTTCAAAAAAATTATATAAGAAATAATAATTCCCTTTCATTTTTCTCTTCTTAAAGTTTTTTACATGCTATTTCATAAATTTAACAGAATAAAATATATTTTATTTGATACAAAAATTATAAAATATCATCACTGGACTATATTACTTCTTTAATAGTTATTATTCCCTAGAGGACGGTTGGTTGGTTGGGGTTTTTTGACGCAAGGTCCAAAAAGGACAAACTGAGCCAAACTTTGATTTTTTTTAATTAAAATAAGGAAAACCCAAGCAACATTAAAATTATTAAAATGCAAAAAACAGTGTATATAGTATATATAAAATTCAGTAAACAAAAGTAAGAAACCAAGCAAATATTAAAATTACAAAATGTGCAAAAACAGTGTGTTACAGTATATAAAATTCAGATTTTAAATCTAGTATGAATATATGTTTTGAAGGAATGGAGAAAACCATTGCTCTTAAGAAGGCAAATAGATTTCTATTTGGAGGTTCTCCCAGTAAATCAAATAAAGTTAAAATATCTGTTTTAAAAAAATGTAAACGTAAATGGTTAAAATCATGACATGAAATTAAAATATGATGCATTGTATAAGGTTCATCAAACGTTTCGCACCATGGATTTAATTTGTTTAAGAACAAATGTCTGTGTGTGAAACGTGTGTGTCCGATACGAAGGCGAGTCAGACAAACATCAGCACTTCGTATCGGTAAAACTGTTAATGTGGTGATGTATGGAAATATGGCATGCAATTTATTAGTGACCTGCAAGTTCCATGACTCCTGCCAAAGACCTTGTATAAATTTTTTAACACACCTTCTCACATCCAACAAAGGAATGGATGGAAGAGACGGGCCGGATGCAGATTTAGCAGCTGTATCAGCCCTCTCATTGCCATCGAGACCTACATGATTTGGGATCCAGCAGAAAATAATGTCATATCCCTTGCCAGCAAGGGAATCTAATGCTCGGAAAATTCTAGACACAACGGGATGGCAGTCAAAACTACTGTTCTGCAAAGCTTCCAACACACTCAAACTGTCAGTATACATACAGTATTTAGAGGTATCAGTTGTATTCATCTGCTGAAGTGCTTGATAGATGGCAGTAGTTGCTTCAGCAGAGAAGATGGAGCAGGACGAATGGAGGCTGTAGCTAAGAGTTTTGTTTTCAATAACTACAGCGCATCCAACATGTCCTGCAGATTTTGATCCATCGGTGAAAACTGGTGTGTACGTAGCGTACTGACAGTGATGTGAGGCATATATCTGCTGGAAAACAGTAGTTGCTGTGTCTGATTTTCTATAACGAGCAAAAGGATTGATGATTTTGATCTGTGGATCATACCAAGGTGGATAAGATAAATACTCCGTTTTGTCAAAACGGACACCACATAGGTCAGATAGTATTAGACTAGATTTTGTTCGTGTGAGAAAAGGTGGAATGCTGTATGCACGAGCGTCATACAGCCTCATTAGTGCAGGTGTAGTAGCCATGGAACGTAATGGATGATGAGGGTCAGACATGATTTTTGCATAATAACTGAGAGACAGTCGCATTCGTCTCAGGTCTAAAGGCAGTTGTTGACATATTGCATATAGACTCTGGACGGGTGATGTGCGGAATGCGCCTGAGCATATTCTCAATGCAGAGTGATGTATTGTATCCAGTCTGCGTAGAACAGAAGACCTAGCAGATCCCTACACAGCACACCCATAGTCAATACGAGATAAAATTAATGACTGGTAGACGCGAAGTAGTGCCGTGCGATCAGCACCCCAAGATGTATTAGAAAGCACCTTGAGGATATTAAGCGATCGCTCGCACTTCTTCTGCAAATGAAGAACATGCGGAAGAAAATTTAACTTTCGGTCAAAAGTTATTCCCAGAAACTTTATCTCGTTGACAACAGGGATAGGTGTATTATTTATGCAGATAGTAGGATCGTTATGCATGCCAGTCTTCCTGCAGAAATGGACACAATTATTCTTGCTAGGGGATAGCGTGTGACCATTCTCAGCACACAATGCAGCGAGTTTATTAACAGATGTTTGTAATTGTCTCTCAATTATACGCATGTTAGAACCCTCACATGATATTTGCAGGTCATCAACATAAAGCGTGCCATAAACTGGAGGTGAAATTTGATGAAGAATGCAGCTGATGTAAAGGTTAAAAAGTGTGACACTTAAAATTGAGCCTTGGGGTACACCCTCGGCTTGAATAAAAGTATTGAAAAAAACTGTTCCAATACGTAATTTAAAAAAACGGGAGCTTAGAAAATTTTTTAGGAATATCGGAAGATTACCCCGAAAGCCAAAGTCATATAATATACGGAGAATCCCGTATCGCCATGTACGGTCATATGCCTTCTCAATGTCAAAGAAAATGGAAACCAGATGGTTCCTCCACACAAAAGCGTTGCGGATTTGGGTTTCCAGATAAGTAATATTATCAAGAGTGGATCTTCCTTTACGAAAGCCACTCTGATTGATATGTATACATTTGTTTCTTTCTAAGACATATACGAGACAACAGAGAATCTGGACTTAAATGACGAAGCATTTCATAGCTGATTCCATCAGGTCCTGGACTGGTATTATTGGCCTGCTGTAATGCTCTCTTCAATTCCAACATCCGGAATTCAGTGTTGTAAGGCAAAGCTTGTCCATGATTGAAACGAATTGGTGTTCGCTCAGCACGACTCTTTGTCCTTAAGAACGAAGGACTATAAGAGTCGTTGCTTGAGACGCTAGCAAAGGTTTCACCAAGGACGTTAGCGATGTCCTTAGAAGAAGAGTATACAGCAGCTCCGGATTTCAAAATAGGAATGGAAAATTCTCTATATATTCCATTGGCTGCTTTCACTTTTCTCCACAACTTTGTTTACTGGATGTGGAAGAAGTAATTGAGGATACATAACAAGACCAGGATTCGTTCTGGCTTTGGCGACGAGTTCTGCGAGCTAATGTTTTTGCTCTCTTAAAGGCGATAAGATTCTCTGTTGTAGGGTATCTTCTAAATAACCCCCATAACTTCCTCTGTTTCTTATAAGTGTTTTGACATTCATCATTCCACCAAGGTTTGCAATGCCTGTGTGGTATAGAGGAACTCTTTGGTATTGATGCATCAGCTGCATTAATAATTGTTTCGGTGACTTTACATACAGCACCATCAATATTTTCGATCATAACCATTTCGTTATATATAACTGCCAATTGTGTAAATAACGTCCAATCTGCCCGACTGTACACGTAAGTAGGTAGACGTTGTTCTACACTACTACCTCCAGTCTGGGAGATGACGAGAGGAAAATTATCGCTATTATGCAGATCATTTCCTACAATTAAATTTAACAATGGCAGAAGAGATGGCGAACAAATGGCCAGATTGAGAGAATGAAATGTTCTTGTGGGTACATGGAAATAAGTCTTCTCGTCAGTATTAAGCAGACAGAGACTGTTGTGTGAAATAAACCGCTCTATCTGCTGACTGCGAGAATTAGTATCATCACTTCCCCACAAAGAACTATGGCCGTTAAAGTCACTTAACAGTAGAAATGGTGTTGGCAGCTGATCTATTAATGCATCGAGTTCCTCTTGGCGGATGACATCATGTGGTGGTAAATATAAACTATAGACTGTTAATAAGCATGAAGTATGTATTCTTACAGCAACAGCCTGTAGAGTAGTATTCAATGGATGGGCAGTGCTGGGAAAAGTATTAGATGTTAATATACAAATACCTCCAGACACTGCTCCATCACCACCACAGTGTTTTCTAAAGCTGTTAAACCCACGCATGGATAGATTATAGTGGGACTTCAGGAATGTTTCCTGAAGTGTAACACATGCTGGGTTATAGGCTAAAATTTTAGACTTGATGTCATCAAGATGGGAACGCAAACCATGGCAGTTCCAAGAAACAAAGAAAGTTATTTTTTAATTTGAAAAGCTCCTTTCCCAGAGCTGGAAAGCGTGTCATCTGACATCTCCTAGAGCAATAGATCTTCGTCCGAGGGATGTAAAGATACAGTGTCAATCTCCAGGGACAAGGCTTTACGGGTGGATATGGAGGGTCGACAAGAGCCCTCCTTTGAAAATTTTAATTTATTAGCCTTCATGGCTCTTGATCTTGACAAAGGAGCGTTTCTTTTAGTGGTAGAATTTGAAACAGATTTTGACTTTGATATTTATGTCTGAGGTAATCTTATAAGAAGAAGTGAAACCGATTCAGTTTGAGTACTTGCTTATCTGGTAACTATTTTGACTGCGGTTGCATAGCTTACTCCAGGTTTAGGGCAGCGAGAGGTAACTTGTCGTCTGGCCTCTGGGTATGAACAGTTGGTAGTAATCTTTATCGTGGTGATTTCCTTTTCTAGGACCCAGTTTGGACAACTTCGAGAATAGGAGGGATGGTCACCATGACAGTTGACACACCTCTCCTTCGCTGTGCAGTTAGAGCTATCGTGGCCAACCACTGCGCAGCGCGCGCAGGTTAGTTGACCTCTGCAAGCGTTTCTCGAATGTCCGAAACGTTGGCACTGAAAACAAAGCAAGGGATTTGGTATGTATGGCCGAACGGGTAAATTCATGTATGCAGCTTTGACATGCTGCGGAAGGTCTGGCGTCGCAAAAGTCAGAATGAGATGCTTAGTATCCATATACTTTCTATCTCTTCTGACTGTAATGCGTTCAATGGCACAGACCTTCTGGTTCTGCAAATTTTCAAGAACCTCATCCGTCGGCGTGAACAACAAATCCCTTGCGGATATTACACCACAAGAAAAGTTCAAACTACCATGAGGTGACACAGTTACCTCGAACTTTCCAAGCAAATTTATTTTAGTTATGGCGGCTACCTGGGTAGCATTTGCAACCTCAATGTGAAGGTCTCCAGATCGCACTTTTCTGATATTCTTCACTTCCCCAACAGAGGCTGATATTCCCTTTGCAATTAAAAAGGGAGATACGTTTTCAAAATTTCCCTCTTTTCTTTTTATTATAAAATATTTAGATTAGATTAGATTAGATTTAAAATTAGGGTGGTCCAAAAGAACCTAGCACCGCGACCATAGGTCTAATGTACTATACCCCTCAGAAAGCCCTATTTAAAGAGACCAGTTGCTGAAGCAAAGTTCAGCAGACATTTTACAGGAATTTCCTGTAACATCCTAGGTTCAATCAAGTGCTGACCCAGGTGTTCAAATCTGTGTGCAGAAAAGGTTTCACATTCACATAAGATGTGCATTGAAGTTTCTTCCATATAATGACAACCTCTACAAGTGGGATCATCTGAAACTCCCATTATCGTGAGATGTCTTTTAAGGTGGCAGTGTCCTGTAAGTAGTCCCACTGCTTTCCTTAGACTGTCTCTATTGAGCTTTAATAATTCTTGTTGCCTTTTGCTAGGGCACGTGCTATTTAATAGCCTTGCTTGTCTTTGATCATTGGCATTGTGCCAGTTCATAAACTGTTGTTTTCTGAAGAGATCAAAGACATTTTTTCTGATCAATTCTTTTGAAATACCTAGCACTGGTTCAGGACCAAAAAAGTCAGTTGTTGATCCAGTCCTTGCTAGCTCATCAGCTAATTCATTGCCAGGAACACCAGAGTGCCCAGGCACCCACATTAAATATAAAATATTTACAATTAAGGTTTTCTATTTGATGCTCCCGAGGGAGAAAAGACTTATTTTTTCCATTATATAAAATTTAAAATTTCGGGACCCGACCGCACCACCCACCACCGAGTCCAACAAGGGGTGCAGACCAGCTGCACCAGTGCTAGTCAGGTCCTATACGCTCACAGTACATCCCTGAAGTGGCCTCCACCCTTAATGAGTCACCCAGTAGATGTACCGATCGCTTGATCCATAAAGCCGATTGATGTGCTGAGGACCACAACACACCTCCCGTTTACCTGAAGCAGAGGCCAAAGTAATGTGTTGGTCTCTGGGGGCCTCAATTACCAGGACCCTCTTTTCCAGGGACACGGGTCTCCACGCACGGCAAACACGTGGGTGATTTAGTCCCCTAGAGTAGCTAATAGCAACAGAGCGGCGAAAGCTACTCAAGGGGAGCCCTCAACCTCTTGCGAGGCAACCACACTGAGGGAGAAGAGGAGAGAAGAAATCAAAGAAGAGGACAGATCACTAGGGTACCTCGGGATTGTGACACCTGCGTTTACCTAAAGAAGGTAAACCCCCTGAGGGGTCCCTAGAGGACAGTTACTATTACTTTTCCATTCAGTCTAATTCTATAACTGCAGTCTATATAATTCATTGTAACTAAATAATGCAAATCAATAACAATGTCAACAGTTAATAACGAATAATGAAAATTAAAATTACAAAAATTACTAGCATTACTGCTCAATTCTTGCTTATTCAATAATATCATTAAAATTATCCATTTTCATTATCACAATTGCATATTTTACTATTATCAAATGTAGAATGCTAAATATACATTTGCATCAAAAAGAAAATGGCATTTTGATGCAATCTATTAACAATGAAAAATTCTCCTAGAATTCTAGATTTTAAGCAAACTGAGTGTGTGTATGTTTTTCCCCCTTCTTAATGAATTTATTGAATATCATTTTCCCAGACAATTTTTAACTTTTCAGTTGTATTAATTAAAATCAGTTGTATAAATTTAAAAGTTACCAGACAATAAATTGATGAAATTAAAATTAATGTGCATTCAAAGAGTAACAAAAAGATTTTGGTAAAATTTGACTGTTAATCACCTGAAATATGTAATTGGGGTAAGTCTACAAGTTATATAGCCTACAATTATATAGCCTAATATAGTATTTTTAAATTGTTGATGAACAGATTTTTGTGAAATATCACATATCTGCTAAGTCAAGAATTTATATAATAATTGTTTGTCTCTAAATTACGTAAATAGTACTCAACCTCTTTAATTGCAGAAGTTATTTTTTATTAGCTTTTTATTCTTGTTAACTATAAAAGCTAATTTGTAGTCCATTTTTTTTCAACGAATACATATTTTTTATTTTTATTTTTTGCAAAATTCCAAATTTATAATTTTTTTAAAATATATCAATGCAATAATAAATTAACAAGAATATATATAATTTTAATACATTAATACTGCATAAAAATAAGACTCCACATTTTATGTGTATAATGATATATATATATATATATATATATATATATATATATATATATATATATATATTATATATGAATTTATCAATGTTGTTGAACAATTTTTATATAAAAGTGAAATTAAAAATTCAATACTTAAAATTTTAAACTTATTTAAGGAAATGTTTTGAGAAATAATTAAAAAGAAAAATAGAACATTTTTTTTTCTTAATAAACATTTTCTGAAAATTTAACCAAAATAGGTAACACAAATGGGCTTAAAAATTAGAATAGAAATTCTTACTTTGGAATATAGTTCTTATGAATAAAAGAAAAAAAGGAATAAAGTTTTCCTTTAGGAAGTCGCAGGGCAACAAGTGGTTCCAAAAGATGAACCCAATTTGTTTCATAATCATATCCTGTTTGCCGACAAAATCTTGTAATTATGGACTCCAAATCACACAAAACAGATACTTTATCTTCTTCATCATTTCCTAATCTATCTAAAATATGAGATAAATTTGAATGAAATTCCATAAAATATTTCACAGAAAATTCAATTATATATGCGAAACTTTTCAAATAAAAATTTTTATTCAGCAATTTATAATAAATTCAATATAAAAACTGAGATAAAAGAAAACTAAAATAGTTTCTAAACTTTTCTGATGAGGCAATTTTAAAATTATTTTTTTAATATTTGTGACAAAATATTTTCAATCATAAACATATTATAAAAATTCACACTTTCATACACATTCTAAAATAACAAATCATTTCTCTCTAGGCTGTCAATTATATAAAATAAGAATTTTCATTCAATTTTCTGTACAATAATTGCAAAGCAGTAAAAGTTCCTCTATACATTTCTAAATTGGATTAAGATAATTCATTGTTGAAGCACTAATTTGATCAATTCATAGCTCCTTTTAATTTAAGTCCTATTTATTGAAATATAAAAGAATGTAACACACTAAATTTCACTAACAAATATTTCAACCTAATTTCAATACTTTTTGCATCACATAATGCTGAAAAAAAATTAAATCTGAAATATTAAAAACACAGAAAAAATATTAAAAAATACAAAAATAAAAATTATTCCCTTTCAATTTTAAAATGGAATCTAAGAAGTCATTTG
This sequence comes from Latrodectus hesperus, assembly GCA_037975125.1. Taxonomy (NCBI): domain Eukaryota; kingdom Metazoa; phylum Arthropoda; class Arachnida; order Araneae; family Theridiidae; genus Latrodectus; species Latrodectus hesperus. The sequence continues at coordinate 49,975,755 of CM075858.1, forward strand.
AAAATCTTCAAATGAGAAAAAGTTCTTTAAGTAAAATAAATAAAAATAAAATAAAACCTCTTGAAATGTAAATAGAAAATGAAATAAGGTATCAAAACAAAGAAAGAAAAAAAGAAATATTTAAGAAAGTTTTTCAAAAGAAGAAAAATTAATTAGGGATCACTTAAAATATAACATTTTTTCCTTTGTAAAATCCATTTTAGTTCATGTTAACTACAAAATATGTTTTCAACTATCAACTATTAAACATTTGTTTTACATTTTAGAAATAATTTTTTTTTCTGTAACTCTTGCCATTTTTACTTAGATAACATATAATGTAGTAAGCATTATAATTATTTCAATTATAACATACATAATCTGACATTGAAGATGCAACATTAAGAAGTAGTTGCCAGAATGTGACAAAACTCAGCAGAGATAGCAACAAACAATAAGTGATCTATATTTCAAAATGATATGCATTATACAGAGAGGGAACAGGGTCAGATCAGTGGATGTCGATATACGAAGCAACACGTTTAAGTACAGAGTCAATGATAATACAGATGGTGTCTGGAGGAATGGCCCTTCATTCCCTGTCAACCATTTGCCAAAGTGTGTCTTCTATAGAAGGCGGAGTCTATAAATGGTGTCTAATCATATCCCTAACCTGTTTGATTGGTGAAAGATCTGGGGAGTACAGTGGCCAGGGAAGCAGCTGTACACATTCAAGGTATGTTGGCTGATGCAAACAATGTGCGGTTGGACATTATCCTGCTGATAAAGGGCATTGGGGTACCCCATGAATGTAGGGGAGTGTCACTGGCAACAGCACATTATCCATGTAACAATAGCCTTTCATAGTGTCACGAATACAAACTAGAGGCTATCTGGAATCGTACGCAATGCGGCCCAAATCATGATGTGTTGTCGCAAGTTGGAGTGTTCCACAATTGCTACAGGATTTGATTTGTCTCCACATTGACGCCACTCTCATACGCAGCAACTATCAGAAGTGTGACTCATCTGAGAAGACGATTCTTTGCCACTCCATTGTCCAAATCACTTTAATCTGGCACCATTTCAGACGTTGGCATCTATGCTATGGGGTCATTTTTCTTAATGTCAAACTTCTTAACAGGAGTCTTCTTAACGGATGCCATGAGCGTAGGTCACTAGCAACCAATCAACGACAAATAGTTCTGCTTGATATGGGAGGATCTAAGGTGTCTTGCACATGCTCCAGAATTTTGGTAAACATGCTTTGCGAGGCTGCCACCACATCCCATTGGACACATCAATTTATGCATGCTGATATCACTCTGACTGCAACAGCATTCCAGTTCCTTATTCCAACCAACCATCTTTGCCACAGCCAGTGCATTGTGGATGCATCCAAGTGTCTGTCAGCTGCCATAAGGACCAACCTGCCCTTCTCTGTCTGATCATCAAGCCCCTCGTAAACTCATCTGCCTATTGGAGTTGACTCCCTTGGCATTGGCCTAGTATTCTTTGCAATTACATGTATCCTTTGTGATAAGAACGAACTTCCAACGATTATTTTCCAAGCAGCAATAACAATGCGAATACAGTCTACTTTGCTGGTTCCTAACCTTACATCTTATCCTACATGCATTGAAGAGCTGCACATTTCACATCATTTACCTAATTCAATAAAATGTGTCTATTCTGAAACTTGCACAATTTTCTGGCCACTCCCTCTTGGTGTTGAATTTTCAATGTCAGGCAGTGTATTTTAGAGTTGATAAAAATTTCATAAAACAGATGGAATAAATATTGAAAATATCACTTTAAGCTTATGACGTATCTATATTTAAGTGGGATATTATCAACAAAAGTCAATAGCATTTACAAGAATTTCAAATATTATTGTAAGTGATAGCAACAGTAATTTCTATTGCTAGAAGAAGTCAAAGAAGAAAAAGAACAAATTTTAGGTTTCTAAAGCCAGAATTCTAATGAATGATTTGTTTAAAATAGTTTGGTATTTAACTCTATGGTCATTACTAATAGAAAAGTAATTTGACTAAAGCTTCTAGTTGAAATATGGATTCCATATTATTAAAAACATAAACACTGAAGATGAGAGTTAAACTGTTGCACTAAAGATTAGAAATGTGACTTGAGAACTAACAAATTAAGAAAGAAAAGATAGTTAATGAAGAATTTAATTTTTCAGATAATTTATTTTTATCACATGATGCATTAACATATTTACTGCAGAGATCATTTGTATACATACCAACTAAACTTTGACAATCCTTTCTGATTTGAGGTTGAATTGGTAAATCAAATATTTCATCCCATGGTTCTTCATTTCTTGTATTTATTGACAAGCATACCTAGACCAAAACAAAGTGTTAAATAAAAAATAAGCATGTATATTTTTCATCAATAAAAAGTCCCTTATTTAATCTTAAAAGAAATATAAAATATAAATCATGAGTAGGACAAAATAAAAATATTTTCTACAAATTACTGATTTTTTTCTCAACAAAAGTAATATTACAAAGACCTAAATAAATCCTACCTAATGGTATAATGCTAAAAGAATTTTTAAAAAATGTAACAAATTACATCTTAAAATTAATAATTTTTCTAAAAGAATAAGCATGCAATTCTTTCGCACTCTTCATTTTTTATTTAATAATTCTCTCTGATATGATCATTTGTAAATCAAAATTCTTTCTATTAACAATGTGATTGCTCTTTCTCATTTATTCAACCAAATTATTTACTACAAAGGTTTGCAATTTGACATGATCAAATTTTAGTATTTGAAAATAAAACTCTAGTATTCTAAAAAAATAGGCAACAATACACCTTTTATAATAAATAAAAATATTGATTATAAATATATACATCCATGCAAATGCAGAGAGAGAGAGAGAAAATTTCTCTATACTATATTAATTTAAAAGAAAATATGGTGGTTGGCTTTGTAGTCATCCTACAGTGTGTGTAGAACTTAAATATATTTTCTTAAATCCACTGCCTTTAAATATTTTCTCAAAATTCAACTCAGATATAAGTTTGTATTTAAGTTCATAAGTTTCATTCATAAGTTCATCATTTGAAAAGGAAAAATTCTAAAAGTAAAATAACTTTACTAATATTCATGTACCATCTTCTCTAAATAAAATAAACCATAAACAGAACAAAAATTCTAAGATTCAAAACCAAATTACTTTTGCTATTAACTAAGATAAAATGTCATTAACTAAAATTTATAAATAATTTTCACTGCTTTGTCAAAACAAAACTTTCAAAACACTCAAATTCCTGACATTTCTTATTTCCTGATATATCTAATGTATGTGCAACAAAGATTAATCTAAGTTGTTGTGAAACTATATGTAAATCATCATTTCAAAGCTGCTCTATAGTTATCCTCATTTATCACTTGATCTAGCCTTGTCTCATAAATGAAATTATATGTATAGCCATTAACGTTTAAAGAAAATATAATGAAATGAATGAAAATCTTAAATTAAAACAATCTAGCTCAGCACACTATCAAGAATTAACAAAATAAAAAAGCACTAGTCATTATTTATATTGTAATTATATTTGATTTTGATATTTGAATGACAATCAATTTCTCAACATTACAACTTGGCTTATTAATATCTTATCCAAAAAAAATTCTTGAAATCTCAATAGGTGAGACAAACAACATTATATTAGTAAAAACACCAGTTTCACGCTGACTTCTCAAAATTTAATAACACTAAAGTTAAAATAATGGTTACAATTTTTTCTTAATAAATCATCTTTAACATTCACTGCCAAAATATTCATGATTTATAAATTCAAGAATGAGATGCTAAATAATATGATGGGTTTATCTGTTATAAAATGAAGTAAGATTAATAAATCAAAAACTAATTTCCCAATAATAAATTATATTTTTTAAGACAAAAATTTCAGAACATTTTTATTTTTTGCATAACTCCAGGTTTAGAAGCAGCCACCTCATGTTTACGAAAGCTAGCCTGAATTCAACTTTTCTGCTTGAACACTTAAAAAAGAAAATGTCAAAAATTGGTTTGAAAAAACTAATACATTTATTTCAAAAATGCTTGATCCTAATGGCTTTTATTATCCTGGGATCACCATTTTCCTTTCAGAATAAAAAAATAAGAGTACATTTTATAGCTTGGCAGAATAGACCAATGGAGCCATGCTTATAATGTGAAAAAATTTTTTATATAGATTTGATATGCATGTATTTTTATTTCTTTATTTTCTTCTTTCTAAGCCAAACTTCAAAAAATAAGAAATTTCATTTCTGTAACACAACAATTTTTTACAATTACCTGCTTAATAAGTATACTATTGCAACAGTTTACATTTAATAATTTTTTAAATTATGTATGAAAACAATGCTTAATTTAATTTAAATATTGTTTTCTAAAAAGAACAATCTAAAATCAACAATAGTGGAACTTATTAACAAATTTAAACAGTTCAGATATTGAAATGCTAAACTAAATATTGAATGGTTTATAAATAAACTGGAACCTACTTTAAGAATTTATTTAACATATATTTTGAATACAATAATTAAAACTGAAAAGTAAAAAAAAATTAATGATCTTATTAATTTTTTAATACTGATTTATATATGCACAAGCTTGACTTTCTCAGCTTAATTTATTATTACTAAAAATTTTGCTGTCTTAAATAAATTATAAATTTGAAATAATTGTAATTATGAATTTAACAGAAATGCTCTTTCATGTTAGAGCTAACATAAAATAATTATTTTTCAACAGTGTATTGATAAAATACTATATCAGTTAAATAATAAGCATATAAATTTCTTTTTACTTATTAAAGCATAATTCACTGGAAAAAAAATTCCAATATTTCACAAGTATTTAATTTTAATATTGTTTTATCCTTTAAGATAAGTATTTTGTTTTGTGAATTACTCACAGAATATAAAAAATTTTATTAATAATTTTACTTAATACAAAAATTTAGAGTAATAAAGTGATATATCATTGCACAGTAATTGCAATGATATATCACTTTTTAAAGCATCCAAGATAGGTGTCATTTTTCTGATTAATAATTTAGAGAAGTAATAATTATATTTTATAGATGCTATTGATTTAGAATACAATAAATTCCTGATTACTATAATTACTGATAGATGTAAATGAGTTTTTCAATCAAATTGTAGCTGTCTTGGATAAGATAATTTTGCAGATAATACACAAAATAATAAAAATGAATATAAATATGTATTGGAACTATTTAAACTGTAAATAATGTGAACACTCTTATTATTTACAGACTAGAATTATTCACTATTTATAAATTAGCAGGTTTACTTAAATAGGTTTCTTAGAAAATCATCCAAAAGTTTCTTTTCTGTTTCATTAATTTATTTCTTTTATATTAGAAATTAGAGATTTTTTAAAATTTATGCACAATGAATAACTTGCAAGGTAGATAATCCCCATGCAAATAATCAGGAAGTTCACAGTACTTTAAAACATTGTTGAATTTCTTCCTGTTCTAATATTCCTTACAAATAAAAATGCTTCCTGAGCAAAATATTATACTTCATTTATTTTCTTTGCACATACTTGAAAAAAAATTTCCATGTAGTTTAAATTTTTTTCATTCAGATATGTATTATATATTATACTAGATATACATTAGTAATAAAACAAGTAGTATTTTTTAGGATTATTAAAACATTTTTAACCTATATTGTCAATTCATATATTGCATAGAATTTACGATTTAATAAAATATATGAATACACTAAAGTTATTTAACGGACTATAACAAAAATTTTAAATAGTGGTCACCTAAGGGACCTCAAATATTTGCAGGGTCAAAAGATTTTTAGTCTGCGCCCAAAATGTAAAGCTGAACAGGCATCACCTGAGCATATCTTGTTCTGCTTGAATTTTGACTTGGAAGATTGACTTTCAAAGCCCCTTATGTTTTTGGATTTCCTAGCTGTTTATGGAGTTATGGAGTTGGTCTAATATTGGAATTGTATGCTTTGGGATTAGTAACAACAATAAAAATTTAAATAATTATGAAGTAATCATATTTTTTAAAAAATTTCAATATTTTTAAATTAATTAAAAATTAAATTCTCTGTGTGAAAGTCAATTGAAAATTAAAAACTGCATTGCCAATCTCTTCTAACCAAACCACAGGATCTAAAATATTATGAGGTAAATGATCAAATAAAGGATTCAGTGTAACATTTCAGCTACAGAATTTTACTTCTAAACATGACTGATACTAATTTCAATCAAGTTTATTCCATAAAAAGTGAACTAATTTTATTAGAATAAAAGTTAATTCTTTACTTAAGCAGAACATATTAATTAGTAATACTACAAATTATTTTATATAAACTTCACCCTATTATTTATTTGTAGACTTTAGTGCACTTGTGAATCTCATTTATTACACATTTTTACAAATTTATCAGGTTGACAATTAAGTGATAGAAATTCTTCAAAGTAAAGACTGAAAAAATTTTAAAAACTTACCTGCCAGATTTCTGATCGAAGTGTGTCAGGAAGAGGTTTACCTCCACAAACTTTTTTTATATTTTCCAAATTACAGTCCATAAATAGAGCTTGTTTGAGATCTGAAACCCTAAATGAATTTTTTTTTCAGATTTTTATTTTCAAAACATCGAATTTTCAAAGAAAATATTTAATAATGTAATGAAGATCAATAATGACTATAATGTACCAAAGCTAAATAATAAAAATTTGCTCAAAAGGATATTATTAATAATTTCTGTAAAAAATTCAATTGAATCCCATTTGGTTTCTTTAACTAAACTTTTTTACCCTTTAATTTTTTATAATCATTAATATTTGACAACCAAATGCATCACATCAGTCTACAAATATACATTGACTTCACTTTTTCCATTTATACAAAATATGGTATTAGTTTTATGCATTGTAAGTTTTATCATTCTTTAGTTAAAAAATTTAACGTTAGAAGGTCACTTAGGTGCCCATGTGAGTTTTACGCATAAAAGATATTATACATATGACATAAGATATATGATGAAAACTTTTATTGCAGTCATAAATGCCATCAAAAATATTTATTTGCTTGCTCTTGCCCAAGATAATGCTACTTACTAGATATCATTTTTTTTTCTTGAATGTAATATCTAGTTTTCAAGATGCGATAAATGAATACAATGGCGGATGATGATGAATATTGTGACCTCTAACCATTGAAAAAATAAACAAGCTATAAAAAAATTAAAAATGGAAAGGCACCAAGTGAAGACTTGATTATAGCCGAGCTGCTGAAATAAAGAGGGGAAAACTTATTAAGGATGTTACATGATCTCTTCAAAAGTGTTGGATTAAAGATTCAATACCTAATGAATGACAGAATGCATATGTTGTTGTTGGTAATTTTAGGATTATCTAGCAGAACTACACAAGTTCCATGAATCCAAATATATCTAAAAAAAGAATAGTCTTACAGAACATCGCCCTTGCTAATATTTAGACACACCAAAATATGAGCAGAGGAAGTCATCTCAGCTGCGTACCAATGGCCCTCTGGGTATATTTTTTGATCCTGCTTAAAAATGAAGGCTCTTGAGTGGTCACTCAAGAAGAGTAAAAAATCAATTTGGTGGGATCTCAGTCTAAGTTGGAAAGGTCCCTCTGGATAGTATGCAAAATATGAAGAGTGGCTGGGAGGGGTTTTTGAAAGATTATTTAATTTTGTTTTGTCCAGGAAAGAAATATCACAGAAGATAGCTTCTCACAATGACTGATATCTTCTTTAGCAGCAGATATGGCCAAGGAGTCAGCTTTTTCATTCCCTTCAACCCCAACATGTGAAGAATCCCAATATGTGAAGGAAAATATATTGTATGACTAAATGAAAGTCTGTTAAGTAGAATTAAAATATCTAGGCTAGTCTCATCTCCAATAGCACCATAGTTAGAAAGGTACTGAATAGAAATGAGACTAGAGTGCAACTATATGCACTATGCATAAAAAAGATATATTGACTTGTGAAAACTACCACAGAATATTGTTATTGAGTACTTCATATAAAATACTCTCAAGAATTATTGCTAATAGATTACAACCTTATGCAGAAAAAATAATCAGTGACTATCAGTGAGGGTTCAGAGCTAGCAAACCATAGTGGGTCTACCAGTTCTAAACTCACACTGATACTTCTAGTATTAGAAATGTTCCGGAGAAGTTCTATGAACAAAACATAAAATTATACAACTTTTTATTAATTTTAAGCAAGTGTATGACTATATAAATAGAAAGAAATTGCATCAAATCTTGAGTGAATTCAAATCATGAAAATTAATAAGAACTTCTTAAAATGACACAGAACATAAACTTATAGTGCAGGGAAAGCTTACAAGAAATTCTACAATCAATACATGATTAAGACAGGGACATGCACAATGTCTGCACATATTAACTCTTATTTGGAAAATATCATAAGAAAATTGTACTCTAGTTGAATACAATAATGTGATCCTTGCAAATTTTTGTCTTTGCAGATTATGTGGATTTGGATGTCTTAAACGGAAAAGTATCTAATTGAAAATTATAAGGACTTAGAAAAGGAGGCAAGGACTATTGGACTTCAGTTAATAGAGGAAAAACTAAGCATATTGTTATGGATGGAAAATGTGGTTCAGCCACTAGTGTAGTGACAATGAGTTCGGTTATGAAAGGGTAACTGAATTTAAATATCTTGGTTCGATTAACATCAAAAAATGAAATAAACCCTGAAATAAGGACTTAATTGGCTGCTGAAAACATCTATTTTACACTGATAAATCTGTTTAAGTTTTCTGTGCTCTCAAGAATGTTAAAAATAAAACTACATAAAACTGTAATCAGAACTATTGTAATGTATGCAACTCGAACGATAGAAACTTGGACTACTACTCAGAAAGAAAAATTTTAAGGAAAATGAACCAATTAGAGATGAAGGTATATGGAGGATTAAAAGTAATTTAGAGTTAAGTAAGCTCTACAAAAAAATTAATAGTAAATATAAAAAAACAAAAAGAATATAATGACTCAGAAGTGAATGAGTGATGCAAACGCAGAAAATAAAATATAAATTGGAAGACTGGAGGGCAAAAGAAAGATTGGACATTCCAGAAAGAATGATTGGATAATAGGTGATCAGAAGAGGTGGCTGGATGAGAAGGAAGAGGATTTGAAAAAGATGAAGATCAAAAATTGGTAGACAAAGATCAAGGATTAGAGAAAATGAAGTTGCTTCGTGAAGGAGCCAAAATACTGCATGGATTGTAGGGCCAAGAAATAAGTAAGGATCAGATAGTAAATTTTAAACTTCACTTCTTCATATAAAGCCCAATTTTAAATGAAACTCTTTTATTTTCAGCATAATTAAAATTTATCATAAATTATTAAATGCTGCTTAAAATTTTTACTGCTGCTTTTAATTCAAATAATCATTTTAAATACAAACAATAACTTTACTTTTGGTCATAATGTATCAAAAAAATGAAAATAGTAAGTGTTCAAAATTTTCAATAAAAATTCTGCATAATTCTTCTTCTATTGACACCGATGTCCAAGACCTTTAGTCACCTATGAGCCTAAGACCTTCCTTTTATTCTGATCTATCAATTATAACTGATTTCCAATCACACACACAGTTATTCTTAGGCTCTTAAAATTCCCATCTTTACAGTTTGTCCATCTCAACCTGGGCCTACCCCTTTTTCTAGTTCCCAAAGATTTATTGAAAATTTTAAATATTAATGATAAAGGGTCTATTCAAAACATATGTGATATGCAAATATCATATGATTTATTTTAATGAATTTAATGATATCTATATCCTTAAATAATTTGTCCAATTCAAAATTATGACAATATCTCCAGACTTCATTTTCATTTACAGCACCAAAGGTTTTTCTCAGAACTTTTCATTCAAAAATAGTTTTGTTCTGATTGGTATTTAGTAAACGCTAGCTGTTTTGACTAGTATAAAATCTCCAATACATTGGTGAGCACAGATCTGATAGATACTTTATATAATGTCATTTTAGATGTTTTTTCCCATTAATTTAGATTTAAAAATAAGTTACATAAGGCATGAAGGCAATGATTAGTGCTAAAATTTGTCTTTTAATCTCAATGTCCACATTGATTTGAGCATTGACATTTGAGCCTAAATATAAAAATCAACTTTAACAAACACTTCAAATTTATAATCCTCAGCCTCTAAAAACCACAAGATCTTTAGTAATCGGCATGTATTTAGTCTTGTCTTCATTAACAAGAAAATGGATTTTTTCTGATGTCTGTATAATTCGAGATATTATTTTCTAGTTAGTCTTCAATTGTTAACAATACATAGTTATAGACAACATAGGATTCAAGAGAAAAATAAAACTAAAATTATATAGAGAACCTTACACAGTTTAACCTTTGTCCCGGTGGTACAACTGTCGTACCACGAAAGTGAGTGTCTCAGAAGACGGCTGTGGTACAGTAGTTGTACCATGGATTTTTTCCCCTTTGAAGCACTTAACTTTTTCCTGCTCAAATTTCTTTGGGCAGTTGAGCGAGATTTAATTACTGCTCTTTTGTGTATGAAAGTCGTAAAAACTGTGGACCTGTCAGAGCAGAGAATTTTGACAAAAAAACAGTTTTATTAGCTCCGTTTTTTAAAGGAAAACATATCCATCCTTAATTTGGCAAATTTTTTTATTATAATAACTCATTTTTTTTGTCGTTAGAAAAAATATTTTCAATGGTTTCACGTCATAAGGGATGAAGAAAATAAAAAGTTATTGGAAGAATTAGCTGAAGAAAATTTTGCAGACAATGATTCTGATTGCTGTGAGGAATCTGAGTCCAAGGATATTAGTTTTTTTTATGGCAATAATGATGCAGATTCCTCTGTATCATTTGCTTTTGATTGGTGTAATGCAAAAGTAGATGACAAGCTTATCAGTTTTAAATTTACGGAGGATTTAAGTATTTATGATACAATAAAGGATTTAATTGAGGAGCACAAATTTATTTATTTATTATTATTTTTTTCAGAAGAAATTTTAAACTTTATTGCAGATGAAACAAATAAGTATGCTTTCCAAACATTAGAATTACACCCAGGAATTAATAAAAAAAAGCATAAGTCAAAATGGACTAATATTGAACGACCAAAGTTAAAGAAATTCTTAGGACTTAATCTTTTATTGGGTGATATGGATAAAAATATCATCAAAGATTATTGGTTGACAGTCAAATTTTTGACATTTTTACAATTATAACCCCTATAAACATGACTATCCTTGGTTTAATCCTGACCAAAATTGCTGATTTTGAGACTGATATTTTATCAATTAAAATATGGAACTCTTAATGTAATATTGAAAGATTCGTAAAATAATTTACACATGAGAAAATATGTGTTAGAAATGTCCCAATTCAAAGATTTAGTAATGCATCTTTCTTCATTTACATTTGTAATATTATTTTACAATGTATACAAATAGATAATTATATTTGAAAAAGAAAGAAGATTTTTATTTGATGAACTTTGTTCCAATTTATGTTTTCATTGTTTCAATAAAATTGTTGCATTTCATGTTTAACTTATGCAGCAATTAATAATTATTAATTGTATTTCTACATTGTAGAATTTGTTTCTTTTTCTTTTTTGAAAATTTTTTATTACGAAACCGTATTCATTGTAATACGAGAGCTTTTTCATATTCTGGCTTTTAAGAAGTAATGAAATAATATTTTCACAAAGAACTAATTTTGATCTTGTGTTAGAAATTCGCACTTCAATGTGGAATACATTTTATTTGATCTTGCCCACTATTGAATGAATAATGAATACTAAATTTCACTTTTTTTCTTAAGTGCACAAATATCGGAATAGATGCTAAACATCTTTTTTGGTTTCTTCCTTGCGACATTTAAATGATATGTATTGTTTATGCAAAATATTCCAGGACCATCTGGTATTTTTTAATCTCATAACAAAAACAAGCATGTAGAAATGAATTAAAATAAGAATGAAAATATTTCCAATCATAAATTGAGATGTGACAGATATTTAAGAAAGTTGCATTATAATCATGTCGGTTTTTCTTCTACATAGTTTTAAATTTTGCATAAAATTAAAATAATTCTGATTTAGGTTTTCAAAAATAATTTAATAAGCATAGTTTTATAAAAGCTTAAAACACTAAAGATAACAGTTTATTCCCAGTATAAAGCTAATGTTTTCTTCCTAATGTTCTGATAAAAATTTTATAAAAATATTTTCTGAGACTAATATAGGGATATTTTGGAATGATTGAATGAACATTTTTCAAGTTCTAAGTCATGATATTTTCCTATTGCATGAACATACTACTATTTATTGTATGACAAACATAATTTCATAAGCAATCAACCTGAATATATATATAAAGTAGAAACTCAAGATTCGTCTGGCTACATTCAATGTGCAAAACATTTCATACTTAGTTACAGAAACACGCAGAAGCGAAAATTACATTTTTAAGCTTCTTCCTTAAAAGTGAACAATAAAAAAGCATATATTTTAATCCATTAAATATAGAAATTAACTATAAATAAAAATATTAAATCAAAAGAAAATGAAAATCATTACTGTCATTAACATACAGATTACTTTTAATCTTTTTCGAGTGCAACTTCGGTAATTTACATGTATTTATTTATAAAAAGAAATGTGTGTTGAAAATATCTTTACTTACATTTTTTAATATAAGGCATGGTGTTGTTAGGAATGTTTTTGAAATATTCAGTTAATTTATTGCTTATCCTTTTTATTATAACCAATTGGAATTCATTACTTTCAAAAAGTCTGTTATTTTAATAATGCATTTTGATGGCTAGGAATCAAATAAATCAATGAAATGTATCATATAATAATTTTAAACAATTATTTCAGAATATTCTCTGTAATAAATTATTATATGCCCTATCATAGTTTACAAAACAGACTAAATTTGTTCCATAAATGCAAGTATCTAATCTAAAATTTTTGTAATATTTCTTTATTTCGTACATAAAACAATGAATGGAAAAAAATCAATTGCTTATCGATAGGTATAGCATGTATGGTAAACCTATTTACATTTTCGTGAAAACTATGGCAGACTAAGTGCGGCGTCTCACCCTCAAAAGATAAAGATTCAACATGGTGAAACTTCTGCACTTATGTGAGGTGAAAATGACCCTCTCTTTTCTGTCAAGGGGGTAGGAAATGTCATCTTCTCACGCTGCCATAGGAGCAGTTTTTTAAAATGGTGTCGCCAGACTCAAAAGCTTAACAAAGAATATTACTTAAGACCATTGCTAGAAAATCTTTTTGCAAGTTTTAGATGTATTAATATATATTACATATCTGAATTCCGATATAACATAGTTCTATTCTTTAATATATAAAATAGCTTTGATATTTAAATCAAATACTAAATAGGATTTTCAGTGGAATAGGTTTAATTGAATATATTAAAAAATAAATTTTACAAAAAATTATATAAATTATTAATTTATTGTTGTCATTTGATAATTGATTTATAACATTTATAGCATTACTTGCAATGAACTTATTTTGAAAAATGTAAAATAATCTTTATTTTGAAAAAATTTTAAATAAAATTTTTTAAGTTAATTAGAATTTAGATTATTAATTAAGAAATTAATTTAAAATAAAGTTTTTATTATATTGAATTAAACTATCATTCTAATCACTATTTTCTACACAACTTTTATTTCAAGCAGAATCGATAAATTTAAAATAATCTGACTATAAACACATAAGATTGTTATTATTAAAAAAAGTTTAATTTGGTTTGTCATTTAATGGTCATTTTTTGCACATGAAGCTGATTAGACTAAGGCTTATAGTTTAAAGTGGATTCCAAAACATTATAAACATTAAAGCCTGAGGTGGAAATTGAATCCATAAAATGTTTAACCATAAGCCAATGTGTTAATAATTTTTTAAGATATCAGGCAAATATATCAGATTTATTGCTTAAATAAAATTTAAATTTTATTGAAAAATAACAATGATTTTATCAATTAATATATTTGCATACAGTAAAACTGAATGATTAATAAAATGAATATAAATTGTATATTATAAGCATGTTTATTTAAAGTAAAAACAATAATTTCAAATAGAATTGCTTTATTATAAAACTAAAGTAGTATAAAATAATATTATCAAGCACATTAAAACTTCAGTGATTTTATTATATTTTGTTATATGTACAAAAAACAATAATTCATACAAATTTGTTAAGCCTCACTACTATCAATCAATTGGAATTTGACAAATAAAACAGCAAATAAGTGTCAGCCCAGAAAATATTACAAAGAAATACTTGTTGCGCCAACATACTTCCTTATACCAAGCCCTAAATTGAGATCTACCAATTAAATGGAAGATGTTGAATAGAAATCTTTGTAATTTAGAAGCAGGGATCAAGTAGAGACACTGTAATACTTCACTTACTAGCCCCAGAGATATAATTTCACTTGCGACCATAATTTATTTAACATGCTCATGCCATTTTTAATAACTACAACAAATCTTTGGTGCATTTGGGAGAGTCAAACTCACAACTTTCCAATGAAAAAACACTCTGATTGCTCACAAAGATATGGTAAAACTTCATTAAAAAAATCTAAAGATTTGTATCAAGGCTTTTTTTATATATACCCAACAAAATATTATAAAATCATTAGTTTTACTGTGAACAGTGATGTTGTTTTATGTTGGTCTAGTTTCACAATAAAGTAATATATATATACTGTTTTGAATTATCATTTAAATGAAGTTTTACCATTTCATCGTTCATATATACCATATTATTTGTTACTTTTGCAATACATCCAATCAAAAAAAGCAGATTCCAACCACTATTACTATATATAAAATGATGCATTGGTAATAGCTCTTTTTCAAGCTCATTATAAGCTTACTTGAGAGAATTCAAATAAAAATATTAGTAGTGAAGTATTTAAATGTACAATGTATTTAATATAATCTTTAAATTTGTCAAAATATAATAAAACTTATCTACTCATAGTAATTAAGGCAGCTAGAAAAATAAAGAATTAAGTTTCACAGAAGAAATCCTAAAATATTTGTACCAATTTATTCACCAAGTGTGCAACTTTAAACAATAAAAGAGATTTCAATGTTTTAAGCGACTTTTTTTTCCTTACTTTTTGATGAATAATTAAAAAACAGCTTTTGAACTAAGTAATCAAAATCACAATCTATAACTATTCATAATGCCGGAACAATTATGTATTCAGTATTTTCTAGGGATCATAAAATAGTTCAATAGTAGCTCTTCGAAAATTTTAAAGTGGCATCGATTTGTTATTTTTAATGCTTTCATCTGATACATTTATCTTAGAGTTTATCGCAATGACTTTATAATGTTTTCAAAATAATGTACTTTATGAATGTAACTGATCAACAAAGTACATGGGATGAATATTCTAATTCATTTTAAAATATGAAAGTATATATTTAAATCAAGAATAAATGTTTAATCTCTTAAATTTCGGGGCAACATAGTTATTAGAATTATAAATTACCTATAATTAAAAAAAAATGATAAAATACAAAATTACATTTTTTTCACTTATATAGCAACAGTAAAGAAAATATACAATGATTTGAATAATTTTATAACTTTTAAGAATTATTTAACGCAATATACAACATAATAAATAAGAAAATTTCATTTTACCAGCTCGTATCATACTCATCACCATTACATGCCATGTTGACAATTGACAATGTTTTGTTTTCGTCGTGGTTGGCAGGTTGGTAGGCTATGATTACCAAAACGGGACAGCCGTTTCTCAAAAAAGATTTAAATTATTTGTTCTTTGAATGTTAGAACGTTGAATAGAAACTGCACTGTTAACTGTTGAAAATAATATATATACCATTCTAAAATGTTAGACGTAAATATTGAGACATTCAATAAATATATGGAATTACAGATCAGCTTATATGCCTTTTCATAATGATTTGATTTCACTCCTCGTATGTGAAAAGCCAACTTTTCAAAAATCCTTATAGTATGAATATGACCCAGTAAAAGAAACTATTTAATACTCCGTATCATGAAGCTTTCATAATAAAATTAATACTTTTTACTGACTAAATTTAACAAAAGAAATTTTATGTATATATTACTCAAGAGTTTAATAATTAAACTTCTGATGTAGAAATAATCTGCGATGAAAATTATAAAAAACCAATATCCTTTTGGAACGAGAACCAGTACTTTCATGGTAGTATGGCCGTTCACGAAATCATTCTGGAAATTAACAAAGATTATGGATTGGTGTGTGTGGTTCGTTTGCCACATAAATATGTATGCATATATATATTAATGTCTGCGAGAAACATTGTTCAAATTTTCTAAAACTTAAGTGCTATTACTTTCAAAAAATTAAGAAACTTAAGCGAACAATTTTATCACATTATGATTTTCTAAAGCAACAAAATTAAGGAAAAATATAATTTCAAAAACAAATATTGACAAATATTCAGATGCTTAAATCATTTTAATTAACATCAATAATTATGAATTAAAATAAATAAACAAATTAATTGTATCATACAATCATTTACTCTACGAGTCCTCAAGTAAAATCTTTACATCACTCACTTTAATTTTAAGTATTGGTATTTCATTTCCGACTTAGGAAGAAATAAAAATAAAACTTTAAGAATACAGCTTTGAAATAGCAGTTATAATTGTCTTTTAACCGTGTTACAAAAGAGGTCAATAATAATACTACTAGTAAAAAAGTAAAAAAAAAAAAGGCTTGTAATAGTTCATTGATATGTAGTATTCCCTCTCTCTTGTGCAAATTGTGAATGAAATGCAGGCCGTAGGAAGTGGAGCCAAGCGGGGAAGGGGAAGTAACCAAAATGGCGGTCAGCAATCGTGGTAGAAATATACAAGCAATGAACATATCATCCATATTTAGCCGTCTCCAAGGTGCATTTACAGAAGCCATGGCGACGCCGAAATTTGTAATTGATCGTAGGACTATTGAAAAAACTTGGAAACTTATGGACAAAGTTGTTAAGTTGTGCCAACATCCGAAAATGATTTTGAAAAACAGTCCTCCTTTCATATTAGATATACTTCCTGACACGTATCAACATCTTCGTACTATATATCATAAACATGAAGATAAAATGAATATTCTTAATGAAACAGAATACTTCCGAATCTTTATTGACAATTTAAATCGCAAATGTAAACAGGCGATCAAATTGTTCAAAGAAGGAAAAGAGAAAATGTTTGACGAGTCTTCACATTATCGCCGAAATCTAACAAAACTTAGTTTAGTGTTTAGTCATATGTTATCAGAACTTAAAGCAATTTATCCTAATGGGAGCTTCTCAGGAGATAGTTTTAGAATTACAAAAAGTGATGCCGCCGAGTTTTGGAAAACTGCTTTCGGTGAAAGGTAGCTTACAATGTTTACATTCTGTGTTTACATTCATATTTCATTTGTTGGAATCAAAGTTTATTTGTTGAATAAATGATCATTGGAAATCTTGAAATATTATTTTTGTTATAAGTGTATGGGTTAATACCATTTAACTTCAACTCAGAAGTTCAAAATTTTACTTATAATTATATTGTGAAGTGATCTCACTAAGTTGATTTTAAACGATTGGTGGAATGTACTTCTCTATAAGTATATAAATGCTATTTAAGTACATGATTTTAATATTTATTGAATCAAATCTGAATTATTTATAAAAAATTGTTATCAATATCTTAATTTAATGATGACCATTTTTATAAATTTTATAACTAAAACACTTAGAGTAGCTTTGGAGTATAAGATCAGTTATTATATATTTCATACAAATTTTATAATTCTTGATTTATTTATAATCTGAATTTTTATTGTTCTTGTCTCCTAAGTTGTACTGGTTTGATTTTATTTCTGAACTGAATGAAAAATCAGTACTGTTCTTGTAAACTTAAAAGTCTTAAATATTAGTTTGTGTTTTACATATAGGGATTCATGTATGCGTATAATACATTATGAATTCATATCAAAATGATTTTATACAAATTTAGTAGTTATCTGATTTTTCATGATAAGGAAGGTTGTGTTTTTGGTGTTCTACTTACTATTGTCTAAGTAGATATTGTTGAATGATATTAGTGTTTATTCTATATAATACAATAACCTGTGTGCAATGAAAATTTAGTTATACAATGTAAATATATAAATCTAGGCATTGAATTGCTACCTTAGTAAACCTAAAAATATTTTTCATCTAACAATATCATTTTTTCTGTATGTTAAAACTTCAGTTTGAGTTATGCTTAAACTTCAGTCTATCTTATTTTGTTCTTGATGATCTACATAAAAGTGAAATTGCAATAAAAAGCTTAAACTATGAATATAAAAACTAAAAATCAGCATAGGAAAATTTCATTCGAAAAACTTGTACAAATTCCCAAGACATCTCCAACTGCTAGTCTAGATTCTTTTTCTGATATTATATAATTTTAAAATAAGGCTTTTATTTTTATCCTGTTATTATATATCTACACTATTTACCACCAGTGTTAATCATACTAGATGTATAGGTAACTAGATATAGTGGTTTTTGTTTCTATGGTGATTCAATCACATAGAGATTTTGTTGAGCTAATGGTAGAATGGTTTGTATTTTGACTTTTCACTCAGTAATTCATGAGTTTATTCTCATCTCAGTATAGTGGTTTGGAATTCGTTTAAAATTGTATATGTACTGGTGACTCAGTCTCGTGTATAAAAAGTGATTTTAGTGTGATTATATAATTTAAAATAAATAACTTATGTGAAATAATATAATATTGTTGCATGAAAAATAATATACAAATTGTTCTAGTAAAATGAATTTAGTTTGCATGTATTTTCTAATTTGGCAGACTTTTCACTTTTTTTATGAAGTATTATATATTTCAACATATAATTTCAGTCCAAAATCATTACTCTTCACTTGTTAAACTAATTAAGAACTCCTTAATAACTATTGATTTCACATCTTCATATAACGTATTTCCTATAATACATATTTCAAACAGAATCAAGAAATTTTACTATCGAATTTTTCTATATTTCAAAGACATTATTTATATTTATTAATAGCCCATTGTATAATTCTATTAAATGTGCTAGAATATAATAACTGTGAATTGTTATAAATAAAAATCAATTTACCATTATTATATACTTGCTTATTAAACTGATTAATAATAGTATATACTATAATTTAATTCTGTGTAATTCCAATTAAATTAAAAAATCTTAATACATGAAAACTAAATGACAAAACTGAAGAAAAGTTGATGTAACACTAATATGCGATTTTTAATACTTTGAGTATTATACTAGTAAACATTTTTATACATAAATAAAGAAAAAATATTTTTATTTGTTGTCTGTATTTTAAATAATTTAAAAAAAAAAGAAATAATCTAATGTAAGAAATGCAATAAGTGGGATATGAAATCTTATCTCTCTGTTATTAACTTCTAAATATTTATGCTTAAAAACAAGAATCAGTTAATGTAAAAATTGATCACATTTTTTCTTTAATTTGCATGATTACAGTTAAAACCATTGATACACATAATGTAATTGATAAACATTCTGTAATTTATTCTGCACTTTACTTCAGCTATTGAAGTTATTCACTGATTTTGTAATACTAAATATTACATTTTGTAAGTTAAAATTTTAAAAATATTTTTTTATTATCAAATAGATTACCCATCAGGAATTTCCTTAATTTTTTATTGCAGTAAAAGTTATAAATTTGTAAATATTTAAAAAGTTATTGCAGTTATTTGTAATATTGCCACTATTATGTGAAATTAAATATATTGTAAAGTACTTCCATTAAGCAGTTTTGTATATACTTTTACTTATTTATATATTACAATTTTAATAAAATAAAAAAACAATTCCATTCTCAAAATTGTAGCTTAAAAATCTGTTATTCTATCTTTACTTTTGATGCTATTTTAAGTAAAAATTATAGAATGTCAAATTTTCTGTGATTTTGTTATAAAGTATTTCATTATATAATTTTTTTAACTTTCTCTCATTTATAATTTTCTGAATTATTAAGTAAAATTCATCCTTTGAAGTTAATTAGAATTTAATCAATCATTAAAAATTTTGTTTTTCATCATATTTATCTTAAGAGACGATATAAATTTTTTATTTTAATTATTTAATAGTTTTATATTATTTGTTTTCTAACATATTTAGTGATAAAGAAATCAGTTGTAGTTTGCTGTAACTTGAACTCTTAGAATAAAATAGATTGAATTCATTATTTTTTGTACAGCTTAGCTTGTAAAATGTGGAGAAAATACATACACAGATATATATAGTGAAATATATTATTAAACAGATGTAAAAGTAAAATGGAAATCAAAATATTGCAATAAACACCTAATTATCTGCAAGCAGTTTATCCTTTTTTTTAATTATTAGCAATATCAAAATTTTAATAACACTTTAGTTATTAATAAAAGAAATAATTTGGTTATTTCTCAAATAATAAATGTTGCCTATATTGCATATGTAAATCTTTTAGATGCATATTTCTGTTGATTGGTTTTATTTGCCTTAATATTCCACAACATACATTCAATACTTTTTCCTTGATTTTTCAATTTATCTGCAAAATTTACAATTGGGTGATAGTTGAAGTCTGTATCTGATATAATAACTGAGGAATAATGTGTATGCATTTTTTAATTTTATAAAAAATTAGATTAAACAATTTTAAATATATACTGAGATATATCTCTAAAGTAAGATAGAAGTTTGCCAAATAAATAACTTATTTTTTGTTGAATATTTGTTAGTAAACAAATTATTACATTTCTTTATTAAAAAAAGTGTAGTAAAATCAATAATATAAATTCAAATAATAGATCTTATATTGTTTATTATAGATCATTAGTTGCTATTCATTTTAAAAACATTTTTATATAAAACAATTTTTCTAAATTTATTGCTTTGCTTATATTATTGTATGAAATAAATATATGCTACCTTTTAAAATATTGACATATATTTAATTTTCTCAGTACAATAGTTCCATGGCGTGTCTTCAGACAAACATTGCATCAAGTTCATGCCATTAGTTCTGGACTAGAAGCTATGGCACTTAAATCTACAATAGATTTAACATGCAATGATTACATATCTAATTTTGAGTTTGACGTGTTTACAAGGTAAGTGTTATGATTCAATTTATTGTAAGTTCGTTGAAGAATATAAAGTATTCTCTAATTTTATTACCAGTTTGCCCAAATCTAAATTTTAGGATATTTTTTAAAGAACTGGAATCATTGTTTTTAATTTATATTAAATTTTATTATTCAAATTAAAATTTATTATTGCAATATATTTTTTGATAAATATTACTTTAAATTAATTTTTATACTAAATTCTTTGTTTCTAAAATTATCTAAAATTCTAATCTCTAATCTAAAATTAAAATTCTAAAATTAATCAAAGAAATAGTTAAATTTTGTATTCCAAATTAATAAAAAAATCTGTTTAAAAAATTATTTAAAGAAATAAATAATTTTTTAAACAGATTTTTTTTTAAATTTTTTTTATTAATTTTTTTCCCATTTAAAGAAATAAATTGGGAAAAAAATAGATATGAATTCTATTTAAAATTTTCTTTTTATTGTGTTCACAGGTTCGATTATTATTTAATATAGCTACTAATTAATTAGTACTAAATAATTTAGCATGTAATGAAGCCCTTTGAATATAATTATTAGTTACCTGAGTAGGACTGAAAAGATCTTTGAATTTCAATCAAAAGAATATATTTTACTTTGTAATATAAATAAATGTATGAAACTAGTACACTATATACTATAAGAAAAATATACAATAAATAAACAAATAGAAATTGTAAAAAACGAACAATTTACAATGTTTGGATGCTGGTGACAACAATGCACAACAGCGAATTGCAGTCAAATAGCTTCGAATTGAAACTTAGAACAAAAAGTTCAAATTGAAAGTAAAATGAAAACTTCAAATGCTGTTGCTCTGAAAAAATCATATAAATTATGTAAAACCCGAAGAAAACCAAATCTGGCAACAAAAAAATCTGAAAAGTAACAAAAACTTAAATTGGCAACACAATTATCAAAACAAAGGATGCTAGATTTGGCAAGAAATCACTTGGAGGGGAGGATATTTTTTTATTGTGAAAATTGTGTTAGGTCTGTGTTGACGAGAAAAAAGCAACTTTTGTGGTTAACAGATCATTAAATTTAATTTTTCAAAAGTTTCTCTCTCTCTCTTTAATTATCATAGAATCTAGTCCTATTATTGGATTTTTATTTAAAAAATGTAAATTTATTGATTATGATATGTAAATTTATTGACGTTACTCCTTATCATTTGGGTAGTTTGAATGTTTTATAATTGTTCTATATTCAGGTTTATAATTGTATTTAACAACTATTGCAGTCATTTTTATGTTACAGATCATATGCATAAATGTATGTGTTTATGTATAGTTTTTAGTTTATGTATAGATTTTAGATATTTTAGTATACTATTTTATGCTTTAAGAACTATAAGAATTGATTTTGTAATCTTCTAAATTTAGTATTTTCTCAATTTCTGGTTATTTTATACTTTTATCTCTCTCTCACAGAGAGATTTTTTAACATTAAACTTTATTCTAAAAAAATGCAAAATCCTTGTTAATGGTTTAATATTGGTAGAAACTGTATACTTGTTTAAAATCAAAATATTTTTAAGACCAAAAAAGTTTTAGTCTAGCTTAAATTGGGTTTAGTATTTCTTATAATTGTGCTTGAAACACAGTATTTGTTGAATACTTAATTAAATATTTTATATATTTAGTTAAAATTAGAAATTTGGATATTTAGAAATTTTTTAATAAATTAAAACAGTTTTGAGTCTAATATATGATTGAAGTGTCATAAAGGAAAAGCTTTCTGCGTGTATTTGGTATGTTATATTACCATTTTTTGATTTTGCATTTCAAAATTGCACTTTTGAGAAAATTGTGAGACATTGAATGACAAAAAATGACATTTGCATGTTTAGGTTCAAAATTAATTTTTATCATTTTGTTGTTGGACAAGATTCTTGGATATTTTTTATGATAACTTTAAAATCTGAGCTATATTTAAGTTAACATACATGTATAATAATAATTTGATTTAATATTTAAACTTGTTATACTATTAAAAAGAAAAATTATACTTTTGCTGTGAAAAATTAATTTTTGCTTTGTTTTTTTTATTTTTAAAAACCATATCACTTTCAAATGTATTTCATTTAAGTTATGGTGGTGATGAATGATTATGTGTGTGTGTGTGTGATAATTCCAATTTTCAAAAATCCTCTATTTAAAATATCATTTTTAATGTATTTAATGGTTATTTATTATTATCCTTAGATATTTTCATGAATAATGATAATATTAATTAACTTCATTCATTTCCTAAGTTTAATGAATTTAATTTGTATCCCAAACTTTGAAGTCTAGAAATTATATTGACATAAAATTTTAAATATTATTAATTTTAGAAATATACTCAATTATTATTCTAGCTTCTAAGTATGTTGTATATTTTTATAGTTCACTTATTGTTAGTTTCAATTTTGAAAAAATATTACATGTATCATTTATAAATATCAATTCATTTTGACTTATTTTTTGAATATCATATTCATATGCTTGTGTTGTGAATACGAAATGAATTTAATGAAATATGGATTTAAATTATTTTTTCTTTAATCAATATATAATTAATTTTAAATGAAAATATATTTATTATCTTATGCAAAATTAAAAATTATATTTTTATGTTAGGCTTTTTCAACCTTGGTCCACACTTTTACGCAATTGGCAAATTTTAGCCGTAACACACCCTGGTTATGTGGCATTTTTAACGTATGATGAAGTTAAAGCTAGATTACAAAACTATATTAATAAACCTGGAAGGTAAATTTTCTTTTAATTTTTATATTATACTTTTATTATTTGTATAATGCATATATACTTTTCATATCTACTAATATGTACTTTATTTTTAATCAAATTACACGATTGCATAAATGTACCACAAAATTTTTTCAATTTATTTTCTCTTTCAATCTGCAAATATTTTAGGTAAAATAATTTTTCTTTGTATCCCTATGAAATATTATTGATTTAAAAGAAAGAATTTAAAATTCCAACATTAAGATAGTAATCATTTATTAATATTTTTACTTGCCAATATATATTTAACTTCCAAGGGGGTGGTGTGTCTCGCCTCTATGTGGTGTCCACAAGAACGCCTTTTGGTAACCGAACGAGACACACTTTCGTCACTGCAGCCCAAAAGGCTAATTTTTATTTGGCTGCCAAAGGACTGGTGGCCGATAAGGCCGCTGTCTCGACGTAGGATAAAAAAATATATTTAACTTCCCTGGAGTAATGGCTGTGAATTTCTCTAGGGTAATTGAATATTTTCATCTCACATTCAACTTTTTAAACTCAGTTTGTCACATTATAGTTCAACATGAATAGCAATAGTCATAATGTAATATTCAGAAAAAGAACCTTACATCATCTAAGGAAATTAATATGGTTAGTATTTTTAGGAACAGAAATTAATAAGCTTTTTTTAATTGCTATTGCTTGTGATTTGCTACTTTCATTTATTCAAACCCATGATTGAATGCTGGTGCATAATTAAGTCAAGTAGGACTTGTTACAATTCAGTTAGAGTAATTGAATTAGGGAATGGAATTAGAGTAAATAAGAAGTAGCAAATATTTTTGTGCTGAAATACCAGTTTGACTGGAGCCTACTATGTAGTGAATTTGAAATTGCTGTAAACATCTATATCTGAGTGTGTTATCAAATCTCTATTTTGAATTGAAGATCAAAGTGCTGAGCTCAGCTGCCAGTGTTATCAAATCTAGTTCAATATTCAGTCACAATATTGATTAAATAAGCAAGTAAATGAGGCAGTTTACTGTTAAAGACATATCATATTGTACTTTTCAACTTTTTAAATACTTTTCCAAAGTTACCCACTTTGAAAAGTGATAGGTGGTGCTGTAGTAAAATTTGTATAAATATGATAATGTTAAAGATGTTGAAACAATGCTAACCTTCAATATTATATTAAATTTTCTTCAAACTATCAAGATTATATAGATGTTTTTCCAGTTAATGGATGTGTTATAGTTATTTAAAAGTTTTACTTCAAATTAAAATGTGCCTATTAACAGTGACTGTTAGAAAAAAATCTCCACACACTGTCAAGTGTTGCTTTTACTTACAGTTATTAGTTTGCAAATAAAATCAATATATACTTAAGCTTTTCAAATTTTAATCTTTTATAACTGTTATAGAAGTAAAGTTGTATTTTTTAATTAATCTACTCGATTAAACAATAAATTGATAATTACATCAAAAACTATGTAAATGTATTGAATTCTGATCAGTATTTATAAAAATTTAATGTACACATTATTTGTGTCACATTGGAACACAATTTTACAACTCTGTTACCAATATGAAGAATATTTAACAACAGCTGTATAAAAAATAAAGATATTACTATGTCAAAAATTTGCTAATAAGCCAAATGAATCATTTTTAAATACTAGAAATAAAACAATATTTCAAAATTTTTGTATGTATCTAAGTGATTTTAATAAATATTTAAAAAGTTCACTGTGCTTATTTTCTTTTATGTCTTTTTCAATTATGTCTGTTTCTGTTAATTTTAGGATTTTAATAATTAAGATTAGTTTCTTTCACTTTCTGTAATCACATCTTTTAACATTTCACTCATTTCTATTCTAATAAATCATTTTATCTAATAATCTTCATTTTATTTAATGCTATTTATTTATACTTTGAAGTATATACAAAATCTTTATTTTCAAAATTAAAACTATTAATGATTTTTAGAACTATTGGAATTCTTTTTTATTTCATCAGTTTCTCCAAGAATATTAGATTTCTTTATCCTAAAGGGTTTAAATTTTTGTTTAAATTATTACACAATCTTTTTTGGAGCACCAAAGTATTTACTCTCTATTAACCATACTTTGATATTAATATTTTAAAATTTCTTAATATAACCATATTTTTAAAAGTATTAAACAAATTACAAGCCATATTTTGATATTAAACATTGAAGTATTTTTTTAATTTTAATAGTTACTAAACAAAATGCATAAATAGCTATTAGATGACATTCTATAGCACAAGCTCAAAAAAAGTTTAAAGGTGTTGTAGCATATCGAAATAAGAAGCGTTTCTAAGCTAATTATTTATTACATTTAAACAAACCCACCACATACAAAGGCACAACATTACACTCATATTTAGAAATAATCATATAGAAGAGAATTAAAATTTGTGTGGTATGTCTAAACACCGAGACAGGTACCCATCCTTTTCAAAGTCCACGGCCAACTACCTGATTTTTTTCTCTTACACTCTTGAGATCCACTTGCAATTATCTCAAGTAGGGATTCTTTACAATGTAATGACAACTTATTTCAAAACAAAGTCAAATTTAATTTGAAAATTCAATTAATTCTAGACAGTTAATAATTTTGTTTAGTGCTATTTAATTAATTATTTGTTGAATAAGAAACATTTTGCAATAAATTGAAACTTTTAAGATAAATCATAAATTTTAATAATTTTTGTTTTGTTATATCTCTTCCAGTTGATAATTTTCAAGCCAGATAATTTCACTAGTAGAGATTTTATACTATTATCAGTAAAGACTATTGTGATGTATTAACTTTTAGATTTATTCAATTAGGAATTTATTTTATTAAAATTTCATCTAATGAGTTTTTTGGTACTTCATAAAATAAATATGTAGTTAAATTTTGCTTTTTCATTTTATTTAGTATATCAAATAGACTAATTATAAAAATAGTTTTACAGTTGAATTTTTCATAACATTTGTTGTGAACTTTATAATATATGTGGGATATCTTATTTCTTTTGTAGCTATGTATTTCGCCTTAGCTGCACACGTTTAGGACAATGGGCCATTGGTTATGTTACAAGTGATGGAAATATTTTACAAACTATTCCACAAAATAAGTCATTGTGTCAAGCACTACTAGATGGGTATCGAGAAGGCTTGTAAGTCAATTGCTTTTTTTATGAAAGGCTATATTGAAAAAATTGATATTACAAACTCTAAGCGTATTTTTATTGACTTTTTACTATATGTATAAGGGATATTGAAGAATATGTTTTGAAATGTTTTAACTAATGATTAGTTATTTTATAGTGATTTCATACTAAAAATTAATTTGAAATCAAAGTTATAATGTTACTTTGAAAAAAGAAAACTAAACATTACTATTTAAATATTTTTAAGAATTTTCTTGTGTTTGTATCAGTTTTGAAAGTTGTAGATTCTATTCTGAGTAGGAAATTGATTAAGAAATGTGATGAACAAATAATTTTACAAGAATACCCAGGTGATCAGTAGCAATGTAGAATAAGTGTTTCACAAAGAGTTGGATAATTCTTCTACATGTGAAGCAAGATATGTAAAATTATACATACTTGTGTATGGAGTCAAAACTTGTTTACAGAATTTAAGTAATTTTAACAAACTTTTTAAAATTTGGATAGTTTTGGAAATCATTGTTATAACAAAGGCACTGTTTCTTTAATCAAAAAATTCAATCACTGATGGAAAAGTGAAAATAAAAATCAAATGGAAGACAACAATTGTGACTAAAAGCATCACCTGTCAAAGCAATTATAGGGGATTATAAATCAACTCATCACTTGACTCCTCAACCTGGCAGTGTAACCACTAAATGGAAAATAATCTATAAAAGTCTTGAAATTTTCTCTTGTGAAATTCAGTTTGGACAACCTCTCAATCAAAATACTTTTTAAAAGATTGAAATTTGCGAACAACTTGTACAAAAGGATTGATACTGGTCTCAAACAAAGCATTATTTTTTCTAAAAAGATGTATTTTTATTTAGATTGCTATGTCAATCACACAAGTTACTGAATTTAAATTTGCAAGAAATCAGATTTTGTCATATTGTAACATCTTCAAAAGGTGAATTCAAACTAAAAATTGTAAAATTGTCTGATGTCTTTTATGTGCTGATGGCATTTTGGGTTAATTTTTGTCCAGCCATTGAATTCTGTTATTTTAACTTCTTGACAATAAAGTTTATTTTCGATATTTACCATAAACTCTGGATCCAAGATGCATGGTTTCAACTGGACAGAACCTCAATGGGAGATGTTTTTTATTTTCTCAGAAATCACAGTAATCATGTAAATTGCAAGAAACTTCCTGGATTATATTAGCAAGGAGCTTATTAGCCTACCTTTGACTTATTATAGTGTTCCATTAAATAGCTAATCTTAAGAGATTGAAAAATCAATATTAAGTGGAATAAGACAACTGGCTCACATATGGTCATCACCAATTTGAAACATGCTTTGTTATCTCCTTAGATTGCAAAAAAAAATTTTCCCTCATTTGAAAATCCCGAATATAAAATTTCTAAATATTTTTTGCACAAAAAGTTTTCAATAATGTTGTATGTATGTGTGATATATTGAAATAGTTTTATTTGAAATTATTATAAATAAGTTTTACATGAGTTAGTATATTTTCTTAATGGATTGGATCATCAGTTCTCTATCTTCCATTCAATAGTTAATAGGTTCTTTTTCTACATTTTGAATAGATGTTCATAGTTTATGGAATGTACTGTAAACTTCTTCCCTTTTGAATTAATTCTTGTATTCAAAAAATGCTTTAAGAGTGACAATAATATAAAAAGTCATTTTTTATTTTTAGATATTTATGACTAATGTATTATATATTTTTAATGCATTAGTGATAAATAAAATAAAGGTTTATAAATTTAGTTCAACAGTTCATGGGTTCAAATCCCACTTAGGGCATGGATGTGTGTCATGGGTTAAAATCTAATTTAAAATGTAGGTACTGGTCTAATTAGCCCTCTAGTAATAAACGTTCATCGTTGAAAAGCAAACCAATAATGATTTAATTTTATAAATTTATTTAAATGAGAATGTATTTATTTCATGATTGATTTGTGGAATTTAATGATTATTTCTAAATACTGTACTAATTGTATTATTGCAGTTTTGATAATCTAAAGAGAAAAGTTTTTTCTTAGGTGCTAGTAATCAAAAATTGCTGATTTGAATTTTTTGTAGAAACTTATAAAAAAGCTTCATTTTTTAAAATTGTCATCAAATATACTTTTATTTTGCATTATTAATTAATGATTGTTTAGTTAATATGTTAAAATAAATAATTTAGTTAAATATGTTCACTACTAAAATGTTTGATTAAAAATTATTACATTGATTGATAAAAGTTTATATATGTTGCTGATCATTTATAAATACTTATTTAAAATTTTATAGTGAAAATTTGAATAAAATAGCTTTAAATTAATCTAGTTATTTCATAAACTAGTTGTTTAATTACTTTTTTCAAATAAGTTTTATCTAAATTCAGCATGTATTAGTTGTTTTTTTTCCCACAAAAAGTTTTATTTTTCTTAATTCATTTGCTGCATCTCCGCTTTAATGTTTTTTTCTTTTAAAATACCATTTTTATTTTCAAAAAATATCTCATGTTAACCAGAAACTAACAGAAGCTTAAGAAATTCTGATTTTGATCACTTCAGCTATCTTTATCCGGATGGAAGAAATATCAATCCTGATCTCAGTTGGGCTGTTCAAGCAACCCCAGAGGACCACATCAAAGTTACCCAAGAACAGTATGAGCTTTATTGTGAAATGGGATCTACTTTTCAACTTTGTAAAATTTGTGCAGAAAATGATAAAGATATTCGAATAGAGCCTTGTGGCCATCTTCTTTGCACTCCTTGTTTAACGTCTTGGCAGGTAAACGTTTAACTAGCTCTTAATGGTATTAGTTAATATTTGTAATATAATTTTAATGTCTACAAAAACCTGCTCATTAAAAAATGCAATGTTTAAAATTTACTTATTTATTGTTATAATAGTATGTAAATATTTAAATTTCATAAATTCTTTATGTAAATAATTCCAATTCAGTGTTTTCTTTTCAAATTTTTAACTATTATAAATATTAACTACTGTTTTAACTTCTTAATGTGCTCATATTATGTTTCACTCAATCTATATAGCTTTACAGATGTTGTATTATTACATTACTTAGCTTCTCAAGTTAGCATTTAAATTTTTAGTTTTTATTTGTTATTAATATGATTCTTAAATTAATAGAATTTAAAAGTCTTATTACTTTAAACTAGAAAAGTCTGATGTCATTCAAGAATTAGGACAACTGTTTTGTTTCTAGCAATTGATTCTTTTTTTATTATTTTGATGTTTATAACTTATCTCTTTCTGTATTTCTCCAAATGTATTATTTAATGTTTAATTTTGGGAACAGTGATCACTTCCTCTTATAATTCTTACCTATATTTTCCTTATGACTTGTATGCTAAAAGATGGAGGGTCAATATCGTTAAACCTTTTCTTTTTCTTTTTTTTATACTTTTATTTAATTTTTGAGATTGGAACATTAATTTTTGAATATTAGTGCTAAGGTTGCTACAATTTGTCACTTTGTAGTGTGCAATCACTTTCACAGATCAATACCTTAAGAAGTCAAGCAGCACCAGCTTCTGACAATCCATATAAATCCATTTTTTTTCCCAATTTTTTCTACCAACTTTTTTGCTATTCATTTTGGTCACATGCACCTTAATCACGAATGCTTGTAGTGGTTCCGAATTTGTTTTAATACATTCATTGCTATTCTCACTTTAGTGGTAATGTTGACTATCAATGAATGCCAATGCATCCTTACATTTATTCTTCACTTTATTTGTCATTATGCATATGGTTTGTTTCCTGGTATTAGTGCTGAATAAAGTTATAAAGACATTGTTTCAAATTTATATTTCTTATAAAATTTTCATCATATTTGTTTTAAATGATAAGCTGGGGGGAAAACTATTTCTAGGTCAGAGCATTAGCGATCAACTCATCTTCAAATGATCATCATGAATGTAAAAAAAGTTCTTGCATAATATTAAACCAAACTTGATTTGATTTGTTAATTCTTGTTTTAAAAAAATCTTATCTTTCTCACTCTACAATTCTTATTAAAAGTAAAAGTAAATTAAAAATCATGATTATCAAATGCAAAGGTCATAAAATAGTGTAATCATAAATATACTCTGCATTTTTCGATCATGATAGTTACAGCAGTGAAACGTTTCATTTTGTTCTGAAAATAAATCATTTGAAAGATTTGAGGTTGCTTAAATCGTATTAGAAATATTATATCTGGTCCTCCATTGTCATTTGTTATTTAATATATTGATTACTTAATGTATCTACTTATCTGCTCTGAAAATGTTTTTTGTAAAAATAATTCAATAAAAAAATATATATAAATCTCACATTTTTTAAATAGTTTTATTCATAAATATTCAATGGTTAAATACATTTTTAATTTTATAAGCTTTTGTTTTGTCTTTATTCTTTTATTATATCCATTATTTTTTATGAAAAATCAAGGAGTGTTTATTGAAAAGAAACGTATTTTCAGGATTCAGAAGGGCAAGGTTGCCCTTTTTGTCGTGCTGAAATCAAAGGTACAGAACAAGTTATAGTAGACCCTTTTGATCCAACAGGAAGAACTTTTAAACGTAGTGATGGCCATTCTACACATCTAGGGAATTTAGTTGATTTTGATGAAGATGAAAACTTTGAAGTAAATCGACTTTTCATCTAAATATATTTATGAATTCCTTTTATTTTAAAACAGGGTTTGTGAAAGCTTGTTCATTAATTTGCCATGAATATCTAAGTATTGGAGACAATCTATTATGATTTCAGCCTACTGTATTTGTCTGTAAATAATTATAGAAATGTAAATCAAAATTATCACATTTTAATTTATAAAAGACATACTTGCATGTATATTTCTTTGTTTAACAAATATGGGAAGAGAAAAAGCAATAGTTATTGATCTATGAAACTTTCAAACTAATGGTAATTGTTCTGATTAATTAAGGTTTTTGCAGTTCAGAGAAGCCCGGTTGTATTGTTTCACGCTCCCAAGGTACAGCTCCGAGGTTCGGACCTCGGGTTAAGCATGGTCGACTCAGCCTTTCCTCTTTTCAGTGCTTAGATAAGCTGGGTACCAAGCATGCTTGGGAACTAAACACTGAGGCTTTCGCATTAGGCTGACCACCTAATTGGGACATATGCTTCACACCCCAGGCCCTCTTGGTCAAGAGAACAGTGATGGGTGCTGTAGGCCTTTTTCCCCAATGAGCTGTCATATCACTGAGTTAAGTTTAGTTTGCAGTTCAGAAGTTACATCCTATGTTTATCAAAACATTAGTGATAACAAGTAAAGGCAATGATAACAAAAAGAGTCAGCTATAGTAATGCAATTTCAATATTTCTGCACTGTTTCAATGGCAGTGGCCTACATTTCATTAATTATTAAATTCAGTGAATAAAAGAAATGTAATTACAATACAATGTTTATAAAAAAAGTAAAGTGAGAAAAGTTTCTTGTTATTTTTAATTAAGAAATATTTTCCTTGTATTTCATAGAATAAATTTTGGAAAAATTTACAATGTGTATATACTAGACATTTTCTCTCTATTTTGATGATACTTATTTCCTCTATTAAAATATTGATTATAAATTTTGAAGTTATACATGAATATAGATTCTTCAAATGAATATATACAAAACAGTTAAAAATACAGTACAAAATTCAAAATAATGCATCTTATTATTGATATTTCAAAAGAAAAATATTCATACAATGACTGAATATATGTTTGTATACATTTTGTATTTTCCTTACTTAACTAAAATGTGAGTTAAAAATATATAATGTATGTAATAAAATAATACATTTCAATGTTTTTATATTTGTATATTAGTTGAGTCAGTCTGTACTATTGCTATGGTGTAATAACGATTAAGTACATTGTATAACTTTATAAAAAGTATTTGTCCCTTTGTAAATATAATGTAAAATAAAATATATATATTAATACTTATATTTAAAAGTCTCAATCGTTATATGTTGTGTCGTTATAATTAAGGCCTTTTGTATGTATAACTTATTAGAAATCACTAATGAGGTTTTTATTCTAAATATTCCCTTGGAAGCTCTTAATAAATGTCTTCCTTTCCCAAAATATATGCAAAGAAAAAATTTTAATTTTGTCTGATGCATTTCCCATTTGCAAGTGTTAATTTGCTATTTTTAGTACTTAACTTTATTTGATTTTGCAATTGTTCAGAGTATAAAATTAAAAAATATTTAAATCATTAGAGAAATTTCAAAAGTTTATAAAATTGACAAGAGAGTAGCAGCTATTTCATTAAATTATTCCTATTTAAATATTTCATAGTATGTGAATAGAAGTTTTAAGCACATTAAAAATAATCAACTTCCATAATAAATGTTAGATTGAAAAAAATGAGGTTTAGTTATTATATAAAACAAAATTATTAAGAGGAATTGCAGAGCATTTTTTAAGAGCCAATTTTTTTTATATATATATAAAAATTTAGTTTTAAACATAATTTCACCTATTCAGCTCATGAATAGTTATTAAATATTGCATTTTGAGGAGAGATTGTAGTTTTTTCCCATAATATTATAACTGCTTATGTAAGTGTCCTAAGATTTTGCGTAAGATTTAACCTCTCTGAACGAAACGTTATTGCTGCTCAATAATGACTTGTTAGTAAATTTGAAATATTTTATTTAATGAAGTATATGTGACATTGCTCATTGGCACATATTTGAAGTTAAAAGATTTATATTTTTTTAATTTTTATTACTTATATATTTTAAATTTTTAAAATGAATAAATTTTTGTATAGGACCCAAATACTTGGACGTCATGCCTTCAAGCTCTAGCTTTGTCACCTCGATCAGATGCCTCTGATGGCAGTAGGGTAAGATTTTTAAAATATTTTTTTATGACATCAATGTTTAAAATTTCTTATGATAATTATTAAATGTATACACTGCTAGGTAAGCAATTATAAGAAATATTTAAATTTTATATAATTTATGGCAAATGAAAATTGTTTTATTTATTAAATCAAATCATGACTTTGAAAGTATTTAAAAAATCAGATTTTATTCCATTTAACAAAATTTCTTTTGCAATTTACTTTATAATTCGATTTATAGGGAAAAAAATGTCTAGAAAAGGTAAGGGATGAGTGATTAAAAAAAAGATATAGAAAATGGGAAATATATTCATGATTTCTAGTTGATAAAAATTATATTGAACTCCAGTTAATTAAAAAAATTTTAATGATTATGTTTTTGTTATTTTATTCTTTTTCAACATAGTTGTAGTTTTAAACTTTTCCATTGAAAAGTAGAATATTCTAATTTAATTGATTAAATGAATTGATCAGAAGTTCTGCTTATGAGCTTTCATTTTAAATTATTTACAAAGTTCTGTGCGGAAAGAATTAAATGCAAAGTATACAATATACTCAAAATAAGGAGAGGTGTAATCTAGACAATCTTTTAAAATAAGAATTTTTTTCTACTGCAAAATATTTCTAAGTTAATAATTAACATAAAATATCTTTTAGTTAAAATTATTGTATCAATAAATAAAATTAAAAAGTTTAATTATTTTTACACAGCTAATTTTAAAAAATAAAGTATCTATTTCATCTATTTCTACTCTTTATCACTACGCAAGTTTGAAAGCATTGCTTCATGTGGTGTATCAACTACAAAGAACTTTCTCTTATATCCAATGGATAACAATCACATGTGGTCCTAAGGCAGAATACATGTGCTAAATTGATATTAAACCTATAGGAAAGTTTAATTTCTTTTATTTGCTAATAATTAAGATTGATTTACAAGAAGGAAGTTGCTGAACAGCTTCTTTAATCAATTAAAAGATGCTAGGCATAAATGTTTGAAAAGTGTACTTTTCAATAAAAACTTAAATTTATTGATTAAAAGTTCTAGATATTGTTTAATCTGCAGCTTCATATATTTTCTTTTACAATCTTAATTACAGTTTTTCTTTTTGAACAGTATTTACAATTATTTTTTAATGCAATGTCACTGTCAAATTCTTTTTATCAGTAAGTGTTAGCATTGTATTGATCTTTTAAGAATCATTACTATTTATATAAAATTCCATTTAATACTTTTAAATATTTTCTTATGCTAACATTTATGAGTCATTAATTGATTGACCTTTTCAAGAAACCTAAATTCATGTTATAAAATAAATCACTAAATAAATACTGTCAGTTTAATTTAAATTGTTTTAAAAAACCACTTTTTATTTAAAAAATATATGCAAAAATATTTTATTTAAAATATTATTCTTTTAGTCAAATAGTCGTTCTCCAATGGTGTCACCAAAAGCATCTCCTCAATCATCTCGTCGACCTCCTAATTCAGTACCTCCTCCTGTACCTCCTCGCCATGCTTCACCTACTGGTACTCCAGGCCAATCTCCAGGGTCATCTCCACGGTAATAATATTTCTAACTAACTTTTGGTATAAGATTGAAAATTATTTTTCATCTTACAATAATTTTATTTATATCAAATATTTATTAGTTTATTTACATGCTGTATTTTTCTGCATATAATCTGCAAATGTGTATTATGAGCAAACTTTTTTTTGGAGTAAAAAGTGTTTTGTATAACCCAAAGCAGCATATAATTTGCGGCAATTTTTTTGCCTAATAGTCAAAAATATATACTGTTTATAATGTGGGGTCACATGTAAAATAAAAAATATGCAGCAGGATTAAAAATATAATAAATTGTATGGAAAAATAATTACATAACATTTGATTGTGATGAGGTGGGTCCATATTCAAGGGGTGCCATATGAAAAAGTTTGAAGTGGCACTGGGGTTATAAATGAAGACTTTTTTAAAATATGTACATTAACTTGAGCACAACGATTCCATTGATTAATTAGCCAAAGTTGAAAATTTGCTATGTAATTTATATGCTTTTGCTTCTAAATGGTGCTTTATGTATGAACTTGAATATTTTCAAAACAAAACAACTTGGGTGATAACAAAATGCAAAATAGCGATGGGTAATAGCAATGCTATAGGCGATGGTAATATCTTTCCGAAAAATTCTGTCTAGAATGTAATTGGACAGTGCTGATTATAGAGCTAAAAAAAGTCATCTAAGTTATGGCATTATTATTTATTTTATAAAGTATAAACAGTTATTTTTTTTTTTTTCAAAACCTTATGTTTTCTTGATGGAAAACGTTTTATCAGATTCCCCAACAACATATAATACACAAAATGAAATTTGAAAAATTTTTAACTCATAATCTGGGAATTTTACACAGGAAAGTATGTTATTATTTTTAAAAATTTTTATCCTTTAAATAATAACATCTAGCTGTTCATATAAATATTTCATTATCATAAACTTAACCATACATTCTCCACAAATTACAAATACCCATATATTTTATTACATTTTACTATTACCCAATTTTTAAACGTTAAGTGAGACTAAAAGTAGATTTTATTATATTAATGAAGCACTAGTTTTTACAGTACAAATGATGTTGCATATCGGAATAATTATAATATGTGCAATTATTTTTCTGAGCCAGCAGACACACTGTTAGCACTCTATTCTTTGGTTCAATAATTTGTGATTTCAAATCCCACTTAGCCTTTTATGTTAGAGATTCTGATTCCAATTAAAATTGTATGTTCCAGTCTAATTAGCCTTTGTATGATTAAAATGAGCATTGAGCGATTACAAATCAAACCTGAATTATAACATTATATTCATTTGTAATATATTAAAATCTGATATAATTTTTTAAATAAAGGAAAATAATAGATAACTTTATAAAAATGTTGCTGAATCAAAAGAATTTTTTATGTATGGTTATCATGACTTGAGTTGACTCTTAAAAGTGAATATTATATTTTGCAATGAAATACTCTTAAATTTGCTCTAAAATCCAATAATGTGTGTCCGTGCGCAATGTAAGTTTCTGTTCTCCATATTCAGAACGTTTTGAAACTAAAGATTAATTTAAAATGTTTCCATAATTGATTTATTTATTCAGATTCTGAGTGGTAGCTGTTCCTAAATTTCATGAAAGAGTTTGTTAATATCTGATGTAAAATATGATTTTTAATTTACTCTCATCAACTATATAGTGATCATATGTTTCTTAAATAATCTTTTCTGTAAACTATAAAACTACCGTGTCTGTGTAAAACCTGTTATTCAATTTGGATTTGTGTATTTCAAAACTTGTCAGCATTACACATATTACATGTATTATTTCAGCAAATTTCAATAAATATGGTATGTTTCTATGTAAATATAATTGTGTTCTTTTATCTAAATTTGTTTTATATATATATACAGGCATTCTTGTGGTTCAAAAGAGGATTCTGGTTCAGGGTCTTCCATAGCTGTAACTATTAGTCCATCTGCATCACCTGAAACAACTGGTAATTTTATATTTAAAATTTTTTAAAAGTATTTAATTACTACTAACTAATCAACATGTATTATGTTTCTTTTGATTAGTTTGTATTGGTTATATATATTTTTTATTATTGCAAGAATTTCTTTGTTTTCTGTATTTATAATAATTATGCAAAAAAAAACTTATTGTAAATAAAAGCTTTTATAATACTTCTTTTGTTTATAAAGGAAATTTACATACAAAAATTAACTTGCAATTTATATTTTCTAATTCTTTTAAATTATCTAATTCTTAAAATATCTGTGAAATTATAAATATATGTTAAAAATAGGTTTGATCTTAAAAAGAAGTGTTTTGTTTTTTTGTAAGCAAAACTTGGCTGAGTTTGCAATTAAATGGTTAGTACTCTGTCCTTTGCTTTAACAGTTTGAGTTTGAAGACCACCTTGTATTAGTTTGGAAGATACATTCCTCTAAAGTCACGATCTAATTAGTATAACAGATAATTTAAAGTAAGCAATTTAAAGAACATATGTTTTTATATATTCAGGACAAATTAGGTGGATGCTTTTATGAGAGCATAATACTCTCATAAAAAGCATATGCAAGATCTCTAGTTATGTCATTTTTTTTTTAAATGTTATGCTCTCCAAAAAAGCAAATGCAAGATTGTTTCTTATATTATTTTTTCTAAAAGTTTTCATAAACCTATACAGTATGGTTTTAGAGATACAGATGATAGAGTTGTTACATTATATTTCATGAAAAACTTGCCATGGGCAATTTTAACTGCTGAAGCATAAGATATATGATAATTTATATAATAACTTATTGACATCATGTTGGTTTTAGCAACAAATCTCAGCTCCTATTTAATATATTTACATTAAAATGTGAAGTACTTTTGACAACCAATGAATCAACTAACTAAATTCCTTACCCCTCACCTAATCCTTTGTAGTTTGGGAAACCAATCTCAAGTGACTGGGTCAATATTTGTGCTACCAGCCTGTCACGAATGCATTAAAATCTACAAAACATGTTGAAGATTCTTCATTAATGTTATTGAATGTCATGTTTCGTCACTTGCCATAATTAAATGCAAGTATTTCTTTGAGATGTGTTATAAAACATTTATATATATTTTTGCTGTATCAGCATTCTGTGTCCACTCATACAAAATTTCATAATTGACCAATAATGATTGTAATTATTACTTTTACAGATTTCATACATAAATCTCCCAAAATAATGGACTGGATGATAGCAAATTTACATAATACCTAACTATATGTCAGTTTTTATGTAAAGATGAAATATAATATACAAAATGGAAACCTTGTTATATCTGCATGAAATTGTGGCAATGTAAAGAACTTCCTTATTTTTGAAGAAATGTTATGGTTGTTTGTAACATTGGTTATTGGACACATAAAGTATTTCTTCCGTTTATAATTTAAATTTGTTAAACATTATGTTTCATGTTCACCTAACTAATGTTCTTCTATGACTTGCCTCCAAAACCATAAGAAAACTTCCAAAACTTCCAACTTCCAAAACCATAAGAAATTTTTGAGTTAATGTCAAAACATGCACTGTCTGTTACAGGAATACAAAGGTTGCAATCGCCGAGCAAGCTTACTCTTGATATAATTTTCACTAATGTTCATCTCTTTTCTAACCACAGTAAAGTATATTTGAATATTTTTAATTCTAGTCTTATAAAGCTTGTATGTTTTCATCATTTATCATATTTTGATCTTGGTTGCTAAATAGTGGTTTTTCTGAAATATTTAAGTCACCATAGTTAATAGCTAATATGCTAATTATTAGAAGAGGTGTACCTTATATCTTGTGTATTTAATCTATTGACTATAAATGGGAAAATTTCAAATCCTGCATTTTGCTATTGTGAGATAGCCGATATATGTCAAACCATCTTTGTTTTACAAATTATTAGTTCAGTATTGGATCCTTAATTTTTATATGGTTTTCTTTGTAAATTACTCATCATCGGTCTAATAGTTTATATTGTAACAGTTATAAATGTTTAGTTCAATAAATCTGGAACTTGATCATTAGAACATAGAGCATAGACCTCAGTTTCTTTATTTTTCATCATGTTCCTTGAGTTTCTTTAAAATTCTCACAAAAATGAAATATTTCCTTTAAGAATGAAGTTCTCATATGAAACTTAAGAAAGAGAGTCATCTAACAAGTTTAAACAAGCTTCCACAAGTTTTGCTTACAAGCCTTTTTTTTTTTTTTTTTTTTTTCAAGTCCTAAAACTGATATCATATAATGCCATAGGAGTCATGGGATTGCTTAAATAAAACATTACTTTCAAATGATATGTGACCTTAAAGTTTGACCTATTCTGAAGAGTTATGTAAGAGTAAGTATATAAAAAATGGTTGTTTGACAAAGTGACGTCTTTAAATAATTCTGTGCTTGTGCAAAGCAGATCATTGACTAATGATGTACAAAAACAAAGTCAAATAATTGTGAAATAAAGTTTCCATGATGTAGTCCAAGATTTAAAATATTTTAAATAAATGAAATGTTAGACTACAGGAAAGAATTACTTAGTATTTTTTTTATTTTGAAATAAATGATGAAATGCCTAGAGGAATTATCAAGTTTCAGTTACAAAACAGTGTTCTCCTACCTTTGTGTGCACAGAAAATTCCATTTGTGGGGAATAGCTGCTCTTTATTTAAGTTTTAACATACATAATTGCTTTTATATTCCCATAATTTAAAATCGAATTTTCCTGAAATTTCATTTTTGAGTACTGCACACCCTGTGAATATGTTAATCTAAACATTCTTTGAATAATTTCATACTATCAAGTCTCTTATATCATGATTTTAGATGTCTACGATATATCAGGATTCGTACAACTCCTGGGATTTCAACCTGACTCCTTGAAAATTGTGAATTATTCAGGGAATTTTTAGCTTGATGCATATATTTTTTGTTAGAAAATATTTTAATTATTTTTTTAGTTTGTTTTAATATTTTAAAATTTTCATTGGAATTATCCAAAAATCTAATTGACAATTAGTATTTAATGTTATCACTAAATAGTGCCATGATTGATATTAGGGTGTTGTATTCATAACTGTTGACTATAATAAAGATCCAGTTCAATCAGGAGCAGATGTAGTATTTAGATTTATGTGTGTATCAAATGAAGAATAATCACCAATAAGATCATCATGTGGAACAATCAGATGGGCAATTTTATGTGATTCTTT
Organism: Latrodectus hesperus; assembly: GCA_037975125.1. Classification (NCBI taxonomy): domain Eukaryota; kingdom Metazoa; phylum Arthropoda; class Arachnida; order Araneae; family Theridiidae; genus Latrodectus; species Latrodectus hesperus. Next base: position 50,016,705 of record CM075858.1, read on the forward strand.
TCAAAATTGCTTCTGTTTTCTTTATATTGTAAAAAATTCACTGAATATTAATATTTAAATCTAAAATTTTCTTTGTTAAAGTATACTTTCCATATCTTCCTTGGTGAAAATTACATATAATTTCAGAGAATCAGGATGGATTTGTTTATCAAAAGCTGAAGTAAACTTCTCAGTGATCAGTGGACTTTGGAAAAATCTATACAAAGATTTGACTTTTGTGTGGTTCACAATTTTGTAATTTTATGGAAGAGTTTAAATCATTACAGCCGACTTTAAGATTTCAAGATTGAATTGATGTGAAATTTGATCCTATTAAATATAAAGTAGATACTTTTTATTTTAACTTACTCTCATATAGTAAAAATTATTGTCACTGATGAAAAGTATTTAATTTACTTTTACTACTCTCTCATAGTCAATTTTCTGTGAGCAAAAATTTGATGGTAGAAAATTTAAGTAATCAATGATTTGTGGCTAAGTGCATTATTGATTATCACATCCAAATCATAGGAAGTGTTAATAATATAATAATTAGCAAAGACCTTCTTAGTTTTGCTGCTGGTTCCAGGTAAAATTATATGTTTAGATGAATTAAAACAATAAAAAAAAACTAACAGAAGGATGGCAAAAAGCACTTGAAAAAACTGATTAACTGAAAATAGAAAAGAAGTGTATGGGAAAAATGGTATAAATGAACTTTAAAAAATCTACAATGAAGTATGTTGATGAAGCTGAAAGAAAACTGGTAAATTAACATTAATTGCAAAATCAAACATGTGTCACCATGATGCTTCAGAGAAGCAGCAGTTGTGACTCAGTATTAATAAATTGAAAGCAAAAGCTTTAGAGCTGGAAAATTGGCATTTTCTAACAGCAATATTTTGTATACATAAATAACCAAGAAATGTGAAATTTATTGAAGGATTAAAGAAATAGAAAAACCTAGAATATGGATTTAAAAGAGCTGTAAAGTTAACAGTTTAAAGTTGCTTTTAAATAAGTTATATTGAATAATAATTGGAAAAATCATTCTGGAAACTTTATCAAATAGTAGTATTTATTTTGTTGTGAATAAGTATATTTATTTGAAAAGAGGTTATTATAAACATCTTGAACTACTCAATAAATTAATGCAAAGGAATCTAATAAAGATGTTTAAAAACTCTAAAATAATCATTATTTTAAATAATTCAGTAATAAAAAGTGTATTGATTATTTATAAAAAAATTATTATGCTGTACATGTAAATTCATTGAAGGCTTTTGAAGTAATCATTAAATATAATTCTAACTTAAATAAAAATCAATTTTTGCAATTATTTACAAATATAAATAAAAAATGTTGCATATACATAATTATATGCATATTTGGTTAAGAACAATTTTTAAAATATAATAAAATATTATTTAAAATGAATGTCGATTTCTCCTGGAAATCTTTTATTTGATTTCTGGGGAACTCCTTAAAAACCCCTGAAATTTGTATGAACGCTGATATGTTACTCATCTTGCTACACTGATGCTCCTTTGCTCTTGATGGGATTCAGAAATGTGAAATGATCAACATTAGTGGCAAGTCTCTAATTTTGTTAAAATAATCACTGTTACACTAATCTACTAGTGATGTGATAAATTGAAAGATTATGGAAGTCAGAATACAAATTTCATACAAAAGTTTTCTTCAGAAACTATAATCTTTGGCAGATAGCAAAAGTTACCATGCATATCAATACTTTATCTAAAAAGCTACACTACCACAATATCCACTGTATGTTTGCTACTCATAAACTAAACATCAACCCATCTGACAAAAATATCAGGCTTGCTTGGTAATTGCTATTTTATAACTAAAATGATGGTCATTGAAAAACTGTTTCATGAAGTATTATGTTCCAACAAACACTCTTCCAGTCAGGTTTATAAGAGTTGATTGCCTTTTAAGTTTCTACAAAATCTAGGTAGAAAAAAAAATTTTGGGGAACAAACTGCTTTATTGCTTTTCGAAATATTCGTTTTTAAGATTTATACATTTTTCCATCTGTTCAAATCAATTCTGAAAACTGTGTTTCACTCTAGATTTAATATTTCAGAAACATGATTTTGGAAAGTATCAATAGCTTTTTTGAGATGGTGAGGCATTTTTTGTTTCATATATGGGGAAAAGAAAAGTTGCTAGGTGATAAATCAGGAGTATATGGCCAATGAGACATTAGTTTGATATTTTTATTCTTCTAATAATCAATTGTTTTGTTGTTTATGTTGGAGCTGTCGTTGTCGTGATGAAAAATGATGTGGTGATTTTTGCTGTTTTTCTTGATTTGGTTGATTACTTGGCAAATAAATTTCTGTGTACCATTTAGACATAAGATCCTTTAAAGGAATGGTTGTGATATGACCTGTAAGGTTTTGAAGAAACACTGCAATAATTTTCTTGGAAGTGCTTTGTGAATGAACAACTTTCATAGTATTTGAAACTTTGACTGTTGTTTAAGTTTCAAATACTATGCACTAAAAACTAAAAACTTTGACTGTTGTTTAGTTTATAGATCATACAAATATATCCAAGTTTCGTCTTCTGTAACAGTGTTGCAGATTTTGCAGTTTGCAATTTGAATTTTTTAGCATTTCCTTGCACTAATTTGCATGAGTCTGTTTTTGAGCTTCTGTCAAATTGTTGGAATTCATCAAGAGCAAATATTTTTAACAACTAAATGTTCATGTAAAATTAAATGTATTGCAATTGAATATATATGCCAAGGATTGCTTCTATTTCACAATACAAGATATGCTGATTATTTTACACACCAGCTCGATGCCTGAAATCACTACTGATTTTGGTCATCCATTATAAGATTCATCACTCATGGACACATGACCATGAAATTCTGCAAACCAGTTGTAAATAGTCTTTTCTGATTGTGTTTCATTACCAAAAATTTGACAAAGCAATTCTAAGCATTTTTGTCTTGTGAAGTCTTTCAAATCGTAAAAATCATCCAATGGAAACCAAGTTATTTACATTTTTAACTCACTTCCTTCTTTAGAACACTCACTGTAAACAAAATATGCAGACAGATACTAAGATGCCACTGATTCCTGGATAAAAAAAAATGTGAGCTTTATGAATATCCATCCTGAGGGCAAATTTTGGTAGCACATTCTATTGGTCGTATGGCCTACATACTGACAGGCAAGTTAATGTCTTTTCTCTGATTGCATCCTTCCAATTATATTTAATGAGTATAATGTACTTATTTTGAAGTATTCATAGTATACCTGAGATTCATATTTTTTCCTAATAAATTGGATCCTAATGCCTATGTATGTTATTAAGTAATTGTATTCGTTCTGTGCTTTCAATATTATGGAACTGATTATTTTTCCAAAACAATTACATGCGATGATGTATTGCAATTTTTGTCAAGCAATGGTATCTATATAGATGTGGAGCATCTTTCTTTCCTGTTAGTTATATGACTTAAATTGTTTATAGCACTTGTAGGATTAGTAATAACAATGCTTTCTGATCAAGGAACCATTCTAGAAATATCCAGCTGACTTTATGACTATCTTGCTGTTGAAATGAGCAAATACTTATCAAAATATTAAAAGTGTTTCCAGTAGAGTTGTTAGTGTTATTCCAATATGTAGAAGACAATTCCCTTATTAAAACATGTATTCTTTTTATAACACATCTTGTTCATTTCATTATTGCATTATAATGCATACCTTGATGTGTCAGTAGCATGTATGTATTGATATAATTATTAATTTCTTAAAAGGTATGGGTATATCTTATTCTGAAATAGCTCATGGCAAGACAACAAACAGCGGTACATGGCCAAGACCTTCATCAGGTGGAGGTCCACCTGTAACACTCTCCCCACCTTCCTCATCAGTGGAACCATCTCCTATTACCCCTATTAGTCCATCTATACATTATGCTGAATTAGCACAAATCCGGGAAGAATTTCCTGAGCCTAGCTATGCCAATACAGAGATTACACTAAATGGTATATATTTGCATGACATTTTGATTTTATTGAATAATTTAAAAAGTTCAATCATGAATTTTATATTTCCTAAAAAAATTAATATTTTTTTATGTTTTTGAATAAATGAAAATAGCCAAAAGTAATTCAGAGATGTTTAAAGACAACTGTTTTATATTATGAATTTAGTTATCCACCAAAATTAAAATAATCTTTTAATTCAAGATGGATATTATATGAATTTAGCTTTACAAGATAACATTTCTATTTTCTCAATAACATTGCTATAGTAACTCTAAATAAGAAATAGTTATCTACAATCATTAACATCTAAAATAAACTAGATTAATAAATATTGTTTCTACACTCACTTCCGAAAGTTAAGCATGAAGAGGATGAAAATTGGTGCAGAGGTAGATGGAAGTGTGCAAATATGTAATGTAACAGCCAATTGCATTTTCATGTCAAGAAATGTGCAAAAAGGACAGTCTTATAAGATACCAGCTTTATGAAGGGTTAAAGAAGTTGATTGTAAGTGCTGATAGAAAGAATGTGTTTAAAAACTATTGTACAATTTGTTTTGAAAACATGTGTTTCTATGGCTTCCATAAGACGAATGGAAGATTCTGAGCACTGGGGTGCTGTGGGGCGCATTGAAGCAGGACAGTCGATCTCAGGTGTTGCTCTTTTCTTAAGCATTCATCATTCTGTAATTTCACATTTATGGAAACAATTCCAAACCATACAGACAGTTGTCCAAAGGTCTGTTGCCGATTGCCCAAGGGTTACAAACCCTGCAGAAGATTGATACATTGCGATTTTAACCAAGCGGAATCCCAGAGCAACCTCCACACGTGTGACATCTCTGGTTTCAGCATCCATTGGTAAGGTGATATCTGCAGCTACTGTATGCCAAAGATTACATATGAATGGACTGCACGCCCAGGCACCTCGAGTCTGTGTTTGTCTATCCATCCAGTCAAGAGGGGCATGATTAAAGTGGTACCGGGAACATGTCAATTAGACTGTGCCTGACTGAGGCAATGTCATGTTTACTGATGAGTTAAGATTTGCTTTGGAGCCAGGTGACAAACGTATGGCGTGAACAAGGAACACACAGTCAACCCCAAAACATCATTGAACATCATAGATTCTGAGGCGGAAGCATTAGGGTGTGGTCAGAGATTTCATTAGGATACTGCACTGACCTGCTTATCTTTAAACAAGGTTCTGTGGCGGCTGTCCGGTATCAAGATGAAGTCCTAGAACCCACACATTGTGAGATTGCATACTGCAGCAGTTGGCTCTACTTTTGTTTTAATGGACGATAAAGCATGTCCCCATAGAGATGATATCGTTGATGACTACCTGGAGGGTGAAGGGATTGCGCGTATGGCGTGGCCAGCATATTCACCCTATCTTAATCCCATTGAAAGTCTTTGGGGTTCTCTCGGCCATGCTGTATCTTCACATTTCCCACCTCCAGCCACTCTTATTGAGCTGGAAACTACTCTACAAGAAGAATGACTATTGCTTAATTCTGCGGTTTTTGACCACCTAATTGAAAGCATGGTCACAAGGTGTAAAATTTGTATATAGATGAGGGGGGATCACATACCCTATTAATGTCCTTTTTTTCATTTTATGCTGTTTATTTTCACTTTATACATAATTCTGCTTAAATCTCCATCTCATCTGATAGCTTACTAAAATTTAATATTGTTTTCATTTCTGTATATAATTATTGATTTTATTTTATGATATATATGCTACTTTCCTGCTGAATTTTGTCTCAATCAAAGCAGTATTTGTTGTTGTTTTTTTTTTTTTATTATTATTTTTGCATTTTACAACTTTGTACTTATCTTTTGGAAGTGAATGTATATGTTACTTGTGAGTTGACTGAAAACTTCAATGTATAAACATCTAGGAAAATAACTATTGTTTTATGATAGCAGTCTTGAATAACGAGAAGTTAAAAAGATAATACCTAAGTTACAATTAAGTGATATATCAAGCATTATTTTGATGCCTATTTTCAGAAAGAAAATCTTTGAGTTTTCTTCCTTCTTTAAGATACCAATACAGGGATATGTGTTATACTGATAATGCAAATTTTTAAAAATAAAATGTTATAAACTATTGATATCTACTTTTAGATATGTCTATTCGTTTGTATCCTCTTAATGTTTTTTATGTAAGCATTTGATAACTTTTTGTAATCACTTTAAGTTATCAGTGAAAGTTGAGTAATTAATCACTTCAAATGTTTTATTTCTTAAATATATAGAGAATTGTAATTTATTGAAAATTATATAAATTGATTTTTCATCTGTAAAAGAGTTACTGTCTTTTTATTCATTTAACCTATTTTATGATTTCTCCATTTATCTTCAGTTTAATAAATTGAATATAAATTCATTATAATTAATTCACTATTCATTCTAATAATAAAAATGAAAATTTCATCATTAAAAAAGAAAAATATATTTTACAGCAGGATCTCAACATTCAAGAGCAAGTATTGAAATCAGTATACCATCTTCATCTTCTCCTCAACAACTTCCTAATCACACATCTAAAATTGAAAAGAGGTACTTTTTTATAAATTCTTTAAATGAATTCATCAAACAAAATTAGTGCTTGCCATTCTTCTAAGTAGAAAAAAAAATTTTTTTTGAGTGCTAAAATGTTATTGAATATGTTGGTTATAAGTTGTAATGAATAGACATTTCTTCAAGATCAATTTTTAGGTAAAAAAAATTCTTATTTCCTATCTGCACTGTGTTTATAAAAGTACAACATCCGATCAAAATTTGTTAATTATAAATTTCATCCATATGTTTTTGATTTAACACTGCATAGCTGATAACTTAAAATTATATTTGTTACAAAAATAAGAAATTTCCAAAATTTCTTACCATTTTGTAATACATTAGGATTCATTGTGTGAAAACTTTTTGTGGACAATATAATAAAAACAGTCACATAAAAGTAGTGAACAAAATTATGACATATGTAATTCAGAAGCGCTTGTTTCTCATACTGACTAATGAATTCGATAACCAATATAATCTGCTTATTGTGTTGAGAATTTTGATTAAATGAGTAAAGGCAGTTTTACATCTTTTTCAAGAATTGTTTCTTTCCTTGGTAGAATTTTTGATAGGAATTGGTGAATTCTCCTTAATCTATTAGTATGGCACTAACTTTTTCTTTTCTCTAGAAGATGTCATCAAAAAGTTATCCATAACTTCCTTCTTCAATGTAAAAATAAAATTATTGGTGGACTGATTTCTGATGCTGCTTATTCTCAAAAGGACTGGAATTTAAGAAAAAAATCAAAATACTTTGCATTCATTTTGCAGGTGATGCATTGCAATTAAGTTGTAAATTAAGCTAACATTTTGAAAATTACAAAGATTTTCCAATGTTGCACAGTTTGTCAAATCCCTTTTATGGAAGCTGAATTGTTAGCACTCTGGCCTTCCATTCAACTGCTTGTGGGTTTGATTTCCTCTTTAGGTTTGGATATTATTAGTAGTTTGGAATCCATTTGAAACTTATGGTCCCTGTCCTTCATGTGAAAAAAAATCATACTGCTAAAAAGGTAACCCTTTTATTGAGATTGATGCTGAAATGTTCTCTATGTGTGTCAAACAGCATTTTGATTTTCAAGAAAGTTGTATTGGTGAAAGAATAATCGTGTTCAAAGAGATTAATTTTCAAAATTAATTATCTGTAAAATTGCTTCCCTTAAAATTATATGAATGATCTGATGAAAATATTTGAGATCTTGTCTGGAAGAAAAATTCCTAATTTTAATTCACACACAAAGTAAAAGCAATGTTCAGCTCTACATATTTCTGAATTTCTTTTTTCAGTGTAAAATTCATTAAAAATAGTGCAAAAATAGACTCCATAATGAAGGAGTCAATACTTAATACATTTGTTTGTTTGCAACTTCCAGTTCTCACTACAATAAAAAAACTTGATAACAAGAGTTCCATCCTTTTCATTAAGGTTAATAAGACTGATAAAATTATCTGTTATATTTGTTATTTATTATTAACTATACTTTAGCTTCTTTTTTATGTACAGTGCAGTTTTAATTTCTTTTTTCAGTCACTGTACTTAAAACTGATTTCATGTTTACTAGAAATATAGGTTTATAGGCAATAAACAAATGTAAGATTTTCAAAAATGTTAAACTTCACAGAATAATTTAAAAATAGTATGATAGTAATTTAAAATTTTATAGTTGCTTAGAAGCTCTATAAGTTTGAACATTGCAATAAAATATTCATGAACATTAATGAATTACTGTGTATTACAAAAAGATAAGTTTTCGTTTTATACTTATTGCTATATAATGTTTTTTTATTTGCATATAGATTGGTCCGGTTGGGGAAACCTTTAGATGCCCTTGAAAACAAGGAGAATAATCGTGTTAGCTATGAGAATTTGCACATGGATCACATAGCAGCTCTCATTTCAGAAGGTTATGCTCAAAATGAAGTCATCAGAGCCTTGGGAATAGCTAGGAATGACTTGCAAATGGCAAGAGACATTTTACATGAATTTGTAACTAAAAGGAAATGAGCTTTTGCTGTGGAGTGAATGTCTTTTTAAAACTAGTCAAGACTCTGAATTCAAATATATTTTGAGAATCTGCAACAGTTTCTCTGGGGAGAGAGCAGTTTCTGGTGAATATATTTTGCTCAAAGAATTGTGGCAAGATTTATGGTGGGAGCCATGCACTATTTTCTTTCTTTCCCATCATGTCAAATGGAGAAGAAATATGAACACAATTAAAGAGCAAAATGTTCATTTTAGATTATGACCTATTGCTGTAATCTGCTGGCCAATTATAGCAATTTGTATACAAGTTTGGAGCAGGATATTCTCCACCTAACTAATTCATTAAATTTGTTATCTAGAATTTTTTTTATCAAATCTATGTACATTTATTTTATTACAATTCCGTATCTGCTAATATGTCCAAATGCTACCAAGAAGTCAATACTAAGCAAATTTTTAAAAAATTTATGCTTTACTTTTGATTATTAGAAGATTTATGGAACAAGATTTATCGAATGTAGACTATATGTTTGCATATTCAACACTTGTACCTTTCTTTATATATTCTCTCAATTTATTATATTTTTATAATTAATATTTTTATTTCATGAAGGGAATGAAACTTATAATTAAGTAAAATTGGTTGCAATTACTGTTATAATCTTAAACAGCTTATATGAAGAAATTTTTAAAAAATAAAATACATATCACTTAAAATCGATATTAAAATGAAAGCAAAAATAACTGTCAGAAATAAAAGATTCAAATAGTGATAAATTTAACAGTCACAAGCAGTCATAGTAAATATATAAATTCAGATGGATTTTTGTTCATAGTTTTAATTTTAAAAAGAGTTAGTAATAAAGAACTTATTTTCTTCAGTTTTATTTCTACGAGGGAAAATATTATATATGTTTCATTTTAAGTTTAAAAGACTGAAATTTTCCTGTGAAAAGTGTAGCTTTTTATAAATATCCTAAAATTTATTAATGATCACTGAACTGAATGTAGTATTAACAAAATATATATTTTCTTTCTTTCTTTCTTTTTTTTTTTTTTTTTTAAATTCAGTACTAGATATGATTTTTCTAGTTTTATTCTTTTTTCTGTATATAAAATAATTTTATTCAAAATAAGCTTCTCATCATTTTTTTAAAAAGCCTTGTTTTTTATTTATATGACTTATCGTGCCACATTATATTAATTTTGTTTGCTGTGTGTTTTTATTCTGGGCCTGTTAACTTGATATGAATTTATTATTTAAATAAATGCACAAGATGTTAAAGTTAAGAAATTAAATAATTTTTAGTGAAAACTGACATTTTTTCCTTCATATCCAATTTCAGATAAATTTTAGTTTAGTAAGGCTTCATATATGTTATTACAAAAATAGGAATTTCTTTTTATTTATTTTCGAAATCTACATAAAAAAGGTATATTTCTTAAACTTATTTCTTTCATCTAATTTGTGTGTAAACTTTCTGTATTTTATTCTATAATTATTATATTTGTTTATACAATGTTACAATATATATTCTTAATCCCTTACGCATCATGTATCAATTTATATAATATGTTTAGATTGAAAATTATCAATTATTTATTGTATACTAATTATACAGAAATGTATATAATCTGTTTGTGTAACTTTTACACTAATAATTATGCACTTTTCAAAACTTAATACATTTTTTGGAAAAAAATTTTAAAACCAATAATATAAATTCTTGAGTGTAATTTATTAATTTGTGATACTAACTTACAAAAACATGGATTCTTCAAAATCACAATTTGTGTTTGAAGATTATGTGTTTAAAATAATGAAAAATGGCTTACAAATACCATTGGATTTACATGGAAATTAAAATCAGGATTAATTATGATAAAACAATTTCTCACGTTAAAATACCTTTGATTGTTTTTAAGTTTTTGAGAAACAAAATGAAAATTTGCTGCATCTTATAGTTCATACATAGTGTCAATAGGCACAGCTAAAATTTATTAAATCGATTTTGTAAAAAAGTTGAGTAAATGGTAGTTAAATTTAATAAAAAAAATATTTCCAGTAATAATGAGAGAACTGCAATATATTGGATGCTTTCCCCCCTAAATGAATAGTTTGGAAATACATTGAAATTGTTGTCAATTTGTTAAACATGTAAAAGAATCCTAAATAATATATATATATATATATATATATATATATATATATATATATATATATATATATATATATATATATATATATATATATATATATACTTAAGGTAATTTGTGAGTTCTTCAATTTTTAATTCTCTATAGGGATAGATGAAATGGAAAAATTTTCCATGTTGGAGATTTTTCAAGTTTTAAAACTCCAGTAACACAATTTTTTATTACAAATTCGTTTAGAGTATAAGTCTATTATTGACTGAGGAATAATTACTTTGTTCTTGATAATATTTCTAGTTGATGACATTTTTTTTCATTCAAATTTTTAAATAATTTTTATACAGTAAATGTTCAGTTTAGTTTTACTTCTTTACTGAAGTGGAGTTTTTTAAGATTGCTTTTTTTTCTTTTTCTTAGCAAGTTTTTTAGTTATCTTGTAAGATTTCTAACAACATATTGAAGACATTAATAGGAAATAGAACTGCTGTAGGATCATCAATGCAAGTCTTAATGGATCTACTTTGCAAATTTGTCCCCTACAATTCCAACTGTTATAACATTACAAAAATGCTGTGACATATATACAAATTCTATTACCTACTCAGCAAAGGTTGACATAGCATCTGAATTATTGCTCTGGCTTTAAATTCAACCTTCCAACAACTATCAATTTGTAATTTATATTAAATTGTAAGTCCTGTTTGAATTAACTTCTGTTTGCAAAAACTGATGTTTATTAATCAAACTTGTTGACTAGACATTTCTACAGCTTTCTCTTTACCTGACTTAAATCACGTCATGCAGTCATGCGTTTTAAATAATGTTAAATAAATTTCAGTTTTTCTTAAACATGGCGGGGGAAAAACTTAATAGGAATAGAACTGGAAAAGTTAATTAAATTTAGTATTTGATTTATATTGTTTACTATATAACATTTTTCATAGCTCTTCTCTAAAGTTTGATTTATTGGAGCATAATCGTGTAGAAATAATATACTGTGTAAATAAATAATGAAATAAATTTAATGATAGATTCTAACATTGGGATAAAACTAATTTCAAAAAATTAGGATCTCTTCTTTTAGAATTTTACAATGTATAATTGTATAATATATAAAATTATATATTGAATTTAATAATGAGTTTTGAAGAATGTTTCAGAAAAATGAATATATAATTGAGATCCTTTAATAATACTATTGCATATTATTATAAAATATTCTGTGCCATTACCCAATACTCTCTACCATCTATCAAGCTACTGATGAATACCATTTGTCAAAAAGTTTCTTGAGATCTTAAAGGTACCAACTCCTTTTTGTACTTCATCAACTGCCTATAAAAGTCAAATCATTGTGCTTCAACAGAAATAAAGTGGTGGTCAAATAAGTTTGTCTATTTGTACAACATGATTCCTTGAGTTATGGATAAATTTCATATGAAGCTTTACCACAATAAATTGATGTTTTCGTTTATCTTGCTTCATTTGCAGCAATTGTTGCGTATAGCATTCAGAAGCTAATTTACATTTGATGGCTTTAGAAAATACTATGAAGTAAACCCTTCACATCCCACCAGATACCAACTGAATACTATTGCAGTAAATGTCTTGTTTGATTCGGTTTCTTTCTTTCCCCCCCAACAAAATTCTAGATTATTTTTTTTTCCCCATTTTGAAGTGTCAAAACACATTTATTTTTCTTCCCCCATCACAGTCATCCAAAGAAAGATTTTCTGCTTTACATAATTATCATATTCATATTTGCAATGATCATTTATTCTTATTCAATTGACTCAATGAAATCCCATCCCTCTTGTTACTCGTGGTTCTTTTTCATTGAATGTAAGTATCACAAAAATCCTAAAACAAAATATTTTATTTGAAATTTTTTCAGCTATATCAAAGTGTGTCTTTACCAAGCAATCTTTTTTGTTCACTGGGTGCTTGAAAATCTTCATGTACACCTTTTCTTTTAATGGAATATTGCTGCTTTTAATCACTAATTTAAAAATCCTTTTCTTCAATGGTTTAAATCAAGATTCGTGTTTGCTATTCTATACAGTTTTTCCCTCAAGAAAAGAAAAAAAATTGATGGGCATGCCTCTACTGCATTTTTACTTGTGAAATTAAGCTTTATTATTATTTTTTCCCATGTTTAATAATCTTGAACTGGTTTCTGTTATGCAACATGCACTTTATTGCTATCTATTTTATTTCACAGTTGATGTCATTCAACAATTCTTATACAGTTTTCTACTCCCAATACTATTGTAAAAAAGATAACACAATTTTTTTTCTTGATGTCTTCAAGTTTATGTGTTAAATTTTAATTTGTCATAAACTTCTATTTTCTCAATGAAATTCATAAGTTAAAACTATTTTCGTTTTTGAATTATAAAAAAATACTCTATTTAAAATCAGTTCAGTGATCCAAAGCTGCTCATTAAAATGTTTGAATGAATTAATGCATTTTTTAAACTTTGCCAAAGTATCACTTTATTATATATGTTCTGTTGTGAATCTAAAATAGTAATATATTGAATGATAATGTGAAAAAATCTATTAAGGATTTTTTTTCAGAATTTACAATATAATAAAAATTAGTTTCTTATATATTAAGAGGAAGATATTTAAAGAGTTAAGCCACACTGGGCATTGTGATTTTTATGATTTGCTATGAAAAATGATGAACATAAAAATTTTTTAACAAAATGTTACATATCATTAGCTAAAGTTTCATTTAGGAACATTCAATTTCTTATTTTTTGTTTTATTTATTTAAAATTTCTTTAATTTTTATTCTAAGAATGATATTTTGGTGCATAGCCCAGTGAAGTATGACAACATTCATTTATAGAAGCTATGTGAGTATTTTTAGTTTATTTCAAAATACAAAATATTTATTAATCAATTGTAACTGATTATGTGAACCAAAATTATACTAGTATTTATATGGTTTATAATATCTTGTGTAATCATTTTTTGAGTGCCGGGAGGTATAAAGCCTTATTTGTATACTTGCTAAATAGTTGCCTTACTAATTTCGATTCATTCTGTTTCTTTTATAAAATGTTATATTGCCTAAAGAATTGAAATAATGGTTGAAATATAAAACTTGAAATCCATGCATCAAATCGCAGAAGGCTCTCATTCTCCTGTTTATCTTGCAATTTTGTTGTGTCCTAAGTTGTAATGAAACTTCGTTAATCGTATTTGAAAATTTTCTTTAAAGCAAGATTTATTACGCTTATCTCTATACTTAATATGAATTCTCTATGTAATTTTGCCATATTTTTATGTCTAGTGTACATAATCTTTCAACCATAAAATTAGTAAAAAATTGTAGTTAAACTTTTATTATCAAGAATCCATAAACATTAACAATTGCTCATAGGTTAATTCTTTCATTTAATTCATTTTTAAATTATTTAATAAAGGAAAATTTATCAGGCTATTCATTTCATCTCATATATAGTGTAATAAGTTTTTACAAATAAGGACCTTAAAAAAAGATAATTTAAAAATTAGTGGAACAGTTCTAAATGAGATGTAACAAATTACATCCAAATTGTATTGATTACTATTTTTTGTATTTCTATAATTACATTTTTGACAAATAATTTGTAATTAGAGTTTTACTCTACTTTGATAGCATAAAGTATCTCTATCTATATCATTATCGTTAGTATTTTTCTCATTTCAAAATATTGGGAGTCAACTGCATATTATATCATTTTATGAGTTATTGAGTTATAGAATTTGTTTATTAATTCAGAAATTGCTGAATGCCTTTTTAGCAGCTGTCAAAGGTAGAATTTTGCAGAAAATGTTAAAGCTTATGTAATATATTTGTATATTTTTCTCTAATTTTTATTTCTGTGTGAAGATGCTTGTGTACAGATGCTTTTCAAATAGGTTGATGTATTAAAAAGGAGCATTGATACAATTATCTAAAACATTGTATCAAAATACTTTGGTGGAAGAATCACTTTGTCATGAGCGGAGATTTTTTTTTGTACCTTATTGGAAAATTTTTTATTTGTATTCTAATTTGGATGAAAATGTGTTTTTTCAGCTTGTAATTTATATGTGCGTCAAATTTCAGCGTGCTTTTTTATTATCATGGAACCAAGTGATGTTGCCTCTGCAGGATTAAAATTTTTAATCCTTCGATTTGCAATTTTATGTGCTACCAGTGTTAAAAAAATTACTTCTGCAAATTTATTACATCTATAAAAGGGAATTAGATTTGAAAATGAAATTCAAATAGAAAATGGGAAATTAAAAATTTTTAAACCATAATTGATCTTCTAGATTATTATTTGCTGAATTAACTCTTATTCATTTTGCATTTGGTTTCATGCTAATTTAAAAGCATTTTCTTTCATTTGCATAAATCGTGTTATTGTTGTATTATAATTTCTTGTTCTTTTTGAGTATTAAATTGACTCAATTTTTATAAACTAGTCTATTTATTTTAATGTCTTAATATATATTGGTAAATATTGCAAAAAGTCAAATAACTATTTAGATGCAAAACCAGTATTTATTAACTTAGCAAATATTCATTGTACACAATGTATTGTATTGCATCTTTAGATTTGTATACTACTTATTTTTTTATGTTGATATAGGTGCAATAGAGTCATAATGATAAAAAGAATACTGTATGCTGTAGTGTATGTGTGATTCCTGCTTTAAAAAAAAATTTATATTTTTCATCACTGTATTTTTTAAAGTTGACTGTCGTTTTTAATTTTCTTGATTCTGTCATGAATTCAATCATTCCCTGCATTTCATTTTATCAATGTTTTCAATTATTTTTAAATGCTTTTCTCTATTTGATGATTTCTCTAAAACTTATTGTTTTTTTTAACTAATTCTTATTGTTTTTCGTTTATTTTTAATAAGCGTAATATTCATTTGGTTGAAAAATGAGTTTGTATTTTGTGTTTATTTAGTATGCTCTACTTAATTGATGTATAAGTATTTCTTGTTTAAAAATTATTGAAAACATTTGCTTACTTTTATTAAATAATTCATTTTTATAGTTATTTCATCTTGACATAAAATGTTCGTTGAAGGGATGCTTTTTCTAATTAACACTAAGCACCAAATTTTTAGAAGTCAACGAATTTATGAATGCACACTTTGAAGAGGACTTCCTAAGCCTCTTATTTTTCAAGCCCAACTTTAACACTCTTTTAGCTTATTAAAAATAAATATTGCTTTTAATATGAAAGCCAGTCACCTATGCAACTTTTCAAATAAGTGTAAAATATGTATTTGAATTAAATAATAAAATTTTAACTTATTTATTATGTTAAAACATTTTTAATTTCATTTTAACTATCTATAACAAGTGGTGAGCTATGAAAATTTTAATCATCTTTTTTAAGATGGAAATAAAAAAAAATCCTGATTAAATGTTTATGCTTGGATATATATGTATACATATACAATATTTACTGCAGATTATATGATTGTAAGGCTTTTAATTTATAACTAAATTATGATATAGATTATGATTACAAGAGCAGTTGGGGAAAAATCATTTATGTGTCACATTATACTACATTGTCATTTAATTCAAAACATAGTGTAGAAAAATTTTTTAGAATTATATTTTTATGGTGCACTAGAAATAACTGTAAAATTAAGTAAATAATTTTAAATCTAATTACTTATGTGCTTTATAAAAACTGTTTTAAGCTCTATCATCACTATTTAAAATATATTGAAATCGTGCAAAATAAGGTGTATTTGAATTTGTATCGATTCATAACCATTGAATAGATAAAATTTTCAGTTTACATTTTCTAAAAATAAATGCGGATTTACTAATGGCTCATTACTGGTTATAGATTAAAATTAATAAAATAAGATGCAGAATTATCAAAGTAATACATTTTTGTGGGAAATGAAAAGTGCAGTTGCCTTTTAATTAAATTCTTTATGCTTGCATGAACAATGCTATATTCATGCTTGTTGTGCCAAACTCATAAAATCATGTTGTTGTCAACCCATTATTTGATGCTAAATGATTGAGTTGCCTATATATATTTTCAAATATCTCTAATTTTAGTAGCATAATTAATGTATTTATATGGTAATGAAGTGATTGTACAGTTTATTTAAGAAGCATATACAAAAATTCACACTGGGTGGTATTTTTTACCACTTTTATTTGGTACGTGCAAATCTGTTTCAAAGAAATGTAATGTATTTTGATAGTGTATGTTAATAGTATTATACATTTTAAATTCATTGATATTTACTTTCAGTTTTGGAAACAAATCTTCTGAATAAAGTGTCTTTCTTTTATAAATATTTTGTGCTATTGTGTATATAGATATTTTCATTTGCATACACATTCAGATAAAAATTTCTTCAGAGGTAATTAATAGAGATTATTTAATAAAGTTCATAACTAGGTACTAAAATCAATAAAAGAATTCATATTCAGTGACCCTGTTTAAATCTTTAGTATTAAGTCCATTTTTAGGATATGTAATGTGAGAAGCGAATGCCAGTTTAACTTTGACCTTATAATTTAATTCAAAATTACAGTTAACTCTCGATTATCCCAAGAATTTAGTGGGCAAAATAACTGGACAATTATAAAAAATGTTAAATGAACATGGGAATATTTGAATAATTTATTTAGAAAATGTATTATCAGAACTTGCACAATATTAAAAATAATCACTTAAATTTTATGGATTTACTTTTTTGTGCACAGAAACTTATTTACTATGGGCAAGTATTTTTAGAATTTTAATATGAATTGTTGAGAATTTAAGTTAAATTATTACTTATCCACCACCATGAAAAATGTATACATTACAATTGGTATTAAGATTATATTATAAATGGTAGTTAAATTATTTTGATATCATTTATTTTTATCCAATATATTTTTTCAACAATTTTCATTGCTCTATAGTTAAAAATTTAAATTGTGTGTGTGCGCACATGCTAAAAGCTAAATTAAAATTTAGGTTACCAAAACAATTTAAATAGAATCTAAAATATACTTTTAATAATTTGAAAAAGAAAGGATATTTTTCTGATAGTTAAAATAACTAGTGGGCTGAAGGGGATTATATGCTTTACTGAATGCGACGATTATATTCCATAGTTCTTATCAACTTGCTGCTGTATTCTTAAAAGCGGTATCTAGGTATAATTAAATAGCCATGTACACTACTAAATAAAATTACATGTGTTGTGCCATCTGGTGGAAAACTACGCAGTTAACATTTCTATTTCAATAACGGAAAAAATGTTTATAAAGTTCTTGAACATCTATTTAAAACGAGAAGACATCTTGTGGACATTAATACAATAGAGACTGGTGAAAAATTCGTGATGAAGAAATTCGTAAAAATAGGAAAATGTATTAAATGCTTAAGATTTGATTTCATATATATATTACAAACTACATTTTCTTGAGAATTTTTCTTTTTTTTAGAAAATACTATTAGGATTATTTAAAATGCGCTATTCGAAACATGCAAAGTAAGATTAATATTTATAGACAGCACTATTTTGCTGGTAATATTTCCTATTTGAGAATTTTGTTTTTTACGAATTCTTAAAATTGTTGAGAGGTTGTTCTTAGGAATTCCATATTTTTTGTCTTGTTTAATATTTTGTTTATTTCTTTCAGGATTCTCATTTTTAATTCAGATAAACACGTTCGTTTCTTCAACTGCGACAAATACTTAACAAAATCAGAGAGATTCCGCGACAAACGAAACTTCATAAGTTAAGTTATTCAAATGAAACGAAACAAATTGCAGAAGAAGATAGCTCAAATTTATAGAAGCCCCCACCTCCCCTTTCTGTCTTCTTATATACAGGGAGCACAGATGTTGAATTTCGCACAATTCTTTCCCATCAAATGTCTGATATCCAATGTCTATTGTTCCCACAATGTTTGGTAATATTTGTAATTCCCACTTCATTGTTCAAGAATTAATAAACTTTTCAGGCTTTATATAAAAAAGAAATCAAACAAAAAATTAAGAAATATCAGATCTAAAAAATTGAAAAATAAAACTATTTGTCTAAAACGAAAGTTCGCCAAATGGAGATTTTTTCAAGATTTTCGTTCCAGAATGGGAACTAAAATTATCAATTTATGATGTCAGGGTAGGACTCATAAAAACGTACCTTTACTATATAAAGAATAGAACTCTGAATGCGCTTCTGTTTCATTGCATTTAATTACCCTGTGACATCATGAAACTTGAAAAGAAGAAAACTTCATGATTATATTTTGGACGTAAACTTGACACCACAATGTGACGCAGCAGTACGCTTTGCGGTTCAAACATCGAGGATTGCAGCCTTGTATGCTGATTGTCTTTATAAACCGAGTAGACAATGCGTACATCGTGTAAAATAGTACCGCGTCAGTTCAATTTGCGCTTGGTCAAATTCTTGCAAAATACATATATGTAGGGAATGACACTTCTTTCCCTTTGCCATAAAAAAAGATATCTTGAGATTATAGTATATTGATACTGATGTTTATGGAGCGATTTTGCAAAGCTGAGTATTGTGAAATGGTTTTACTGTACTGTGGTGAATGGTAACGGAACGCGTGATTTTCAAGAGAAGTTATACCAGCGTTTTCTTCCAGACCCACATCCTTCTCATCTAACTGTTGTAAGCTGTTTGGAAGACAGGTTGCGTCACTAATCGAACTTTATCTGGCAGACAAGCTAAGATAAGAAGGAACATTTAATCAAATTTCTGAAATGCAGCTCGACTGAGATCCATCAACATTGGTCTCTCTGAGTCAGGTCTAAAAAATACTAAGTGAATTTAGGCACTCATTCATACCGACCAACGCCTCAACTCATTTTACAAACTGGAGATAGCGCGTGGCATTATGAATGATGTAACTTGGTCATGAATCAGATACACAGGTTGTAGTGTAGTGTTTTTAGAATAATCCCATGTGATTCAAATAAAGTTTTATTTAGCATATAACAATTGGGGTTAAACCCGCTTTTAAACAAGCTAACAAAGATGAACAAGTGGACGTACGAACTACAACTACAGTGAAGTTTTTATTCCATGGCCTTTAAGGTTGGTGCATTTAGCGCAAGGAAAAATTAGCCAACTTTCAAAGCGCTGGCACCAACATCACTCCGGGCCTTGAAATATCATTTCAAGATGAGTTTACACATGAAAAATTTGAGAATTATACTTAATTATTCAACACAGATACATAAACTAATCTAAAGTAAAACAGCAAATGTTTAAACAATTGGTAAGCAATTTTAGATACAGGTCTTTAGACAAAATATCCATTTGGTAATTTCAATTTAACAACACGGATTTTATTATCAGCACCTGGATATGTTTGTACAACTTTTGCAACTAACCAATGTACAATTGGAAGATTGTCTTCTTTTACTAACACAATAGTGTTTGGTTCAACATTCATTTTATCAAATTACCATTTGGTGCGTTCTTATAAATTCTTCAAATAATCTCGTTTCCATGATCTCCATACACTTTGCCCAATTTTAGGGATTCTCCTGTATTTATCAAGTCTATTATTTTCTATAGAAGACAAATCTGGTTCTACAATGCTACATATAGCTCACCCTATTAAAAAATGCCCAGGAGTAAGAACATCAAAATTATGAGCTTCTGATGAAAGGAGAATGAGAGTTTTGGAATTTAACATTCTGTCTATTTAAACACTTACTGTGAGGAAGTCTTCAAGAGTCAATGTCAAGTTGCCATACGTTTTAGATGAAATTTAAACGATTTAACTCCTGCTTCCCGAATTCCGTCGAAATTGGGGGATTTGGGAGGAGGGAATTTCCATTCGACTCCTTCAATAAAGAGAATATTAGCTACTTACTCACGTGGTTCCATTAGAAAACTTGCGTAATTTTTTTAAAATTCTTTTGATACCCTTACAAAATCTGGGGCACTATGAGAAAAGATTGTAGCACACTTCCATGACGCGAAAAAAACGTTTTAAGGTAGATATGAAAGCATCTTATGATAAATCTGTTACTACCTCAAAGTGTATCGCTTTAGTAGCAAAGTACACAGCAGTATAAACTTTGTTAAGGATACCCTTACGCTGTTTTTTTTTTAATTTAATCAAAAAGAGACCACAATAATCTACTTCAGAGTGATGAGAATGGAAATGATTATATTACTTGTTCCTTGGGCAAGTTGCCCATAGTTTGATTAGTTAAAATTGGCTTGTTCTTGAAACAAGAAACACATTTGTGTACTATTTGTCTGCATAGACTTCTAACGCTAATCGGCCAAAATTGCTGCCAAACAAGGTGAGCTCCAGTGGCTCAGTAGCTTCACGCCGCTTAATCAATATCAATAAAGCGAAGCATCATTTGCCGCTGGCAGTGATTGGGAAAGTGACCACGGCGTACTCTCCCTCACTGGGTTGAGGATGTGTCCACGTTAATATGTGACGTCCAAAGTCCTTCCGCAGGTGTTGCGTGGATGTGGAGAGGAGGATGCCAATTCAGGTGTGACCTCGTCACTTGACCGTGGTTCAAAATTATAAGGCACTTGGCTATCCTGCTTAGGATTCCAAGACACCCCTAACGTTTTCATAGCAACACTTTCATCAATTCCAAAGACATATTCTCAATCATCTGTTGGTACTTGGGAAAGTAGTTCAGGATTGTTAGAGCTCCATTTATACATTTCACCGGCCTGCAACATGTCTATTAATTGGTGCTAAATTTTTAAAGCTGTTCCCACATTTGGTGCACCAATGAGCACGTCATCGACATGAAAATCATTTTTTACTACCGATGATACTAATCAAAAACTTTCCTTTTCATCTTTAGCCAATTGAAGAGTTCGGGTGGCTAGAAACGGAGCACAAGTTGTTCCGTACGTAACAGTAGTCAAACGATAAGTTTTCAATCGAGCACCGTCATTATCTTTCCAAACAATTCGAAGTAAATCTTGCTGCGAATGGTAGACCTATATTTTTCAGTACACCTTTTGTACATCGGCTGTGAAAGCAATCAAATGTTTACGAAATCGTAAAAGAGTTTACCAAAGTTCTTCTTGAACAGTTCCACTCTTTAATAATATATCATTCAATGAAATATCATTAGAAGTTTTTGTTGAATCATTAAATATACAGCTCTAAGTTTACTCGTACTTTTGTCTGGTCTTAGTACAGCTTGGTGAGGAATATAATAATGAGGATGTGGAAGAACACCACTTTCACGTCAACTTCTTACATATGACCAAGATCCTTATATTATTTGAGAATATCATGATAAAGTTCCTTAACAATTAGATTTCTATCAATTCGAATTATAGTACTATTGAGCCTTTAAATGGCTAAATCTCCGGATAAACCAAGTTCGACTTTGTTTTTTACTAAGGGCATTTCAACTATATAACAACCGTTAATTTTCTCCAGAATGAGTGTCATTAAAATGCCCCATGCAATATTTCAACTCATCACTCATTTTTCTTCCAAAGCTTCCATCTCCCAGAACGACCTTAGTGTTTTGTCTAAATTACTCTCGACTAAGTGACAAAAAGTTTTGTTAGTAGAATTACATGGCACATTACCAGTAATTAAATACCCGAAATATGTATTTTGGAGCAAAATATATTCATTTATTCTAACTTGACCAGGTCTCATAATTTCTAAGAAAGCTTTAGCTCCATGCAAAATATCCACTTTCGATAGTTCAAAAAATCGAGAGTCCGCAAGTGCGATAGCCATTGGCAATTGTAAATTGCGAATATCTAATTGTTGCGAAGGTGCCAAATTAGTAATTTTAGATACTACTAAGAATTCGATATCTGTCACGAATTCATTATCTGTACTAGAGATAACTATATTTACTAATTGTCCCACAGATTATAACGACTCATTTAATCCTCCAACTAAAACATTAATCTTATTTCTTTTTAATCCCAAATATGTTGCACAATTAGTAATAAATGAAACTTGATGCGTTATCCAATATAGCTCTACACCTCTTAAATTCTCCGTGATGATCTTTCACGTAAATAAAAGCAGTACTAAGAACATGAGCCTTTTTTGTTTGTAAAATAAAATTCTGAACCATTCCATCTTGCTTCTACACCTGATGAAGAGTCTTCACTTTCGACTGGCACCTGGTGGAGAGATGAAATGGAGAAATTAGTTTGGAAACTTTCGGAATTATTTATGTTCGGTGTTGGACGAATTTGTTTTGAGAAAAAGCCGCTTATCTGATCTTTGCAAAAGAGAGTGATGTTTTTGGCAACATTCAACACATCTAGATTTAGACAAGCATTCATTTAATGTATGTGATGACTTCAGACAGTTTAAGCAGAAATTTTTAGTTACACAAAAATCAAACCACTCAAGTACTTTCATTTTCAGAAATAATTGGTATATATACAATGAATATTTCGAATCACAAAGAATGCAATATTGTGAAGCAGATTTAATCAAAAGGTTTTAGGTTTATAAAATGGAAATGAGTTTTTTCCATTAATATCAATAGGATTTGAAAACTTGGGTTTTGAATCAAAACAAGCAGTTTTTAAGTTTTCTAATATTTCATATCGTTTTTCTAAGAAACTGATGAAAGCTTCCCATGTTGGCACTTCATGAGAATCAATTTTTAATTGAAATTGTCTATGAGTTTCTTTATCTAGTTAAGCACAAATTGAATTTATTAACGAAATGTCAACACATTTTTTTGCGTTCAAATTCCAATGCTTTCAAAGAACGAATGTTTTTCTGCAAGTCATCAATAAGCATACGAAACTCAAAAAAGTTTTCTTTGATTAATGGTTTACAATTAATTAAATTCTAAACATGTCTTTCAACAACTAGTTTGATATTCTCATAACGAAGCGTGAGAACTTTAAACAAAACGATTAATGATTATCATTTGGTGACTGCACCTGTTTTGCAGCACTTTGAAGGGAAGCATTCAAATAGTAAAATTTATGAGCCTCATAATGTTGGATTATTTTCTATTAAATTTTGTTCGGTTGATTTTAAGCAAAATAACTGTTGCTTAAAAGAGCTCCAGTTATTAAATTGACCATCAAATTGTGGTAAAGGAATTTCATTTCAGGCAATCGAGTATTTTTATCAGCAAAATACTTTTTGTTTTTTTAGTTCAATCGATTTGTGTAAAGAAAAAGTTTTGCACTGACTTCAAATTCTTGAATCTGTTCGTCAATTTTATCCAGCTTCTTTTAATATCTCTCATCATTTTCTAATTCGAAGTATACCTGTTTTACTACATGAAATTTGGTTTTAATATCCTCCAATGAATCTAAAACTGCACACAGTTCAGATTTTCTACATCTTTTAATGTTTTCGACGAAAGTTTAGCCAATTGAGCATGAACCATGCAGCATTTTCGATTCAATATCTTAAGTGATGACATAATTTCTATTTGGTTCTTCGGCTCACGCGGTCATAAAATGTAGTGTAATGTGTTTAGAGTAACTCCATACTATTCAGATAAAGTTTTATGTCGCATATGACAATTGGGATTAAAGCCGCTTTCAAACAAGCTAACAAAGATGAACGAGTGGCTGTACGAACTACAACTACAGTGAAGTTGTTATTCCACAGCCTTTGAGGTTGTTGGCGCATTTGGCGTAAGGAAAAATTAGCCAACTTTCACAAAACCCTGCAGCAAACACAGGTCCAGGTAACATTCTTAGCAGATGTGTGGTAGGATGTGGCATATTTTTCATGGAATGACACATACAGTAGTGTATCCAATATTGGGCTCAATCAAGTCGTAGAAGTTCCACAGATGTTCAACATTAAATGTGGTTTGCTATTAACGTTGAGAAATTTAAAATAGCAAGCTTATCGAACCAATATATTCCGATGGAATGTTAAAGGGTATAATCAATATTTATAATTACTAAAAATAATACCTCATTTTGGGAAGAACTTGCTGTTTTACTTTAGGAATATATGATTTCAACACGGTGGCATGTCTATTCACAAATTATTTCCTGTGAAGCAGTTCCTCGTCGTGGAATCTGGGAACAATAATCTTTGACAAATTAACTTGATAGTTCATGTAAAATAAAAATTTTCGACGTCACTATACTTAATAACACACCTTAACTACACACACACACACACACTATATATATATATATATGTATATATATATAGTTATAGTTATAACAAGTCATTTCTTCTTTCTCGGATTGTTTCCTCATTGAATAGTGTAGGAAATCAGTAGAAAACAAATGCACGTTTAACCATATTCTATTCGATGGGAGATTGAATGGAGTGAATATGAAAAATTTTTAATATTGAATGTTTTTTTTCAGTTAGTCTATAGAGAATTAATGACTTTCTCGATGTTGTTGCTCAGGTTCATTTGCACGCATAGTGGTTGCAAAAGTACAAAAAAATTTGCAGACACAAGATTGGAAACAATGTTTGGGGAATGTTGAAAATAGTATTGTTTTCAATGATAAGGTTAAAATTCATTTAAAATTTGAAAAACTTGCACCTTTAATAGTCACTTATTTTATTTCTTATCAAAAATTCATCACTTAGAAAATTAAATTAATAATAAAGGTGAAATTCGTGATTGAATAAAGATATAAAATGGAAATAAAGCAGAGTACATGGACTAGTAATCTTTTCTTTCCTCTTTCATTTATTTATTTAAGTTTAACCATTACATACATTTTATTACAAAGGTCAGGGAAGATAATTTCAGATGAAACATGCAACATTTATCAGAAAAGAAACTGGCAGGTTAGCATGATTTTAAGAAACATGGAAAAGAAAATTATACGGGACTTTTTTAAACGTATTAAAAAATAAACAAAATGGGATAGAACAATAAAGTGTTAAAAGTAATGTGATATACCATATTCTGTAAGACGTCTTATTCTTTGAAAAAATGAAATAACTTTATATTGTATTTGACTCAATAAATCGTCAGAAAATCATTCAATCTGGTACTTTTACCACAGTTCCATAGTTTTGGAAGTATTTTGGAACATGACATGAATTTTGGATAATGTCTTATATATACAATAGAACTCTTAACTATCTGAATCACTTTCAGAAAAATAAATTTGAAAACTGAAGTAGATGAGAAAAAAAGGAAAGGTGTATGTGAGTGTGAGACAGACGTCATTTTTAAAGAATTTTAGGAATAAATCGGGAATTCTGAGGGAATAAACTCAACCAATTATTTTTTGTATAATAGTTTGTTTTGTCTTACATATATGAAGACCAGTTAAACTCCGTAAATATACAAAAAAATAAATAAATAAATAAAGTATGTTCTGCCTTCTAGTACGAAAGTTTATTTGGCAGTAAGAAAAACAAAAATGCTTGTTAAAATAATAAAAATAATGAGCTAATATTTAATAAAAAATATCAAGATATATTTGTGAAGAATGTTAGAATAAATATTGACATTTCTATGTTTCTCTTTCGGTATAAATTCATGCTGAGAAGAAAGAAAACAAATTTTTTTTCCATCAGCATTATTTTTTTGAAGTTAATCTAAATTGATCGTTAACAACACTAGATAGAGCATCAAGAGGAGTAGCAAACTCCACACTAAACTACAATTCAGTTGGAAAAGTGGAGCAGCACACCCCATATTGGCAGCGTAGCTGGCACAAGACAACAACAACTGAAAAGACAACCACATCGCGCGGCAGCTAGAATGCTGTTTATTTTTCATCATTTTAGTTCTGTTACATCAGCAAATTTTATATCTATTCCTTGTGTGTGTGTATATATATATATATATATATATATATATATATATATATATATATATATATAAGTTTTTGTGTAAGATTTTCATTCATTTAATTCACTACATCACAAATGAACTTTTTAATCTGGAAGCAACGCCACGACATAAAAGGAGTTTGGGTTTCAACCCCATCACAACTCGGCACAATCGGTATAGGATCGGATACTTTGAGCATCACAATCATTCAATATCAAGCAAGATAACGAAATTTTTCCTTTTTTATAAGTTTAACTTGTAAAAAAGAAAAAAAAAATTCGTTATCTGATTTAATGAACATCAAAACCAGTTTCTAATGCTACAAGTATTACTAATAATTTTAAATTACCAAGAATAAATTAACATTCTTTCAATGGTAAATACAAAAACTGGATGTCATTCACAGACTTTTCCACTGCTGGCCATTCAAATTGCACTCAACACCAAGAAAGACAAGAGATATCACAACAAATTTATTTTGTAGATAATATTTTGACCAAGTATCAAATGATTAAATTGATAGACTTCTGTGAAGTGTGGTTCCTGCCAAAATCAGTAGCAAGAGTAGCCCCTATTATTGGAGATCACAGCTGCCAAAGTCCCTTTGAATTAACGCCTCGGCATTAATTCAAAGGGACTTTGGATCCGTTCTTGGGGTACAGCACAGACCAAGCAGCTTCCACACGTTGCCAAGATTGATCTGGTGTGGCAGCTGGGTCAATCGTTGAGCAATCATGGACCACATGTTTTCTATCGGCGAAAGATCCGGAGAGTGACCCGGCCAGAGAAGCAATTCAATCTGGAGACTGACGAAGAACTCTTGGACAATGCGTGCCACGTGTGGTCGAGCATCATCCCGTTGAAATATGGCTATGGGCAGGCCCTGAAAGTAAGGAAAAATAATTGGCTACAACACCTTGGAGATGTACCAGCAATGCGTACTAGAGGAGTGCGAAAGGGATATCCAATATCGCCCCATACCATAATACCGATGCAGAACCAGTTTGTCGGTCCACAACGCAGCTGTTCAGCATCGTCTCCGAACTTGAATGCAACCATCCTGGTGTTGCAGACAGAAGCGTAACTCGTCAATAAAGAATATTTCATTTCATTCTCCGCATCCTTCTTTCATCGCACCATTAGCGGTAGAGATATCTGTGGCTCTGCATCAAGGGTAAGCGAAGCAATGGGCGTCTTGCGGACAGACCACTCTGCAGTAAACGGCGTCGAATGATACGCGCAAACACTGGATGATGCGTTACAGACTGAATTTTCTGTGTTATGGTTTGTGATGTGTCTGAGCGATACATCAGTGCCATGCGCACAATCAGCCTGTCATCACGTGAAGTGGTACACTGAGGTGGATGTGATGGAACAAGCGTCAATCCGTCGTACCCTCCTGCATCCAACGATCACATATCCGCATTACAGTTGTTAGCTTTCGTCCAACACAACTACCGATTTCTCTGAAAGATAATCCAAAATTTCGGTAGGCCACAATCCTTCCTCTGTCGAACTCGGATACTTGATCAAAAAATTATCGCTGTTTTCCACGATGCATAATTATCGTTTTTTCTTTTGAAAAAAATACAATTGCCGAACTTGAAATGGTTGATATCTCCAAGCTTTAAATAGCGCTTTGAAGTGGCGCCACAGGCGCGCGTGATGTGCGTCTGCGCTGAAATTTTATCATTTGCATATCTCACCTCTGTTAATGCATGTTGTAAATTTCATGTTATTTGTATGCTTCATTCAGGGTGTTGCATTTACAGTGGCCAGCAGTATATATTAGGGCATAACAATGAAAATTTAAGCAATGTTAAAAAATTTCAATACCTAATGGGTTAATTAATTGATGAACCGGCTTCTATAAGTAAACATATTTTCATTTCAGATAATAGTTATATAAAAAAATCAGGGGAAATTATTATCCAGGTATGATAAGGAAAAACAAATTGTCACATCACTAATCAAAGCTTTGATGGATCAATCTTGTGTAATTGATAGAAACGCAATTTTCTAAAAATTGCTCCGATACAGACATCTGATGACTTCCGAAGCTTAGAATCCATTGATCCAAAAGCTAATGATAAGGGTGTTTGGCCAATTTATAACTTATTACCGAAGGTGGACAGCGAAGCATGTAGAGAATGGTCTGAGTTTTCAGCTAAAGAGAAATTTCCTACTTTTGAAATGTTTATTCAATTTATAGATGATAATGTTTCTCCCACAGAAATTTTCAACCAAAAAGAAAAAACTCAATCTAGTGTTAAAAGGTTTTCTCTGCTAACAAAAATATTCAATGTATTATGGATAAATTAGATCCCTTTCTTTTCAAATGCTCAAAATTGAAAACATTAACTGTGAAAGAAAGAAATCATTTTGTCAGGAAAAACACACACGATCTTTGTTTAAATTATTTTTCTAGTCAGCACAAAAAATCTGATTGCATATCAATTAAAAAGTTACTCCACATTAGCGTCTCTGACAGCAGTGTTCATTCAGAATAATAATAATAAAAAAATCGAACAGCGATTGAGATACCAGACACAGAGTCTACGAATAAAAACAAAAACGGAGATACAGCTGAAATTCCAAATAATAATGTTCAAACAGCTTTTGGCTTATTGCCAACTGCGTCTATAATTGTAATTTATTCAATAGGTCAAAAATGTAATAGAATGCATTGTGATAGTGATTTCAAATATACATTATTGTCCGAATTTTACATTAATTTGGATTAAAAAGAAAAAAATGAGATCGTTTTAATGTCAAGGGTCACCGAGTCAGCAGTTCCAGTTACAAAAAGTTTCGTTGAAATTGAGTTGACGTCAGTTCTTGACACGAGTTGTTGTCTTGTGGCAGCCAAGCAGGGCAATATGGGGTGCGCTGCTCCACTTTTCCAATTGAATCATAATTTTCTTGTGGAGTTCGACTTTCTCAGTACACACATGCTATAGGTTTCCGTTTATAGGGTAGGTAACCATTCACAACCTATTCATACAAGTAAAGGACAGACAGGAGAAAGAGAAAGTACAACCCTGCCCGAATGGGGATTCGAACCCAGTACCTCTCTATCCGTAGTCAGTTACGCTGACCACAAGACATGGTGGGCGGCAGTACATCGGTGAGAATGCCAATTAAGGCATTTGTATTAGATAATTTAACTACTGCGTTTCCAAGCCAAAAACTGAGAAAGATTTTTCACATATGAACAATTCAAAGTTAGCTGGCCCACTTTTTTGCATTCTAGATATTATTTCAGTATCTGATTCTCTTTTGCTATTTCCAGAACAAAATAACTTATTCTCGAAATGATGTAATGCTCAAACTCAATTTTTGGTTTCCTCATATTCAGAAAACAATTGGAATCTCAAACGAAATCAAATTCATTTTCAAATTTGCATACTTATGAAATAAATATAGTGAATTAAAACTGTTTTAGGAGTTAGAAGTACCAAATTCAACTTACACATTATTCTGATCTGTAGAGCAATTTGTTGAAACGAATTTTCAGGAAAATTACTCAATTAATTCAGATCGTCGTTTTGTTGAAAAATTGCCATTTTCAATTAGGTAATTTGCAACCTTTCAATTTTTTGATAAGATATTATTCCATTCTATTCATGCACTTTCTAGATTATAATTCAACAGACCGTAAATTTAAGGAAAACTCGGAATTTGAAAACCAATACAAAGATTTTATACACAATTATAAAAATTTAGGTCCTATGGAATTAGTCACACAAAAATGTTTGAATAAATTTCAAAATGAGCAATATTTCCTTCCATGCAGTGATCAAGCCATCTAGTAGTACAGCTACTAAATTGTTATTTTCGATATGCATCATGTAAAATTCCAAGCCGTTAATCACTGAATTCAATCGTTGGGGTGTTGGTTCTAAATTGCAACGAGACATTTTCGAAATTGTACTTAAATTTTGTTTTCTGGTAATAGTTTTTTCAGCAGACATAAAAAATGTACCATCAAGTTTTTGTGTCCTATGTTTTGCGTCACTTCAATGCTAAACGAGGAGCTTCACACCATATTTATAGCACCTAACTTCGTAAGAGATTATCCACATACAACAATGATTGTGGGCTTCATTTTCTAAGAATGAAGCCATTGCTCATCCTTTAACTTTGGCATCAATAGAATGGCACTATAAAGTGCCTACAGCATCTCCTCATTTCAGAAGAATCTGGTAGGCCACAATCAAATCAAGCAAATATCACTATAAAAGAGAAATCGGTGAAATTCTACTTACTTACGAAGAATTGACAGCTCTATTGGCTCAGATCTAAGCCATTTTAAACTCTTGTCCTTTATGTAGTGAAAACAATATTGACATTGATAGTATTAATATTCTCACTCCTGCATAGGAGATGTAATCCTTTTCGCACATGACTTAAAACGAATTATTCTTGACAATATACAGAATATGTGGTATCTAAGTTGCGGACAGATTTCTGCAAATCATGAACCACAAAGCCTATCAATCCTCTCTGCAAACCAGAAAAAAAATGGAAAGACACTGAATCGAATATGAAAATTGGAGACCTCATCCTGTTACTAGATAATGGTCATTTTGCTGGTTCTTGGCCAATAGGATAAGTGATTGAACTTCATCATGGTAAAGGCTGACTGGTTTGCATAACCATGGTTAATATTAAAACTATGTTTTTAAAAGAAACATTTACAAATTAGCTCTTTTGCCCATATATCAGGACTAATGCCTGATAGTGTGGGAATATGTTCTGGCTGTACCGGAACAAAATAACTCAACCTGACTTTAATTTATTTGAGGGTGCTATTCTAAAGAGCATTAAGTAGCTCATCGGACTGAGAAAAACAACCAAATCCGCACAGCAGCAATAATGCTGTATTTTCATCCTTTTTGTTCTATTGCATCTGCAAAATTTTACAATATCATTTCCTTGTATATAATTATGTATTTTGTGTAAGATTTTCATTTAATTCACACTACATCGCAACATTGTTTACAACACTATAATGGGGATCACTCACATAGCATTCACTACATAATTTGAGTTCTTGACTTCATTGTATCAGTCCCTCATTTGAATTTTATCAACTGAAAATTATGACGTACTTGACTTAATTCACATTGAAATAATGAATAATTCTTCAATGTGAATTAGGATTCAAACAATGTATTGTAGAATCCAAATGAAGATGGTACCAGATGGTATGCTTTTGTAAAAGCATTCAAGTCTGTTATTTCTTTACCATACTTCATCAATGTTAAATTTTGTGCACAGTTCAGAAAAATAATAATTCTCTTAACACAAAGGAGAAATTATGTAACCAATTCAAAATGACAGAAAATTTTGAATTATTTTTAACTACAAAGGTGGGGGGCTCAAAATCCACAATATAAGTTACATAGAGATCTTAATTATGTTTCATATACAACAAATTCAAAATGATAATTATTTTAATTCTTCAATAAATTTCCAAAGATATTAAGAATTTAACAGTATTTTTGAAATATAATAAGTATTGGGTGAAAATATCTTATATTTCTATTCAAATTTGGGAATTATACTAATTATATTAATGATATCAAATTCAGAAATTAATAATACTAATTAAATTGTCTTCTCATTCACATATACTTAGTTCCAACAGGTAATAATTTATCTTGAGATAGAATAAGGACATTTTTGTTTTTGAAACATATAAATAAGTAACAAAGTCAAATTTAATATGCAAAAGTTCAAATGAAATTACTAAAATTCAACTTAAATTTTCTTTTCTTATTTTTATCTTTCTATTTATCAATAATTTACAAATGAAATAAGAAGCATCTTATTATTTTAAAAGTAAATCATTAATAATTAATTGTAGAGAAATAACTCAAAATATTTACGAGAAATTAGTGAAAAAATTTTTGGAAATATATAAATAACTGTCTTTAAGTATTAGTAAATAGATGCATCAGAAATAAATTGAGAATAATTTTTTTTTTAAAAATTCTTCTTAATTGAGTTCTTAATACCTTTAAAAATATTTGAGGATTTTGATTTAATGATTAGTATTTTATTTTTATTCACCCTAATACTATAAACAAATAAAAACAAAAAACAATTCCATTTATAGTACATGTTACATGCAAAAACTCCAAGAAACATGTCCTTTTTTGACAAAAGAAGAAAAATTGAGAAAGTAAAGGCAATTTATATTAAGATATATGTTTTTCTGTACTAAATATATAGTAAATGAAAGCTTAACTAAAATCAAATCCTAGCACTATAATATATTATACATTATTAAACTTCAACAAAAATCTTTAACTATTTTATACATAAATTGCATAAAAATTGATATTATAAATAAAAAGTAGGTTACAAATATAAAAATAGCTCATAAATTGTATGTGATACATGCAAGATATATGAAAAGCAAGCAATAACTTTTTTGACATGTAATGCTATGGATATATATGCTTGTTTCAATACACTTAATTCTTAACATAAGACTCAAAGCTTTAGGTGCAAACATAATTTAATTGTTAAGTGTGAAAATAACTGCTATAACTGAAAATTTAAATAATAGATATTGATAAATAGTTATTAAAATATAAATTTTTCTTTTTAAAAAATAAAAATTACTCACTTAGAAAATGAGCAAATCTTAAGCAAAATGTAATGGATAGTTTTACAGAAAGCTTCAACCAAAATGTTTATTTTATGCAGCTGGATTTTGAACAGGTTGACTAGTTATTTCCTCTACTAGCCTTAAAATGTAACATTATTTAAATTTTATTCATACATCAACCATGGTAATTTGGCAAAAGACCTTGTTGGTGCCACAAGCTGAATTTATTGTGAAGACAGCAGGCTGCTCTTTCATGCTTTCTGAGCGGCCATATCAAATCACAAACCTTTCACCAGGGCGATAGGCTTTTTTCAGTGTCATTGGTGTGGAGCTATTCAAGCCTCCCCTGATCATATTCTTATTTTTCAAAATTTTAGTTTTTGAGATTTTAAGGGATCTGCTTTTATTTTTGGACTTTCTGAACATTTTTGGTTATATGGAGATGGTGTAGTTTAGCTACACCATCTGGAATTAGAAACAACAACATAGGGAAATTTGAAGGGAATAAATATTCTAAGAAATAGAGGAAAGTATATTTAGAATAAAAGTACTTCATTGACAATTTATATTCTGAACAGATTCTTTATATAAGTTATTCTCACTCATGATTTATAACAAAACAAAAAATTACACTGGTATCTGGACATTATATCACATTTAAACATAAAATATCAATAAAATTAGAATGTGATAGTTATTTATTATGATCAGTATATTTCATATTTGGGTAACATTAAGATTATCCTGAACCATCAGTTAATTGCCAAATATACAGTAATAACAATTTGTGATATTGAGAAAGCCAGTTGAACAAAAAGTGTTTACTATGTAATTGAATATGGAAGTTTTCAAATTAGCAGACCACTAGTTTACATTTCACATGAAAGAAAATCATACAATTCAGCTGCATGGGTCAATGGAGTTAACCCACAAATGACATTGTTTCTGAAAAGAGGAAATTCTACCTTAAAATTATAAATGCCAACTTCCATATGTAATGGAATTGTATAAAAACGAATATTGTATTTTCTTAGAAAATGCATTATTTAAACATAGCAAATGAAATTAAAATTTGAAGGTTAATATATAAATTTTGCAGATGTTTATGATTTATTTATAGTAAGTGGGAAGATATATACCAAATACTGTAAAATAGAAAACTTGATATTTCGATTTTAAATAGTTGATGGTGATTCCTGCTTCATCCTAAAATATGATTATCTGTTTCTAAATATTGACACTAATTGACACACATTCTAAAAATTTCATAATAATAATAATAATTCATATTAATAAATTCAATAATAGAATAAATTCATTCAATAAAAAATATTGACACACTTTCTAAATATGACACACTTGGTAACAATGTAAAATACAAGAAAAATAGTTTCAAATGAACATGAACATTTATAAATGAGTAGAACTATTATTTCCTTACAATTCAAAGAAATTTTCTAACTCAATAAGATTTGCAAAAAATCAGAAAATTTCCAGTTTGAATGTTAATGAAAATTTGACATTTAATTTTGCTGAACTCAATATATACAAATCCAAACTATATTAATAATATGGAATAAATTTTTAAATCCTTTTAATTATTGCTAAATAATTATATAATGTTTAAAAATAAGATTGGAGATGTTCATTTCAGCTTTTGGTAATAAATGTCTCTTGTTTAGCTAATAATAATTGTTCTATAAGCTTTGATTATTTTTAAATTTTTATCAAATGTCTTATAAAGATACATTAATACTAATAAGTCAGAATTAAAAACATATCTTAAAATGAAAAAAAAATATTATTTACATATTACAGTTACATATTTCTGATACAATAAACTTGATGTAGAAAAACTTATTAATTCATTAAAAATCACAAAATCTCAGATCATACTTGTCCAAAATATACATGGATGAATATGAAAGGTTCCACATTTCGTACTCACATTTAATAAGTTTCATAATTAAATACATTATTACGGCAATATGGGCATTTTCTTTCTATACGTGCTTCTTCTAATGATTGGAAGTATTTCTTGACACACTGTTCACACATACAAGCATGTTCACAAGGTATGAATTTTGTAGTAACTTGTTTTTCACAACAAATCATGCACTCTGAATCTGGTTCTGGTATATTGCGCTTTCTTCGGTTAACAGAATTACCTGGTTCACTTCCTTTATATGTATTCGAATTTCTACGATTAGCTCTTTGAGGTACAGGCTGTAATTCATCTGAATTCAACCAAATATAAAGAGCTGTTGCAACAGCAAGAACTCCAACAGCGATGTAATAAACTGGTGCTGGCATGATACTTCACGATATTTTGATTTCAAAATGAATGCTTAAAAAAATTTCATAAGATCATATAACACTTGTTAAAGAATTATTGCTTTTTGAGTATTTAAAGGATTTTATTCGCCTTGAGAAAATATATAATATCTAAGTTAAACTGATATAGAAAAGGGGGATTCCCTTTTGACTGCCCAATGAAGAAATCTTGTTCACTCTAGATGTTTACCAATGGAATTAAAAACCCATCCAAATGCATTACGCCTATTAGACAGTTAAAAACTAGTAAACTATTCCAAACACAACGCGAAAGTAATTTTCAAAAGATTCAAAGTAAGCATGCGCGATAATCAAGTGATGTCATAAAATTTTGTTTCGTGAATCTCTAAGGATGTCACTCCAGTGTACCGTTACAGTAGAAGCTTGTTTTTACAACTGATAAGAACCGGTAAACCATTTCGTAAAATAGAATGTTTGTAAAATAAAAAAATAATGTATTATATAATTATGAACTTATATTTTTACTAAATCACTTTTTCTTTATAAATTAAATATTATTAGAAAGAAATGTTTAGAATGCACTAAAACACCCATGCAAAATAAGATTCATGCTTCTGGTTTTACATTTTTTTAATCCTCTGATGCTTTAAAATATCTTATGTTCAGCTTCACATCACAGTAGGATTTCTCTTTAACAATATTATCATCAAAAAGAATGGTCTTGCTTTTCATTTTTCTCAACCAAACTGGTAAATTTTTTTTTCTGTTTAGAATGTTTTGGTTCTTTACAATATTTTCAAGAGTTTTTTTATATCAACTACTGATTCCTTTTCCAAAGATACTTCCCAAGTTTTTAAAATGGTCGAAAGGTGTTATTTGGAATTCCATATTTTTTGGTAAATTTTAATATTATATAAACTTTTTTTTAGAATTCTTTTTTATTTCAACTGATAAACATATTCGTAGCTTCAACTGTGACAAATCTTCAAGTTAACGGCCCAATCGTCTTTTTGACAAACGAACTTCTCCTTAATGGGTTTGCACGGTATTGGACACCTCTTCTCGATAGCGTTTTGTGCCATAGCCTCAAGTTCATGAGCTCTTAGTTTCAATAAATTGGGTCGCCCACTTTATTTATAAAGTCAGACAAACCCTTTATGGAGCTAGGATACAGCTCTTTAGTATTGATGATTTCTAAAGTATTAAAACGAATGGAAGCTAGAGCATCACACTCAAAAATGATGTGATGCACCAACTCATCATCCTTAAGACATTTCCTACAATTAGGGTCTTGAACGAGTCCCATAGTATGGAGATGTTTTCTGAAATGACAGTGTCCAGTGATGAAGCCTACGATGGTACGTATCTTCACCCTAGAACAACTAAGAATTCCAGAGGCAACATTCACCGATGATCTAGCGAGCATACTTTTGGCGTGCTTTTGACCCGAAGTGGTGAACCAAGATTTATTCATCTTCTGCTTTTCCCACTTAAGTAGGGATTCCTTTATGGTCTTCATGTTGATGCCATAAAAAGGTTCCGCACCAATAGAATTAGAAGACGAACATTGATTTGCCAGTTAATCCGTCTTTTCATTACCTACAATTCCCACGTGCCCTGGCATCCAAGAAAGGAAAATTGACAAACGAAATTTCATAAATAGAATTATTCAAATGAAACCAACTACAAAAAAGCAGAGCTCAAATTTTTAAAGAATTTTCTCCTTACCAAGAGTTTAATATGTATTGAGGAGAGAAGATCTTTTTCGTTTTCAATATTCTCACCCGCGCGGAAAAAAAGGAGTGGAAATCGGCACCGCAGTTCTTTTTCGTAATGTCTGATATCCATGTATCATTTACTGCTGTTCCCACAATGTCTGGACTGCCTACACACATGTCACTTTGTTCAAGAATGAATCTAGTTTTCAAGAGGATTTGAAAAGGAAATCAAAACATTAAAAATTTTCAGATTATAAAAAACATAAAAATCAAAATTTTGGTTTGTCAATGGATTTCAAATTATCAGTGTATAAATGTTAGCAGGGTGTAAGGGCTAGTCACCAGTTTTTAAATTTGTGTTAGTAGATAAGAGAGATGTTCATAAAAACAGGCGTTTAATGATGAAAAGTTCCATATTATACTACGAGATTTTTCGGAATAAATACCCATACAACCACACACGTCTATTGGACGTCTTTTAAAGATCCATAGAGTCCAAAAGACGTCCTGGATACCTTTTGGATGTCATAAACACGTCCATGGTTAGATGTGAACTGGATGGTCTTCTATCGACGTCGGATTGACATCCACGATGGATGAGTTTTGGATTATTAACATTTGGATCTGTAATAAACGTAATTTATATGTCCATGATAGATGTAATTTGGACGTCCATGGTGGACGTACTTAAGACATTCATAAAGGATGATATCGTGACATGTGTTAAAAGTAGGTAATTAACTGCAATTGTAATTATTTATATTTATTCCTTCCATAATTTTAAATTATCGTTTGCCTCACAGTCTACAGTCGTTTATTGCTACGTTAAGAAGTGTTTAACGAAGAAAGTTAAAAAATAATTGCTTTTCTTTTTAAATAACTTATTTTTATTCCAAAGAAGTCATAAACGAAATAAGGTTTAAAAACTGAGTAGTTTTATCTAAGCGTAGAAAACCATGTTTAAAGTGTATTTTTACTTTAAAAAATTACATTTGTAACTATTTTAAATTAACGTTAAAAGGTAAATAT
Source organism: Latrodectus hesperus (assembly GCA_037975125.1). NCBI lineage: Eukaryota > Metazoa > Arthropoda > Arachnida > Araneae > Theridiidae > Latrodectus > Latrodectus hesperus. Next base: position 50,054,874 of record CM075858.1, read on the forward strand.
TGCTTTTATTTATAAATTGTGCTTGATAGCAGAATGTAATAATTTTTTTGTCTTTAACTTTTAAAGTTATTTTTAGGCTAAAAATGCAAACATTGCGATTAGGGTGAAAATTGCTGGATGAAAATACCACAAAGTAATTTTCTTTAGTAAAAACCATTTTTTCTCTCCAAAATTGCTTAAATTTATTATTATTTTGTCATACAAAGACATATGTATTTATATCTTGATTTCAACAAGATAAAAATTAATCAATATTAGGATTTGATTCAAAGATTTAATGTTAAATTAAAATACTTTTTACTGTTGAATTAAAAAATCTGAGAGCTTTTTTTTAATATCAAATTTTAAATCAATAATTCAAGATTTTGCTACTTAGCTAGAAAAAATTATATTACCCAATTATTTTAATGCATGCTGGACTAATATTTCAAATGAAGAGCTATTAAAATGTATACTTGAAAATTAATTTTTGTATTTTGTAGTTAAATGGAAGATATGTTTATTTCCCATACCAGATTTGGAATTCTTACTTTTCTGGAGAACTTCTCTTGCTGTCTACTAAAGGTTCTAGAATTTGAAGTAAGCATTTTTTTTATTTTAAGGAAAAATGATGTTTAAGTTTATGTAAAATCATTTAGTATGAAATGATTACATCTTCAGTGATTAAGCATTTAGAATGTGAGTGTGTGTGATCTGTGAATGTGATTTTCTATAATATTTTCTGTACACTTAATTTGGTAGCAAAATTTCCTACTTCCATAATGTTTGTGATGTTGAACATTTTTTATATTCTTATTTTGTATTATTTTGTTTAATGCTCTTACAAAAACTATCTGATCATAATATCTTCAAAATAAATTATTTTTTTAATCACACTTTAAATATCTAAGTAAATTAATATAAAAATGCTCACATTTTCAGGAAAAAAATCATAAATTATAATAGCAAATGAAACTCTTAATACATTGATTTCATTTTCACTAAAGTTATTTTTAAGTCAATATAGTTAAAACCTTTTTGTGTGAGAAGAATTTAGTTTATTGTAAAAAATGAAATTAGTAACTAACTGGAATTTCTGAAATTCAAACCATTTGCTTGCATGTGTATGCCCTGAAAGGAAGTTAAAAAGCATGCTCTCACTGAAATTAAAAAGCAAAATGATTACGTAAACAGAACAATGTTTCTGGAATGAATATTATATGTGTACTTCCATTCAAATTCTGTTGATTAATTTGATTTAATAAATTATTCTCTGATTTATATTTAAACAGAAATATCAATATTCTTCTATTTTTAATTGTATTCCTTTAAAGCTATTTTGTTGTAGTTCACTTTTCTATAGACTTCAAAGACTTTACTGGCAAAAATAAACAGAATGGCATCTACATTTCACACAATAACCTGATTTTTAGTTCTATTAAATATGACTTCTTTATTAATCTAATTTGAATATTATTAAAAAAGATGTACACATTTGATCACAGTAAACATCATTTATTTATTGAATATTGATTGGAAATTCATTTTTTGTATAGTGTTTCATATTCTGCTCTGCTTTGCATGAAAAATTGCTTATGATGGGCTGAACCTAGCTTTTTTACAAAAAAAGACATTGTTGAAATAATATCTAATTAGTTAAAATATATGGCTGAGAAATAATTCTTATAAGTTTCTCTTACTACAAAATTAATAAAAAAATAAAGTATGAACAATAATTTTGCTGACATTAAAATAAAAAAAATTACACTCCACAAATAAAAATATCCTTGACTATATTATTACTCTCTAGTTATAATAGTAATTCATTAATTTATGCATTCACTGGAAACTTCTTAGAAGTAATTTTTAACTTTTCCAAAGAAAAAAGAATAGTTTTATTTTAAACAATAAGAAACTAAATTTTCAAAAGGTTAACCATAAAATAATGAGCATAAAAATAATACTAATTCATCAATTGTGAGAATTTTATTACATTAACTAAACTTGAACAGTAAATCTGTCAGAAATATAGGATATTTGACTGAAAATTAAGAAAAATGTGATGCTAAAGCAATATCATAAGTAACAAGCTAATTAAAAATAATTTTCTCTTTGTCTAGTGGACAAAAATATATGAGCGAGCCACTAAGATAGATGAGGGATTATTTCAAAATCTACACACATCTAGAATACATCCATAAAACTACCTAGTATAGAGCAGTGCGTATGAATACATCCAAATTTCGTCCATGAGCCATCCACTGGCAACGTCTCGTAGACGTATAGTGGACGTAAAATAGGTGGATACTTGACGTGCCATGGATCTAAACTGGACCAAAAAGAGACGTCTACTGGATTAGAGTACATCCCGTTGAGGATGTCATATCTACGTCTACTGGACGAAAATGTGTTGTTTGGGTATTCTCGATCTGTAGACAAGAAAATAATATATTGAAAACTCTTGAATATAGTAGTGGTTCGTAATATTGTTATGTCACTTTTCCTATTAAGATTGGTGATTAGTATTTTTGTCTACTCATTTTTATGAACCGAAACTTTTTAACAAGGACAATTCCGGTGGTATGTTATTAGACTTTACAGAACTCAGTCATATTCTCTGATTGTGAACTTTGCTTAGAAATTGGTGTAATTCATAGATATTTGCAGTGCATTAGAATAGGATGCCAGTCTGTCATATAGAGTTGCCACAAATATCGTGATTTTAACTTTAAATTCATTTTCTGAATCAATATTGTCATTTCGTAAGCGAGAAAAAATATGGTGACTACGCTTGCATAAAATGTGATTTATTTTCACTGTAACGTCACTCATCCCAACTAATAAGATTGTCATATGTTCTACTAGTAAGATTAAATTAGGTTATTACCGCACGTTTCTGGTAATGTATTTCTACAATTTAAAGTCATTAACGAAGACATTAGACAACAGATGAATTCTTGATCTCCTAATTTTGATCATGAATTCATCTGTTTCCCTTCATTTCACACTATGCCTTTAGCGAAGGACTCTGGATCCTAAAAAAATTGTTTTTACTGATTGACTGAAAATTGTTATTAGAAACAAGAATATTGTTGCAAATTTATAAATAATAATTATATTTGTCTTAAAATATCTCAGACAGATCGGAAATTCTCACATTTTGGGCAAAAATTGCGGTATTTAGACGTGTTGTAGTTTAAAAGCGGATTTCCTAATGATTTGGCGACTTGGCGACAGTTGGCGAGATTCTTGGCGACTTGGCGATGGTTGGCGAGAATTCTTGGCGACTTGGCGAGAAATCGATACTTCTGGAAACATCCATCACCTAAGCTCTAGGACCAATACTTTTCGAGATAGCCTAGAAGCTTCCAGAGCCTTGGCGAAATTGGTAGATTTCTCCGCCAAGTCAGGTATAAATACCGCAGCCCGACATGGAGTATGGGGAAGTCAGTAGAGTTTTGTGAAGACAGTCAGTGAGTGAAGACGATTAGTTGTGACTGCTAGTTGTTCTCTGTCTGAGGTATTTGAGACCTGTGATTGGAAGCTATTTCTTATTGTATCTGACGAATTGTAGCTGTATAATTGTGATTGTTACAGCGGGAATTTCGTTTATCTAGTGAAGTTTTTACGAATAAAAGTCTTGTGTTCATTAAGTGGTTGCTTTATTCAACTCTCAATCAACACGAACCCGTGGAGCTCGGTACAACTGGTGTCAGAAGTGGGGTTGAAGAGTTGATGCAGCGTGTCACAAGAAAAATGGATATGGATTTAATGAAAAGTCTTCTCGAAAAATTAGCGGAGCAGATGGCTGAGATGAAAGCTGGACAAGAAGATATGAAAACCGAGATGAAAGCTGGACAAGAAGAGATTAAAACCGAGATGATGAAAGAGATAAAATCTGGACAGGAGGTGATGAAAGCTGGACAAGAAGAGATGAAAGCTAGACAAGAAGAGATTAACGCCGAGATGATGAAAGAGATAAAATCTGGACAGGATGAGCTTAAGAAGGACATTGTAAGTGTTAAAGAAGAATTCTCCAACATCATTCAGGAGAAGATGAATGCAATGGAGGATAAGGTAACTTCAGTAGAAACTAAAGTTCTAGAGATAGAAGAAAACGTGGAAGAAGCATTAGACAATATCAATAAGGAGATTGAAAGCTTGAAGAAGCAAATGTCAAACAGACATGAGGAACCCAACGTGGCATTTGTGCCATCCCTAGCCAATATTAAACTCTCAACATTTGATGGGAAATCATCCTGGCAAGTATACAAGACCCAGTTTATGATGGTAGCGGAAGCCAATGGATGGAATCCCCGAGCCCAAGCTTTTCACCTGGCGGCTTCTTTAAGAGGAGACGCGGCTGACATCCTCGAGACGCTTCCGGAGGAACAGAGGCACGATTTCCAAGCCTTATCGAGTGCGCTTGAGCTGCGGTTTGGAGATAAGTGCACCAAAGAATATAGCAGACTACAGTTAAAGTCCCGCTATCAAAAAGCGGGTGAAAGTCTGCAAGAATTGGCTGCCGATATTCAGCGACTTTCCCATCTAGCATTTTCGGACTGCCCAGCTGAGATACGTCAAGATTTGGCCCTCCATCACTTCATCGATAGTGTGCGGGATCCGGAGATACAGAAAACACTTAGACTCGCCGATGTCAAAGATATCGGATCTGCCCTAGTCTACGCACATAAGATAGAGGCTGCCCAGCAAGCCACGCGTAAAGACCAGCACTACATCAGAGCCGTCTCTGCTACTGATACGAACTATGATCTAAGAAAGCAAATTGAAGATCTGCAGCGAAAATTGCGTAGCTTAGAATTGAGTAAAGGTGGCAGAAACACAAAAATTCAGTGTTGGACTTGCGGTGGAGTCGGACACGTCCGTAGATACTGTCCGAAAACAAAAGATTGTGGAATTTCTAAAATGGAAATACGTCAACGCAAAGAAACTCTTCAAAGAAATACTGATGCATTATCAAGGAAACCGTATAATGAAAGCTGCCGATATTGTTCTAGAGTAGAGAAAAACTATCAGCTAGTAAATCCTTCGGTACGCCAAGTTACTGTTTTACCTCCATCGAAACCAGACCCATGGAGTGATAAAGAACTTAGAGAAGCCCAAAAAGAAGACCCAGATATAAATCCAATTCTTAGAATTGAAAGAATCTTCCAGTATGAGACCAAGTTGGCAGGATATCTCCACCTACAGTCCTGCTACTAAGCAATATTGGGCTCTTTGGGACTCACTCCATATAAGAAATGGTGTCTTATACAGGAAATGGGAGTCCGATGATGGACGTAATTTCAAATGGCAGCTTGTTCTTCCAAAATCAAGAATTTCAGATGTTTTGAAAGAATTGCATAGTAGCTCAACTGGAGGCCACTTCGGAGTAATGAAAACTCTACAGAAAGTTCGAGAACGCTTCTATTGGAGCAAAACGAGACAAGATGTAGAGAAATGGTGCCAATCTTGTGATGACTGTGCGGCACGTAAAGGACCGAAGAAACGTAGCCGAGGAAGGTTGCAGCGGTACAACGTAGGAGCACCTTTTGAGAGGATAGCATTGGACATTTTGGGTCCTTTACCACGATCCTCAAATGGCAACAAATACATACTAGTTGTCATGGACTACTTTACTAAGTGGCCTGAAGCGTTTGCAATCCCCGATCAAGAGGCGACTACAGTAGCCGAGGTTCTAGTGCATCAATGGGTTTCCAGATTCGGCACACCCTTACAAATTCATTCTGATCAAGGGACAAATTTCACCTCTGTTGTGTTTAAAGGAATGTGTCAAATTCTCGGAATAGACAAGACGCAGACCACGCCACTACACCCACAATCGGACGGCATGGTAGAGAGGTTTAACAGAACCATCTTGAATAACCTCTCACTTATGGTTTCCAGAAATCAGCAAGATTGGGATTTGAAGCTACCGCTGTTTCTGCTTGCATATCGCAGTGCTGTCCATGAGACTACCGGATATACTCCTTCACAGATGCTCTTTGGTCGCGAACTTCGTCTCCCTTGTGATCTTCAGTTTGGTCGTCCACCGGATACATCTTCATCGCCAGAGGAATACCTTCGAGACCTTCAGGCACGTCTTGAAGATGTCCATAACTTCGCTCGAGACCGAATCAACCTGACGACTGAAAGAATGAAGACAAGATATGACACAAGAGCGACAGGACATGAATTTCAAGAAGGTGACAAAGTTTGGTTGTGGAACCCGATTCGACGTAAAGGACTTTCTCCAAAGTTGCAAGCCAACTGGGAAGGTCCCTACACAGTCCTAAAAAGACTGAACGACGTCGTGGTTCGTATAAGAAAATCATCTGCTTCAAAACCAAAGGTAGTACATTATGATAGATTAGCTCCTTATCGTAATGTAGAGTAAAAATTAGTAGACCATGGTCTCTTTGTAAATAGTATAGATAATTTTAATCTTTTCTATTTTCTTGTATTTTTAGTTGCTTGTGTATGTAATGTGCTCTGTATCATCTTGAAATGTAAATTCTCTTATATTAAATTTGGCCTCCTATCAGGGGATTGTACTGCCCGGGACGTGCAGTCCTTGAGAGGGGGGCAATGTTACAAATTTATAAATAATGATTATATTTGTCTTAAAATATCTCAGACAGATCGGAAATTCTCACATTTTGGGCAAAAATTGCGGTATTTAGACGTGTTGTAGTTTAAAAGCGGATTTCCTAATGATTTGGCGACTTGGCGACAGTTGGCGAGATTCTTGGCGACTTGGCGATGGTTGGCGAGAATTCTTGGCGACTTGGCGAGAAATCGATACTTCTGGAAACATCCATCACCTAAGCTCTAGGACCAATACTTTTCGAGATAGCCTAGAAGCTTCCAGAGCCTTGGCGAAATTGGTAGATTTCTCCGCCAAGTCAGGTATAAATACCGCAGCCCGACATGGAGTATGGGGAAGTCAGTAGAGTTTTGTGAAGACAGTCAGTGAGTGAAGACGATTAGTTGTGACTGCTAGTTGTTCTCTGTCTGAGGTATTTGAGACCTGTGATTGGAAGCTATTTCTTATTGTATCTCACGAATTGTAGCTGTATAATTGTGATTGTTACAGCGGGAATTTCGTTTATCTAGTGAAGTTTTTACGAATAAAAGTCTTGTGTTCATTAAGTGGTTGCTTTATTCAACTCTCAATCAACACGAACCCGTGGAGCTCGGTACAATATTTACATGGAATTCTTTAATATAAATGCTTATGAGTTGCCCCTTTATTGCATAGAAGTAAAACATAATAGGTATAGATCTAGGCCAAAAACACCCATTTTCTTTCATCCATGTCAATGGGACAGCTTCAATCTCATTGGTATCGGTAAAATTTACAATTGCAAAATTGTTAGGCATATTTATTATTCTATTAACAATGTATATATATATATATATATATATATATATATATATATATATATATATATATATATATATATATATATATATATATATATATATATATATATATATATATATATATATTAGTTCATTTACATTACATGTAACTATAAAATTTTTAAATAGCTTTGATTAATAATTGATAAAAACATTCTTAACTCATAAAATGTTTATATACACAAAATTAAATAAAAAATATATAGAAATTTAATATTCAGAACTTAATGGGAAAACTCTAAACACATCTTTTTGTTTAAGTGCAAGACATCTGCAGTGTATATTTTCAATAGAGCAATTAAGATATGATGAAAACATTTTGGCTGAACCTATGTTTAAACGCATAAATTCACAAGGAAAGGTATAGACATTACTGTAATCATTAAATTTTCTGTAAATAATAAATATATTTCCATTAGATTTCTGAATAAAATTTTCGATTTTACATATAGTTCCATTTTTAAGGAACAAAAATTATTAGGCTCAAATATTGCAAGACTAAAATCTTTAAATACAGCTTCTTTAAATTGTACACCTGTTAAATCATCCATTTTAATACCCTCATAATGTTCCCTTAACAAAAGCACATCATCTGACACAACATATTTTGGTATGAATGAGAAATTATTTTCTTCAATTCTATTAACTATTTGGTAATGGTTTGTCAGTTTTTCTTATCATTTCTTTAATGACACTCATAAAATTTTCAAATTGAAATGCACTAAGTAAATCTAGCTGCCCAAAATTTTTTAAATCTTCACTTATATGAAGAAGACCATGAATATTAGATGAAACAAACTGTTTCCTATAAGGATGAGAAAAACCTTCTACAAATGCTTTAAGCCACAACTCGGCAAATGGAAAAAATGGCATAAGATTTTCTGAAACTAATACTTTAATTGAGCAATGCAGAAGTAAAAAATGTTCATACAAATCCTTTTTTAAGGCATTTTTTAATACAATTGGACCAGTATAAAGTAAGAATTGGCAAAATTCAATTGCTTTCCAACGATCAAGTTCTCTTAAAGATCGAGGTTTACAGCCAAAATCATTACAAATACTGCTCCTTAAATCTAGTTAAGATTGTGAAATATTTTCAACTTGACTAGGTAAAAATCTAAATTTCGCAATACTTTTCAACCATAATTTCAGAAGTTTTTTCATTGCTCCTAAGCAAACAAGATGCATATATTCATTTGGTACTTGAGATACTGATTCAAAATTTTTTATCTACAACAAAATTGAATCACATTTATGATGTTCATCATTCATTGCTCGATTTCTGAAATCCGAATCTGTTCGTTGATTAATATCAGTGTTTGGGAAACAAATTCTTTTTTAAAGTACTTCCCAGGCTCAAAGCATTTATTGCAAGTTGAATAACCCGAATAACTTTTTATGCATAATATGAATGCTCTTGCAGGTGTATCACAAATCATTCCCTTAAATGAAATTTTATAAATTTTATTATTGATACTGATTCCATTTGAAAGTAATGAATTTAACTCCTCAACAAAATCTTTCAAAAATTCATTTAAATCTGAAGGTTTTTCGTTAGAATCGAAAACACCGATTGGAAAAACACATGGCCTCTTAAGCGAATAACTTAAAGACCCTAGAATTGGTCAAAACTGACTCCCAGAATTTTTTGATAGAGGAAGACCATCAACATTAACTAATAATTGTATTTCATGACCTGGAATGGAACATTTATGAAGAATAATTCTGATACCCTCTTCAATACCAAAATGGTGGTATAATCCGGTAGACAAAGTTTTGATCTTTGTCTTGGGGTTTTAAGTAAAGTGCGAGCATCAATAGGTAAATTTGAACCACAAGAATAGTTTTTTTAAACAATTTTAGCTTGTCATTTATTGCAGAGTGTGATACATTGTTTACCCCGGACCAATTCGCAAGGTCTTTTTTTAAATCAGAGTCATTTCGAATTCGGTTTTTACCAAATTTTCAGATAATAATGACTCATCATTTAATGATTCAGACACTAAAGATTGATTAGATCCTCCGAAACCGCAGTCACCAGAATTCACATCGGAAGAGCTTTTCTGCTCACTGAGCAGAAAAGTAAATTTAGTAAAGTAAATTAGAAAGTAAATAACAAGTAAATTTTTAACAGAATCGTTAATGCTTTTGTAAGCTTTTGAATGCAAACGTGACTTTAATTTTGGCATTATCACAGCATAAATTATACAACAATCAATCATTAAAAAAAATAAAATCGAAAGTTATCTACACATTGAATACACTTATATTAAATATAATTTCAATATTAAATAAGAAATAAATTATAGAATGTTTATAATTTATTTAGAAGAATTTTCAATAATAAACTTACTTTTAATGAGAAAAATAATTCATGAAATAAGAAATCTCACTTCACAATAATAGAAAAGCTCTAGTCAAGTAAGGACGAGGTAAAAAAAAGGACAACAGCTAGTTTAAATTAATTGCCGATTTTAATTTCACTTCACATATTGAGTTAAACTACAGGCACATAACAGCTTAAATCTTTTCTTGAGTTACAGTAAGAGCCTCATTTAAAATCTAGCATATTTAAACACAATGAAAATTTTGCATAAAAATTCATTGTTTTCAGTCGTGTTTACATTATATCATTCTCTAGATGTATGGGAGATATCCAGGCTTGTTGATATCTAAACAACATCTATAACAAGTACATCTAGTAATATCTAACTTTGAAATATCTAATAGATATCCAAGTGAAGCGATTTTGAGATATCCACATTGCAAAAGTTGTGAATATCTATGAGATATCCCTAGCATATCTCCATGTTAATATCTAAACGAGGTTATATTAACTGTGATATCTCATGGATATCTAAGTCGTGGATATCCGAATTGTAGACATCTAATAGATGTGTTTTATATCTAACAGATATCTGGATCTAAATTAGATATGTTTTATATATCTAAGAGATATATCAATGGTTGTGTGGGGAGGGTCATTATCAAACATCAAACACAAAGATTCCCGTCATCCATCGGGCAGCTACTGTTAACCTCCTTGGCCAGCAGCAAACCTACGGTTGCATCAATTAAGAGGTCGTCGTCATTGCTGCTCGGCCGACAATAAGGTCCGCTATTGGCCCTTCTGTGAGGGGCCAACAATACCGTATTGGCCGTGTATGGCCCATGTAATTGCCGATACATGCTCATATACTATTATCCATCGGCCCTATGTCATTTGGCCGGCAGTATTCCCTTTCACTCATATAGACTGGTTATAGTTAATTTCAACAAATAAAAATGGAATTCATTTTTATTTGCTAATAATTTATATATTGTTAAAAATATTATAAAAGCATTCGAAATCCATTATATTAATAATAAACCTATTTTGATTATTTCCAAAAACACATAAGGTTCTCTCTATGTTTTTGTCAAATGACATTAAGTGCACTTTTAATTCTTAATTATAAAGAAAGATATAAAAAAATGAATTTTTATCTCAAATTTTAGCAGGCTGACAATGTTATCCAAATTTTACAGTTTATTTTATTTTTATGTTCTTTATTTTTAAAATAATCTTTTTTTATTATAGAATTTTATTATTTATAAGTTTGTTTTTTAAAAATTCTTGTGTATACAAAATGTTTATTTATTGCTAAAAATTTGACCTTGAATGTATAAAAAAATTACTATTATTTGTTTTATGGTCATTTTATCGAATTGTTTTAAAGCCCACACACATGTACTTCCTTTGTATATTTAATTAATGCTTTATTTGCCAATTCAATTAACTCCACAAAACAAGAAGTTGAGAAAAATGATGAAAAAGTATAAAGATTAACATTTTTTATTACTCACATAAGGTTTTTTTAGTTAATTTTTATAAGTGAAATTTGTTCTGAATATTTATTTATGGATCATTTATAGTTTTGGAATTAAAATTCAAAACGTGAAACATTTTTATTTATAATGATACTCAAAATAAAAAAGCATCTAAAATTTTTTTTTACATTTGACAATAAATTCGCAATTTTTTTAAAAATATAATTTGATTTACCAGTTTTCTTCATTTATTTGGCCCACCTTCCGAATTAATTTTCTAGAACGAATTTCTCCATTATGTAAAAATTTTCACTCCGTTGTAACATTCTCTGAAAATAAAATACAGAATATAAAGAATATCATTTCAATAAATAAATAAATAAAATAAAATAAATACTTTTTGCAATATTTCTGAAGAAAATATTTTTTTTAACTCTAAAATGACTAAATTTTATTAAGAAAAAAATACAGAAATGATAAATTCTTTCAATTTAATTTAAAAAATAGAGCAACCAAGATGCTTGCCAATAACAGTCTAGGACAAAAACAGTGAAAATTGAGTTGATACAATTGTATAAATCAAATAAAACTTCATGCATAACACTTATTTCCACATATTTAGGCAATATTTCACAACATTATTTATTTGATATGGAGAGTCGAATAAAACTATTTTTACACTTAAAATATTTTATAATTAAATTTACAATCAAAGCCAAACAAGCCCTTCACATGAATAGTAAAAATAACCTAACAAATATATATAGTTCAAGGATTTAATTCCCCATCTTGGGCAGTAAATGCCTATAATATTGTTGATTTTCATTCAGAATTAATAACTTATAAAATTAAATGTTGATATTATGAAAATTTTTATTATGGAATCCTTTTACTTAATATCAGTTTTATCCTTTTAAAAAAGGGATTAGTACTACTAACATACAACTAATTGATATTAGTCTTCCAAACAAAATTGATTTTGATTCTATTAAAAGCAAAGCAAGTTTACTTCAATAAAAAAAGATAGATACATTTTCATTATTAAAATATTTTTTTTGTGTTGTATGTTGAAAAAAATTACCATCATACTAGATGCAAATACATAATTTTTTTGATTAAAAAAATATGTTAAATCCTAGAAAAGTTTTTGTTATGTGAAATATATTTTCATACTTCTGTGGAACACAAGGAATTCAATACCAGTTGAAAACTAATTGCTAAAATAATTAATACGTCTTCGTATAAAGATTCAACGGTGGATTTCATTAAAAATTTGAATTAACTGAAACTCATTTAAAATTTGAATTAACTCAATGCGAAAAACAGGAAGTTGCATTTTATGACATTGTAATTGTTAATAACATACAAAACCGTTTCGATTTTGAGAAATTAGGAGCGTGAACAAATTTTTGTAATTTTTTTATGGTTTTATTACAGGTATAAAGCAAAATTCTGATCACCATAATAATTTTCTAATCAGAAAGAAAAAGAAAAAATTGAAAAGTAAATAGCTAAAAAATACTATTTTCAACATAGGTTGTCTGATTTTAGTGTTCCCAAACATAAATTTAGAATGCGGATATAATTTAGAATTGAAATTACAATGTGGAAACTAATCATTTCCAAATAATATAGTGATAAATAAACTAAATATAAAATAATGAATATAACATCTAATTATAAATCTGATTAATAAAGTTAAAAAAATAACATAACTAATGTAATTTAATCATTTAGATATTAAATTTTGGTCGGAGAAAATCAATTTATTTAATGTTTAAATTATTACAAAAAATAATTTATTTTTAAGAATTTAATTTAATATATTGTACATATTTATAGCAGTTGATTGAATATAAAAACATTCATAAATCAAAATGATCTAATTTGAATAAAATAAATACAAGATAATTATTTATATTCCGCAATTAGCTCTTTTTTGGACATGTACTTTCAAAAATTTGTAGTTTTTGAGAAAAACAAAGTACAGCACAATGTCCCAAGTTGTATCCATATATCTAATTACTAAGGCCAAAAACATTTTAAAAAGAATAAAGCATTCTTTTATTTCCATAAATGGTCAACATAAATAAAATTCTTTGTATCGAATTTTTGCGAAGGGTTGAATTGTTGCAGATACTCAGAATGGGATGAAATTTAATCCAGAATGTTTGTTTCTGGCTACTCAAAATATAGGCTATTTTTAATTTCAAAATTTGGATTGCATTAGTTGTAGTTTATTTAAAATATAAGATATTTTAGCTCTGATCTGAAATCCCAGGTGTGTCATGGTCAAACCATTATGGAATTTCTCTTATTTCAAGAAAGAAGTATGTGGTTCATTTACTTCTTTAAAACACACACACACGCGCGCGCGCGCACGCACACCAAAACATGGCGGTTTCATCCGCTATTTTAGTATAAAATTGACCACACCAACAACTGCTATTTGAAGCTCAGATTAAATGTGGAAAAAAATATATGTATTGTGGGGAAAAAAACAAAAACTAGTTAATTTTTCTGAGATTGTTCTATTTGAATATGTGAAAAATTTCATCTATTTGGGCTGAGATCAACAATCAAAATGATATAAATTCTGGAATCAGTTGTTGATATAAGCCCTGAAATCGCTGTTTTTTCGGTTTAAGACCCTTTTTTTTTAATCTCCTCTATAACAGAGAACAAAATTTCTATTATAATAGGTGTAAACCAGATCGGTTTTAACCTATGTCTCAGAGACATAGACTTTAACAATGATGGAGGAAGGTACATTGGCGATCTTTGAAAAGGAAATTTCTAAAAATTATTGTAGTACTGTTTTTGAAAATAATACTTCAATAATATAAATAGAAAATAAAAATATAAATAGAAAATAATATCTGAAGGAAAAGATATAACTTTGGAATCTACAGACCATAACTTTAAAATCTACACAGATATGACATTATTAAATCTGAGTAGTATGAGATAGGAAGGTCACCATCTTAAAACGAATGCTGAGGGAATAGCTTTTACGGTCTTTACTCCACTCCTTTCTTTTTCTTAAGATTAACATGATTTAGCAACTACTTATAAACTTATGTTATATTTCTTATATATTTGAATCCTTATGGAATTAATTGAAACTGTTAAGCATAACTTCTGAAGATCACTGGAAGATATTTTTTAGATATAATCGGAATCATATCATTACTGATAATTACATTTGTTTGAGATTTTAAACAAAATGTATTTGATGCATAAGCAAAGCTATAACAATAAATGATATGATATAAGAGGCAGTTAGATAGAAGATGCTTATTATTTTACTGAATTGGTTAGAAAGTTCAGTAATGAATAAAGAATGCTCAAGGAATAAAAGATTATTTATTTACAAATTATGTATCATTTGAAGAACTAGGTATAGCCTTTATTTTTTAGTTTTCTAAATGAATAGCATTTATACAATTTTATTTTATTGGTGAGACAGATTCATGTAAATCAATTTAATTATAAACTAAATGGCATTAAGAAATTATAAAACAAAATGTAGTTTTTTTTTAAAATTTGGAACGTAAAACTATTTTTTAAATTTAATTTCAAATGCAATGCTTTCTTACGGCTTTTGTGGCCATAAGATTGTCCACTATAAGATGTCAAAAAAAGTTGATGTTTTAAGTAAAACTGTGCAACATTTATGCATTTGCTACAATAATAAAAAGCATTATTTTAACAGAGCCGTTTTTGCGAAGAAAATATCATTTCATTTGAAATAGTAATTATAAACTTGAAATAATTCTTCCATCATTTTCATTACCTTGAATATAGATCTTTCCTTGATGCAGTTGAATTTCATGATAATTATTTGCATATTTCTAAGAACTAATTCCATTTCATGTATTTTCTATCTGGTTGAATTCAAAATTTCAATTCAACCGAATCAAAATATCAATATTTTGCTTTAAAAATCATTGCTGGTTGAATTTGACATGGCATGAGGTATTATTTTTTTGATATTCACATTTCAGTAGAAGGGGGATCTTAGTACATGAATGAACTTTGCAAACTATCGTGTGAATTTATAGATAATGCTTTAAGTACTTTCTTCCTTTAATTCGATGCAAATGGTATTTTTTCCCCAACCCATGACTATTAATGTCACAAACACATCACCAATTATTCCGAAGAAATAATCTCCAGGTTTGTTCCTTAGATTATGATAACAATATTTCTAAATCTATCCGGGCATTATTATTGATTTTTTAGTAAGAGAAAATAATTCATTTCAATTTAGTGACCTATAAAAAATTTCCAGCCTAATCTTTGAGGGATATTCGAGGAGATTGGGTTTTCTTTCTTTTTTGTGAGATATTCGAGGAGGTTAGTTTTTGAAACAGCGGGGATTTGCATTCTATTTTAATTCATTCCTTTCCTTCCCGTGAAATATCATTTAATCCAACTATTAGATATTTTTTGATTTATTGATTTCTAAAGTTGTAAGTCTAAAAAATATCGTCTGTCATACACAGGAAACTCCTTAAAATAGTTGTAATATTCTTTAATACTTCTTCTAAATCGAAGCATTTGAAATCAAAAATTTATAGTTAATTTTATTTGGAAAATTGTTCTTTTCTATGTGATATTTACGAGAATAACACATAGATTATTCGATGCATATAATTGGAAATCTTGGAGCACATAATTTAAAAGAAAATAGTCATATCAATTAAAAAGTATTAAATAGATGGAAAAGCTTTACTTTAATACATTTATAAAAATAACTACTTTATGTATTATATAAAAAAGTTAATAAAAGTATCGTAAAGTAGTGAATAAAAGTTAAAAACAAATAGTTTAAATTATTGTTTTATTCAGTAGACTACACAAATACAGAAAAATATTTTATAACCAAAATTTAAACCAGCTGATTTTTTGAAAAGAGATTTTACTATGAGAAAAATTATTTATTATTTTAAAAGAAACTTAAGTCACAGTTTCAGTATGTATAAAAATAAAATATTTTTTAAAATATATTTTGAATGTGCGTCATGATTTTGTTAACAAAATATTGATTATTTTTATTTAACGCAGTTGAAAAAATGTATTATGTTCTACCATTTTTGCATTTCATTTTTCGAGAGATTTTTAAAAGCAAAGTTCCTTCTCACAAATTTAAAATTTGAGAAAAATATGAATAGAAATGAAAAACACCAAGAAAGGGCATAAAACTGCTAAAAATGTTTAATTATTCTCTTAAAGTAGCTTTATTAAATTATTATAATTATTTTATAGTTACATTATTAATTATTTTATTTCTTTCTCATCACACTTTTTTTTCTAACACAAAAGAGTACAATAAAAAAATCCCCATTCTTTTGTATTTTTTTTAATATTAAATAGAGATTTAATGTGATTGTAATGGTAAAATTTGTATTTCTTAAATACAAAATATTATTACCATAAAACTGTATAATTTTTTTATAACTCTAAAAATATAATATTATTTCAAAAAAGAAAAAATAATCTAAGTTTGAATATTTTGTATTTCTGGAAATTCGAAGAAGTGTTATGCGCGCTGAGTAGATGGCGCCAGTATTGCTACATTTCCCTTTCTTTAATTGATTATCACATCAAAGTGTAAAAATTTAAAAATGTTCCAGAAACATTCTAATCTTCTAAAATTCTTATTCTTTGAACATAAATTACATTTGTAAGTTTTCTCCAAAATCACTTGTAGTTCTAATTATCAAATTACAATAAAAGTTACTACTTAAGTTTAATATAAAACTTAATTATAATAAAAATTATTAACAAAGTTATTTACCTTAGTACGTAAAAAGCCTTAAATGGATAAATAATATTTTCCAATTATTTCAAATATTCAACGGAGATTTATATTTTATATATTTATTTCTTTTTTTTTTAAACAATATTGTATTCCATTTAAAGGTAATTTGGTAATTGAGTTGAAGAAAGTAAATTAAAAAAATATGAAATATGTATAATAAAAAGAATGCTAATTATAGAAAAGTGTTTTCCAAATTATGAACTCAGTTTCAAATAATAATTTAAATATTTTCTACGACAAATATTTGACTGCAAACACAATAATTTAAATTTTTATTTACTTTTTAGAAATACATTTTAACTCTTCGCATAGTTAATGACGCAAGTATAGTTAATAAATTTCAAATTTAAACTTTCTCAGAATTTTATAATTATTTTTTGGAAAAAAAAATTTATTTTATTAGTTTTAGATTGCATCCACTTGAGCCCGGATAGCTCAGTCGGTAGAGCGTTAGGCTTTTAACCTAACGGTCCAGGGTTCGAGTCCCTGTTCGGGCGACGTTCTTTTGCTGCACCATTTATTAGAACTTCTGTGTTTTATAAATGTATAATTAAATCTTATGCCAAAAGTATATATATATATATATATATATATATATATCCTGATTTTATAGATGATGTTGTCATATATCTATACCATTTTACTTTAAAAAATATTCCATTTCACTTCTGAATAAAGCTAATATCACTGTAGATAAAAAATATTTAAAATTTTTTAAGTAAATCACATTCTTAGTTTCAATAAATTTAGAAGAAAGTGATTTTCTGAAAATTATTTATTTAAAAATTGAACTATAGAAATTCAACATTTTAAATTAAAAAAAAAATCTCATAAAAAAAAAGGAACATTTTTCATTTTAATAAATCTTTTCGTAATATTTCATCAATTTGTAAATAAACATTAAAATTTTCCTCTGAATTAAAAAAAAAATTTTTTTTACCTTTGTCTAGCAACATACATTACAGTTTTTGAAATGGGATGTCAAATGAAGAGCTTCTGTACCAATTTCATTTAGTTTATCCTTGGATGACATAAATTATGGACTACGCTTAAGCACGGCCAACTAGTCACCGTGGATTATGTCACCAGAAAAGAGAATAAGTTGAGTGAATTCTTATTGTTAATCTCGATCAAAATAGCAGCATCAGGGAAATACATTATTTATAAAACAAAAACAAAATGAATTTAGATCATGACCAATAAGAAATACAATAGCGATAGAAATACAAGAATCCATTAAAACAAATTCCTAAAAATATAATGTAATCAAATGATTTGAATCTTTACGCTATTCTTCACAAGATGTGAGCAACTAAAAATTTTTTAACTGATGAATCATTCTGAATGAAGCAAATTATTCGATTCTTTGATCTTTATTCATTTAGGAAGTTGATTTAATGAAACCATTGTTATATATATATATATATATATATATATATATATATATATATATATATATATATATATATATATATATATATATATATATATATATATATATATATATATATAATATAATATATATATATAAAATATATATATAAAATAATATATAAAATATATATGTAGCGTGTAGCATGTAGCTGGTTTAATAGGAACAAAGAAATAGGTTCCTTAAATAGCTCAAAATATTTTATTACAATTTAAGGTACAATTTGAGCACAACACAGATACACACAGATACTACAAATAATACTAAATAACAACTAAAACATTTAAATTTGAAGGAAAAAAAATAAGCATGAAAGTCATATGGACATGTCTCATACCGTCGGTTGTTGGAGAGGGACTGGCCTTCTCGTTGATGATGCCATGGGTGGCGCAGCAGATAGAGGGCGCTACATATATATGTAAAATATATATATATATATATATATATATATATATATATATATATATATATATATATATATATATATATATATATTTTTTAACTTCGTATTTTTTTCGTTTGCATAAGCCATAGAAATTTTAAATTTTCCTGTTTCGCATTTTCTATATTTTTCTCATGGGGTTCAAGTTACTCATTGTTGTAATTTCCGCTTTTTTTGAAACATTAAAAAAATGCTTATGGAGACTGGCAATTCACAATTAAGTTTAAATATTGTTATAAACTATTTATTAAATGAATTAGTTTTTAATTGTAAGCTAAAAATAATGCTAAAAGCATCGTAATTTTATATTTGCTCAATTTTACTTTACAATAGAATTACTAAAAATTTATTTCCAGAATTCAAGAAAAGGGGATACCATTAATATTAATAAATTTCGAAACAATTAAATTCTATAGGAATCTTCACAGAAGTTTATAGGAAATAATTTAAAATTACTTTGAAATGACATAATATTGCTGTTCTATAAATATAAAACAATCACAAATTTATACATTTTAAAGGATATTCAACGTTGTTTCTAATGAATGAAACATTAATGTTCATCATATAAAATATAAATATTAAGCTAATTAAAACATTAAAACAACACAGTAAATGTTAAGAAAACTATCAAACTTATATTTAAAAGAACGTTTTTTTAAATTTTTTTACTTTTAAATCAGTGAACGTTCTTTGTGATACAAATTTTCGATTTTCGAATACTGTGCATGATTCTAGAAATACGAATGCTTTACCTTTAAATTGAAAACGCTCCCAAAAAAGACTCTAAATTGTAACAACCACTTTGAAAATACAGGTCGAATTTTAAATAATATAAAAAACGTTAAAATGGATGATGGATATTGAAAAATATACTATAGCTTTAGAGATTTATATATATATTTTATCACTCAGAATGTGTGATTTTTAAATCATTTATCGCTTTCTTTATCAACTTATTATTTTAAATTTACTATAGTACGTGAAAATAACGTCTTCAAATATTTGTTTTTATAGTTTCTTAAGGATTAAATTACGTTTATATGATTAATCTATTAAATGCTTTTTCTAAGAGACATGATAATTCTTTCCTCATATGTCATTATAATAGGAAAATCTTTATTTGTGATTTATCAAAAAATTTTGAATTTAATTACATGATTGTTTCATCCAAACGAACTTACTTAGAATGACACCACGGGTCACCCTCTTTTAATTTGTTTATGCTTTGTTCAATAGATAAGTCCTTAGAACAAAGCAAAATTGGAAAGTTTCCTGCCTAAAATCTATTTCAAATAAATGACATTCATTTAAAATGTTAACAAAAGGGATAAGTAAATTTACAAATCAATATCTTGACTGCTTTGTTATCTCCGACAGAATATATATCCTTTTAATTTTTAAAACTAATCTTTAGTACCAATAGCCCGAAGCTTAAGTATTAATACTTAATATCTTCGATAGTCAGTACTTAATTTTCTATTGGTAATCTATTTTACAAAAATTGTTTCCAAGCCTATTGAGAGGAATATTTTAACTATGAACATATTTTCACTAAGGGAATCCTCAGTTACATGTTGGTTCTGCTGTATGTTTTGTTTATATTTTTATCGAGGGAAGATTCATGAATATATTCATCAGTTTTCACCACCAAAATAAAGTTTCTTTTAAGTTTCTTCACAAGATATATGAATTAGCGAGAAATTCCATTATTTATTTCAAATCTCAATGTTGTAAAATATCCCTTTGCCGAAAATATCTGTCTAATGTTATTAACAATAATTCCTTTATGTTACATATTACATTTTAATGAATTTCATTGCTTATATTTTTAAATTATCAATTACTTGAGAAGTTTAAAAAAAAATTCAGCTCATCGCATAAATGCAAAACACCAGTTCAGTATTCTTAACACAAACAGCTTTCCATTATATATATTTTTGAATTTCAAAAATCAAAATTTCATCTCAAATAGCATGAACTCATAAAGTTTAATCTTTTGTGATTCTGCACTAGTGTGTTGTGAGATTAAATACCACTTAGTGTTTTCAAATAATCATTTGAATTTAAATAATGTATTACCCTATCTTTTAAATTTTGCGCTGTGTATTTATTATTTTTTTCTTCCCAGATTCGAACTTGAAAATAGATGCAGAAACTGGTTTTGTTTTGGTAATTACAAAATTACTTTTAGTTTAATCATAAAATTACCAATCCATTTACATACATACAAAATTTATTTTACATATGTTATTCAAAATATTTAAGCATTGCTAAATAAGTTTTAATAATTTATTCGTAACAGTTTAGAAATATAAAGATTTCGAATTAAAAAAATATTGACAAAATGTAGTAAAATGTACAGTGGAAATTTAACTTTAATATGTTAGTAATTATCAAAAAATATCGTCTCAACTAATTTTGTCGTAGAATCTTGGAATGTGCATAATTTTTTTCATTGATGAAAAAGTGGTTATAAATTAGGAACGTAAAAACAGTTTACTGACTAATAAAAGTATAAAAAAGTTAATTTTAGTTATTTATATATATATATATATATATATATATATATATATATATATATATATATATATATATATATATATATATGATATAATGAGTATCATACAAAAGTACACTTGTTAGTATAAATTATATTTGTCCTTTTTGTGATAGATTCTGTCATAAATTAAGTCTAATTTATTGCCACTAGTTCAAAAAGTTCAATGACTTTACGGATTGAAAATACATGTTATGCAAATCTTTTCAATATGTTCTAAACATATTTTATTGGAACACAATTTTAGGTGACTTTTTAAGCCATGGCAGGGATTTATATCTTTTTATTTTTTCTATATCTAATATTATTTCTAATATTATATCTAATATTATTGGGAGAATCACACAATTTGCGTTTGAGAATTCCTTTGTTGGTTGTACTTGGACAATAGGATCATCTAGGCAGTTGCCCTACCTCCCAAATATCCTTGCATTTCCCTGAATTGTCAGAATACCATGCAGAATTACTAAGGTGATTGTCTCTCACTACAGATTATACCCTTGTAATACGACAACGTGTTATATATGTATTGACTCCTCAGTATTACACAATTTTTCTGCTGAGTAACGAATACCGAGTTAGATCCCTTACCTTTGTTAACACACATATATTTGATGATCATAATAACAGAGGAAAACTGAAATGTGTCTCTTCAAATCTCATTATCTCCTATGTTAAGCTTGGTGAGATCGACGCAAATCAAGAAATCCGAGTAATTTGCTTATGCTGAAAGGTTGTTGGCAATTAAAAACTGTCTTATTGGACGTTAACTCTTGATCTCACAGTTCTGAAGTTGTTTACGGATGAAATTAATTATCTACATGCATGCCAAGTAGCAAATAACGTTAAATGCTCACCTATTTGACGTAATTAGTGACAGTGTTGATATAGATGTAACTGCTTTTTCGATTATTGGACTCACTTGTTCATTTATGGATCGGAGGCGTCCGGATCTATTATACCGGCTGACTGTATCTTTTTAGGTATACTATTATTAAACCGAATAATAACTTTTTATTGTTATAATTAACATTCCTGTGAACACATTTATATGACCAACTCACTTCCTTGAGAACTGTAATGATACCTCTGGTCGTACAACTGATTGTCGAGTTTGCATTAAAAGCATCATTTTTTACAGCCCTTGTAACAAAAAGTGGTAATGTAGCTCTAATTACCCATGAGATCATGTAATGTTTTTTAAACGCTAATTATTCTACAAATTAAATGAATATTGATCATTGGCTGATCTATATGGTGTAAAAACTATTTACATTATTCCTCAAATAATTCGAGCATCTCCAATTTCGTCTTTCTCTACATTTTACCTTGTTGCAATTACTTTTTTCACACACACACACACAATAGAGCGTATATTATTAAGTTATCGAATTATCTGGATTGTTAGAAACCATTCGCTGTTGTTAGAGATAGCATTTCAGGTTAACACAATAAGGGTTATATTTGTTTGCCTTTAAAAATAGCTGCTGATTGTAACTTCTTTTTTAATCTTATTACAACATGGATGCAACATTTACATTTTCCGAGAATCTAGTGGAAAACTTCATTGTACACTGCACTTTATCAATCGGTTATCTATCCTGATATATTTGGCAACTCTGTGAAAGATAATATCTTTTATTTGCTAATTTTGGTTAAAAAAATGTAGTATGAATGTAAATGTATGGATTAGAAAATATGTTGGAGTGTGATGACTTTTTTTTGAAATACCAAAACTTCTGAACAATGATCGAAGTGTAGGTTTACGATTCCTTTTACTTTTTAAATTACTTATCAATAAAGTGTTCTTTTGTCTATATTTCCCGTATCCTCAAGTAAACTATCCAAAACATAAAATGATTCACTTTAATAATCCTTTCAAGTGGCTTCTCTCTTCGTATATGGTCGGTTGATTGCTTCCTAGTATTTTTTCCTTGTATTTTGAGACTTCTTATAATAATCAAACACAAAAATTTTATTTGGGGCTTTAGCTCCATAAACTTGTTGCAGCATTTGCAAAATCTCTGAATAGTATATTGAAGCTTGCGACAGAATTTTATTTTCTCTTTCTGTCCGATCTTAATTATTTTCGACATACTCACATAACTCTTTTGCAACAAATTAAATATGAGTAGCACTAATGCAACAGATGTAAGCGTGAAACTTTTAGGAAGTGTAGTGTTGCTTTCGATATCATGTCGGACCTTATTTCTTGGCAGATAATTTAACTAGTCCAGAAAAATTGAGAAAACCTAAAACATGCTGCATTTTGATAATTCCATTCTACATTTTTGATTTTAGTGAACCGTCATAAATTTTCACAACAGTTAATATATCGACACGTTTTATCAGTCTTATGCTAATTTTAAGCCTGCTTGGTAAATTAGCCGTGGATATTACATCTACTTGATCATTTTAATCTTCTTTCAACTGATGGATTTTAAAATTGTTTCATAATATACTTAAAACTTTTTAAAACTACGAATGAGTAGAAATCAATCTATAGCTACCCTATCAAATAGAACAACTGAATAATATTATAGTTACTCATATCTTTGATATCATATAAAATATTCATAACTTTAAACATATATATATATGGATATACTTCATTTATATATATATATATATTAGTTTTGATAAAATCAGAAACTATAAAAAGTGATAAAAATGCAGAAATGTATTATGTCGCTGTTATGATATTCAATTAATTTTTTTTGAAAAAAAGTGACTTAAAAATCTCAAGATAACCAGACTTTTTGGATACACAGCTTATTAAATAATAGAGAAATTCGAATTCGCGCGCGCGAACACGGACGAAATCAAAGAAATGTATTGAAAGTTGTTAGAGGGCAAGTATCACTATCTTGAAATATCACTTCAATACGATTTAATAGATTCTTAGAGACAAAGAATATTAAGGATCGACTAGAACAAGGTTCTTTATGTGGTGCTACAACCGATGATGAACGATATCTCTTATTAAAAGCTCGTTGAGTTTTTCGTTCACTGAATATATAAGGCTATTCAAGCTGCAAGGACAGATATCATTGCCAACTGGACGAAAGAGCTTAACGTAAAACTACCTCTACATAAGAAGGTCACTGATGTGTAATCCGTTGATCTCAAGACACCATTTGGACTAAAAATGTGGCTGCTAAACATCGAGATTGGATGCAAAGTGATTTGAGCCAAGTGTATTTTACTGACAAGTTATTGGATCTTCATGTTAAATGCTGCAGCCATTTGTAACTATTTTATTTAGTGCATGATAAGGTTATGACTGGTCTAAATTATGATGCACGTTTGTCTTATGAAAAGCATGCTTGAAGCTGAAGCAATACAGCGTAGGGAGCAACCGGTATGTTCTATTGATTTAAATTCATCTGTGCATTTTTTGTGAGCACTTGAACTATACGTTGTTGTGAGATTTAAACCTTTCCACACAGAAATTACGCGTTTAAGAATGGAACAGTATTTCCTGTATTATTTCTCGATAAAATCTAATCACTGCAATGTAAACGAATATGCGTTGACTCTAGCTATTTGATGAAACACGTTGTATTAAATTTTTTACTTTATTTGTAAACAATCCGTTCTCTGTCCTTTAGATGTAACTAAATTGTATCCCTGGAGGATTTCTTTATGCTGTTATCTAGCTCATAAAAATAAAAGTTTATGAGCTAGATAATAGATAATAATAATTTTTTGAGATAATAATTTTTAACATTTTTCTTCTTTCTACATTGGTTTATTAAATTATGCAATTAAGAGTTTGTTCTAAATTTACAAATAATGAGAATTATATCTTAACAAGCATTGCTGATTTAACGTTGTAAATATTTTATGAAATGATCGACCAAGAAATGTAATTTTTCATAAAACATAAATTATTTTAAGTTCTGAAAAATCTAAAAAAAAGTATTTTAAAAATTTTAAATAAAACCAATTCAATTGTCTATCATAAATTCTGTTGCCAAACTTATAGAGTTGCAGTTAGAATTCCAGTAGAAATTACTATTGTTATGAGATGTCTTGGCCGAGTTTTGGTGGCAGCTCAGCCATTACAAGTGAATAAAAGAAATTATTAGCCTTTTGGGGGTTTTGCTCTCCCATGTATTACGATGTTCTCTTTACATTATTCAAGTGCCATCGAGGGCACATTTCGTTCCCCACACCCAGCACACATTATTTATTCCTGATCGTCGCCTTGGCATGGGCTTCTTCAAACGCATCTTTGTGATCGAAAACGGAGTGCCAACGGCCACCTTGGCGATAGTCATTAAGGCGTAGGGAAACTCACAGAAACGAGAAGCCTAACTCGATTAGGGACTCGGCTCAGGTCAATAAAACATACTTCCCCAGTGATTAAAAATGCACGCGTGTACCTGAGAAAAAGGACCCTTCGAAATTCCCAAAGCTACCGTAAAAGTTTCATTACCGAATGGAAGCCTTAGATTTTTCCTCATTGTGCGGTCCATGCAAAATTCGAAATATGGTTCATTCAAATTTCTTAGTTCAAAAATGTTGCTAAATTAAAAATTAATAAATGTATTGATGCACGATTTTATTATTCATAATATATTAGAGTAAGGAGTCGATTAAAATACTGAACACTAAAAATTGGATCGAAAGTGATTACGTAAATCAAAAGTTCAGAAAATTGCACCTAATTATTTCTTATGTAAAATAAAGTTGTTTATTTAGATTTGAAGTCATTTAAGTTTTGTAGTATTTGTAAATTGATGTATTATTTAATTTGATGTATTACAAAATGATGTAAAATTTAATTTATGTGTTAAAACTGTTTTTTAAACTAAAGAAATTTAATTAATGTTTACTTAAGATATTATATAATTTTTTATAATGCTACTTTTATAATTTTATAAATTTTTTATAAGTTATTTATTATTTTATATAAATTATGTAGATAAAAACAAATATAAGACAACCTATTCAATTTTATTATTTTAAAATTCAATGTCTGTTTTTGTCTATTAAATTAGTTTTTCTAACTATTCTTGATCAATAAATAGGAATATTTTTCACCAAAACAAAGATGAATGGTATTTCATTTGATCGTTGTTCTTTTTAATTTAAATCTTATATGAATAAAAATTTAAAAAAATTACAAAGTAAAGAATATTTTCACTATTAACATTTAACTGATTTATTAGAGTTTTCATAACAATAAATGTAAAACATGAAAACAATACTATATCAATAAGTAAGCATATGAAAGCAATTCATTACGATAGCAGTATTGTAACAATGGTGATAGTACTGAGAAAATATTATGAAAAATACAAGCTAATAACAAAATTGAAAAAATATATTTTAATCTTTATAAGCAGTATAATTAGACAATGTGATCTAAATGTTTTATATAATAATTATATTAAGAAAGCAATATTATTTTAAAAATATCTTAGAAGCCAATTTGTTTGGATAATTATAATTCATAAGTTTATTCCTTTTAAATAAAAGCTTCAAATTGGGAAATCTAGCCTTCATCAGATAAAATGTAGATAAATAAATTGTTTGTCGCTCAACGGTCATCTTTTGCACACGAGGGCTAATTAGACCGGGACCTACGGTTTAAAGTGGATTCCGAAACACTACAAACATCCGTGCCCAAGGTGGAATTCGAACCCACGAACTGTCGAACCGAAGGCAAGAGTGCTAACCATTCGGCTGCCAGCTCGGCAAATAAAGGTGAACAAATTAAGTTAAATTATCTATGAGATATTTTTCTAGATTTGTCAATTTTATAAGCCACTTCGCAGCCAAATCTAATGAAAATGCATTTTGCGATCCATTTTATCCGAAATTCTTAGATACTTCTAATTTCAAAATGTTTAAAATGAGATTTTAGAATGATTAATCATTTAGAATGTCAGATCTTGTGTACAGGATTGACTAGTATCTAAAATTTTTGCTTTAACCTAAATCTGGGTATTGTACCAGTCATGGAATGTTTTCAATTCACAGAATGCATTCCTGTTTGCAAATTGATGGCACTTTGCCAAAAATGGCCCACCAAAACATGACTTGTCAAATATTTCAACATAAATAGAGACATAACAGAGAGAGAATCATGGAAACTAATTAAATTTCCTTCAATTTAAATTTATTTACAAATTTTTTGTTATAAATAAGCTTTATAATCAAGAATGTAATGCTTAGAAATGTATTGGCCCTATATGTGTGTGCTACCATTTCAGTGTATATTAAATATAGCTTACCGATCTTCAACTGATTGTTTGTGATGTTTTCAACAATAAAGTATCATTTTGATTTTGAACTATAAAAATAGTAATGATGGTTTTATTAACAAACAATATTAATTTTTATTCAATCTCTTACTGTCACAATTGCTACCTTATTATCATACGCAGTGTAATAATGCTATTGTTTTCATTTGCTCTTTGTTTATTTATTACTTATTGATGAAGATATAAATCAAATATTTTCTTAATTTTACTTATAATTTGATCTTTATGAGTTTAAAAATCGAACTTAGGATTAAGATAGTGAGTTATATTAGTAAGTTCAAATAATTTCATTAAAATTGTTCAAGTTTGGTACAATCATTCATTAAAAATTTAGTGTAAAGCGTTTGGACTAAGCTGCATGAAAAATGGCAAGAGAGATTAAATTTTGATTATTGACAAAAATGTTTTCTGTATTGAAAGTATTTAGAAGATAGAACACACGTATTCGCTTATTGTGATACTCGTGGCCTAAAAAGATGTGCTAAAATGCAGACAGAAGAATTATGAGCACGTTAGATATTCGTATTACTTAAACTGCATTTGTTGCTATAGTTTAAAAGGGATGAAATTATATCAGCGAGTCAATACTTTTAGCAGACCTTTATTCATTAGTGATGTTTTTAATGATTGGCGAAGTTAAACGAGAAGAAAGGAGAGGTCAATACAAGTTGTCTCATTTCTCATACATTTTTGTTGTGTACAATTACTGATCTAACAAAACTATAAGTATGCAAGTGTTGATAACCTATTTTACTATCCTTAATTATTATATGCATGAGAAAATATAAAATCACTCATGCACTCTTTCCATTCAACATAAAAGTGCTTAGAAATCTCTGAGAATTGGAAATTTGAAGTAGAAGTTGAATAAGTAGCAGTTCGATCTTTAGTTGTACTGATTACGAGTTTGGTATAAATTTTTGTAGTGATTCGGAGTTAACTTTACAGGGTAGATCTTAATCGAATTATTCCTAATGTGCGAAAAGTAATGGTAAAGCGAGAAAAAAGAATCTGAACTATAGAAAATTTTTTGTATAAAATTCGAAAGATTGTTAGATTAGTTAATAAGATTAAAAAACATTCATAGGTTTCATTTTATCATTAAGATCATTAAGAATATTTCATTTATACTGTATAATTTATGCAATTACAAAAATTTCCCTTTTAACGGATATAAAACTGTTAATTTTTCAATCCACTTTCTAATTTTCTAAACGATTAAATGTTATTGGTTTCAAAACATAAGTCGAGTGATTATCTTTCAAACATTTTATGATCTAGAAGGTCCCAAAAGAGGTTGACTTTCTCTGGCTTAGTAGATTTAAATTTTTTCT
This sequence comes from Latrodectus hesperus, assembly GCA_037975125.1. Classification (NCBI taxonomy): domain Eukaryota; kingdom Metazoa; phylum Arthropoda; class Arachnida; order Araneae; family Theridiidae; genus Latrodectus; species Latrodectus hesperus. The sequence continues at coordinate 50,083,958 of CM075858.1, forward strand.
GTTTTTAAAATTATGTACGGAAAGATTTGACAATTATTAATCTCATCTACTAAATATAATTAATTTAATATATTAGTAGATGAAATTAAATTCCAATGAACTGTCTTCACATCTAAGAATTGTACTGAAGTTAACAAAAAAATTAAAAGGAGATACTCATACAAATGCATTTAATGAAACAATTTTATGTAATATGTGCAAAATATTGTAATATTTGAAATTAATGTTTGAACATTCTGCGTTCAAATTTAATTATATATAATATTCTGGAAATCTTATAACTTATTAACTGTATATCAGTTTTACTTTTATCATATATTGTTTTTGTGGATTTAGATTGTTTATCACTTTTTTTGTAAACAAGGCATACTTCAACAAGGACTTCTGGAAAGTGGATTCCAAATCACTCCTCGTATCCGAGGTGGTAATAGAGTCAAGCAATTGTTAAAACTGGAAAGTAGAACCATTCATCTCCAGATCTGAATTAAAATATTTTTTATTTTGGTCCCTTTCAATGTGGTTATTATTAATAAGTGAAATATGTTCTTCATTGGCAAAAACGCTTATATTCTTTAATGAGAAAAAATAATAAAAAATTACCTCGTGACATTTAAAAAATAGCGGGGGTAAGCACCATCAAAATGATAAGAATACAAAAGTATTGCTATTATATAATATTATTTTTCATGAATCAATGTTATTTTTATCAGGAATTTTGAAGAAAACAATCACTCATTTATAAACTTTGATACGAAAAAGGGTATTTTCACAGTTGCAGCCAATACAAGGAAGAGAAAAATGATATTGAAATAAAAATTATCCGTTAACATTCAAAGAAATTACTAAACGAAAAACAGAAATAAAGTGCAAAAAATAGGGTACAAAAATAATATAAAACAGTCAACTTATTTGCAATTTTTTTCCATAAATTATAGAACCAAATTAATATCATGCAAATATTTTATGAATTCGGGCGTCAATAAACATGCATTTTCATACTCACAGCCAACATTCAATGGGGCCTGCGAAGGTGCCCTTGGCGGTCACTAGCCTACTTATAAGCAGAACATGTGAAAGGGGTTGGCATGATGATTTTATTAGTGTTATGCAAAAGCACTGGAGTGTTACCAAACTCCTAGTTTCACCCCAACGCGACCTATGTAAAAATGTTAGGTATTAGTAAAGCCCAAACGGGCGTGAATAGGCTATTATTGCCCGTGCAACGACTGCTTTGTTGCCACCCAGCTGCCTCTTTTCACTGTTCAAGTGCGCCATGACAGATGACTTCTCTGCATCGAGGCTCAGCAGGGCAGGGAAGCTGCCTTATTATATTAAAAGGACAAGTTTCCAGCAAAGTTTCCATGTTTGGTACTTTTATTGAAGATTGTATTGTTAAAACAATTTGAATTTCTCCTTATTAAATAAAATTGTCAATGAGTATGCATTGTGTTCTGGGAAAAGTTACAAGCCAACCATTTCTTGTACTAATAATCCTCCAGTAAATATAATCAATTATAAAATTTTTTTATATATTTATTTAAAAAAATATATTTTATACATTTTTAACACATCATAAGTATAATATATATATATATATATATATATATATATATATATATATATATATATATATATATATATATATATATATATATATTCAACTTGGTTTGATTTAAAATTATTTTTAATTTTAGTTATTTGATGAAATATTTTATAAGTATTTTTGTTAAAATGGAAAGGGATTTCAAATTCATGACAAGATTTATAATACTGAACGTCATCAAAGAGTGAGTTATACTTGATTTTATAAATTTTGATGTTGAAGGAATATTTCTTAATTAAAATTGTCAAATGTAAGCATTCATCTTTGATATAAAATTTCAAGTTTAGTGTACAGAAAAAAAGAAGAAAAAGACTAGCTTTCATAAAATTGTCAAATCTGTTTTATTTGTGTTCTAAAGCATGGAGAAATGAATTGCATGAAAAACGTTTGTAGAAAAGTGGCACAGTAAATAATTTTTAATAATAAATAAAATGGTAAAAAAGTAATGTATAAAAATGGCTTTGCACTCGTAATGTAATGTTAATTACTATTTTGTAAGTGGTATAAGATTTCAATAGACACTGGTATTAGTTATTAAAAATATTAATTTAGTTAATTGATGCAAATATACAGGTTTGAATGTTTTTTACTCTACGGCTACTGTTGTACATGAAAGTTAATTCAAACATAATCTAGTCTAAAGTTGATTCCGAATCATAGCAAACATCTTTGTTGTAGGCAGGAATATAAGAATTATAAGAATAAAAGGGCAGTATATTGATTAATTCAAACATAATCTTGTCTAAAGTTGATTCCGAAACATAGCAAGCATCTTTGTCGTAGACAGGAATCCAAGAATTATAAGAATAGAAGGCCAGTATGTTGTGATTAATTCAAACATAATCTTGTCTAAAGTTGATTCCGAATCATAGCAAACATCTTTGTTGTAGGCAGGAATCCAAGAATTATAAGAATAGAAAGCCAGTATGTTGTGATTAATTCAAACATAATCTTGTCTAAAGTTGATTCTGAATCATAGCAAAGATTTTTGTTGTAGGCAGGAATCCATGAATAATAAGAATAGAAGGCCCCAGTAGGTTGATTCTTCAACTACTAGCATGGCTATAGAATGCCGAAGAGAAGAAGTTATACAGGCCAGTCATTAACAGTTTTCATTGTGTCTGTGTGTTATGTAGAACACTTCACACCCTAAGATGAAGGACGTATTACAAAGAAAGGTGATGTTGCTTAGATAAAAGATTGCGCTGCCATTAATCTAAAACATTTAAAATATTTACACCATAAAGATTGATTTTTAATTGCTGGGGTGTTTAATGTTATAAGATTTAAATTTGATGAATGGGGTTGGTTCTAAAGATAGAAATCCAAGAATGATTACTTAAGTTTTTTTAATGTAATGCTGCCTAAAAGTTGTTGAACACGACCAACGAGAATAAGCATTCTAATATCTTTTGTAAAAAGCGTATTAATGATTTAAAAAACGACTTAATTGATACTATCAATTATATCATTTTCTTTTTACAAGCATAATTGCTTTTTAATGATTACATTTCTTTGTACTGCGAAATTTTTTTTACATGTCACAATAAAAACGCAAAATAAGAATGATATGTTTGATTTTCTTTTATAAATATGAATTCCTGTTTAATATTGATCTTCCTTAAGAATTTATCTGATTCAAAATATTTCTTTTCAAATGGGAATATATTCATGAAAAAATAATTACAAAGTTATAACAATTTGCAGCTTTTGCTCATTAGCATTATTATTATAAGAAGACAACAAAAATTATATGGACTAAGATTCCCCGAAAATTAGTTTGCTGCTTTAAAGCTACATTTGGTATTTGAGGATTAATCTTTCGGAATCTACAACTTCAAGTAGACTCTGAAGCACTACAATCATTTACCCCCAAGGTAGAAATTGTATATAATTTAGCTGCCATCTCCACTTCTTTATTTGGATTACAGTATAATGAATGATGAGCAAAAGCTGCAATCATTCATTATGCTGTTTTTTAAACTAAATTTTACAAATTTACAGAATAATCTGTAAAATTTTATTTTACAGATTATTTCAAACCATCCTTAGATGGCTTAATCTAGTTCATGGGTTCACTTATCTTGAACAAGTATTCTTTCAAGAGCTAAGTATAAGTTTAAAACCATAGGCTCTTGTCATTAGATGGCTCCAAACCATCATTAGATGTCTCTAAATTGTTCTTGGATTCATTTCTTATCTTGAGCATATATTCTTTCAATATCTAAGAATTCGTTTGAAATCATAGGCTTTTGACGAATTAATACACATGTACAAAAGGAAAAATAGGGCTCACTTTAAATTAGTTATGTAATTTAAAACTTCATGATAACTACGAATTTAAATCCTAGAGAACAGTTTTTTTTTTTTTTTTGCCTGTATCTCGAGATTTTGAATGCTGTCACTACAAACTATGCAATTTTAGTCAGTATCAGACATGGATATTGCAACTATTTCAGATATCTAGCATATAAATTTATTCATGAAAAGGCTCTTAACAAATTACTTAAAACTTTATCAGCTAATTATTCCTTATAAAATTATACTATCATTTTAAGCTATTTGAAATGTAATCAGAATTATTTTAAACGTGTGAGTGCAATATTTGAAAATCAACCTTGTATAAAATATCACCAAAAAATTAGTCAAAGTAATACTGTCATATTTTTTGACTCTAAGACAGAATTGTAAGCTTAAATTATCTATGGGGTTTGATAAAGTTTTATTTTTAATTAATAAATTAATATTACAATAATCAAAAATTCAATTTGAGAAAATTCAAAATTTTCAAAATCTTTGTAAATATTTGCTTTTTAAAGATTTTGTATTTTTAATAATACATTGAAATGCGAACTTTAGCTGTCTCTTTTTTTATGAAGGAAAGTAATATAGTTAAAGAGTTTACATAGAAAATTTTCCGTAAACTGTTTTATTTCTGGTCTTGAGGAAAGGATTCCATTTTTTTCGTAGAGAAAAAGTTTTACAAGGAAACTTATTAGGTCTCTAAGCATTTAAAATTTTGCATAACAAAGGCATAACCCTTAAAAATTTAGAGCTCTAAATCTACTCAGCAATAATTATTAATAAATATTTTTTAAAATTTTTTTGTTAATATTACATTTTATTTATTTATAAATATTTTAAACAATAATTTCTGTTCCATTCAAAATAAAGAAATAAAAAAGCAATTTCTTGCCAATTTTTAAATGTAAATATAATTTAGTTTATTGAAAGTATCACTGAATTCATACGGTGATTGAATTTTTCATTTTTTTAAAATGTAACTAAAAAGTCGTCCTTTTCTTTTATTTAATTAATTTTTCAAATTAAAAATTATTTCTTATTTTAAAATTATTTATTCTTCTTTATTTTAAATTATTTATAAGGAATTCAATTTCTTCTTAAGAACAGAATTTTTGCAGCACACAGACCATATTTTTTATAAACAATTATACATTATCTAAAGAATATTTTCTCATCACTCCAAATTTAAAATACCAGTTTTAAGCACGATATTCTTGATTATTCATAACCATTAATTATTGTATTTACTGGATTTTTCATGAGCTATATATTTTTCGAAAGAAAGAAACTTGAGAAGTAATCTCTAGATCACACAGACGTAATTCTAAGTATTTCAAAAATAAGGTAGAATAGTGATCTTATTCTTCCCCAGATGGCGTGCCAAACGCGAAGCATAAAGAGACGAAACAAACAAGAGAGTTAAAATTCCTACCGAAAATAGAGAAAACAGCCGTCAAGATTTTTTTGAGCAGTCATATTTTTCTTTGGTACTTCAATCATAAATAAATTTATGTCATATATATATACACACACACATACACAAATAGATATACACACATAGACACAACAATGAAATGTTTGAACTATAAACAATTAAATTCTTATTTTGATAATTGTATTGTTTTTAATGATAATATAAAAGCAAGGAAAGTTATTCGCTTAAAACATAATTATTACACACTTTGCATATTTCACAACACCATAGGTATTACCCAAAATTTATTGTTAGAAAGGTAGTTCAATGAATCATACCACGGGCCGACATTTGTTTCGAACAAAACATTCCCTGAAAGTCCCCTTTTGTTAATACTATAAGCATGAAAAAAAAAAGCGTTTTAAAAAACGGTCATTTGTAATCAATCAATTTCTATTCCTTCACGAATTATTCAAAAAATTACTGCTTTATAATAGAGAGCAATTTTTCAATCCCCTTTTTGTGCAACTTATGACAATTCTAGCTGAAGTCAACAGGAATAATGATTGAATTCCTTAAATTTAAAACATTGTATTTTTTAAAGAAGTAATCTAGGCATGAACTGAGACAAATTTAAAGCTCCCCATTTGCTATTAAAAGAGAATTCTTCATTCTTCATTAAAAATTATTAGAATTTTTTGCTTTACATTTTATGGTGGAAATTCAATATTAATTCTTTTAGTTCAAATGAAACACTTTTCTGAAATTCTATGCTTATTTTCTTTTTGTGTATAAATTACAAAAATATACTTTTTGTATATAAATTACAAAAATATTAATTACAAAAATATAATTTATATTTTGTTATTATATTTATACAAATTTTTTTATAAATATAATAACAAAAATATAAATTATAAATTATTTTTTTATTTAAGATATTTTCAATTATTTTCTCGTAATTTGTAATTATGTGAAAATGTATATTTACAGAATTTGTTATTAGGTAAATTAATAATTACAGACGATTAATTTAGAAATTTTTAAAACAATTTAATGAATTATAAGTATTTAAAAATAAAAGTAAATAATTGATTTTTATTTCTAGAAAAGTTATTTAATAACAAATTAAGTATTTGCTGTACATAATATTAAATATATATCCATGCATATATCCTGTTTTCACTTTTTAAAATATTTTTTTAGTATTATTTTATTTATTTGTTTGACTGAATATTTAAAGAATGTGAAAAATGATAAGTGTGTTATGACTGTTATAATTTTAGGACTTAAAGTTAGATGAATAAATATTTAGTCGTAATCTTACATATTTATATTTTTCATAAAGATTTGCCATTATTAAATTCGTAATCGTATTACTATAAATAGTAATACGATCGCGTAGTATAAATAGTAATACGATAGCGTTTTATTGAATTAATGTAACCTCGATATTTGCGATTCTTTTGTATAAGTTGTCTGATGAATCTGATGTCTTCAGCATTTTGATTTCTGACATTGTTTAAAAAATACTTCATATTTACTGCCTTTATATTTCCAAAGAATAAATGATTTTAAACAATTGAAATGCAAAATGCTTCTTTATTTTTGTGTATATTTATAATAAAAGGACTTTATCTCTAGAGAATAAAATGAAAAAACAAATAAATGCTTTTTTAAAACATATATTTAGAGTGGGGATATTGAAAATTTGAGGATTTGTTATATTTATTTCTTCTGTCATATGACGATAGAAAATCTATTATAAGAGAAAAATATGAAAAGTTTATTCTTTTAAAACATAAACTGGCATTATTGGAAAATCAAGAAATGGTAGTTTTATGTTTCAGTTACATGACGAGAAAAATCCGATTAAGAATAATGCGTATAAACATATTTTTATTCTTTTAAAAAGCAAATGACAACATTCTTTAGAAGCATCTATTATACGGAGATAATATTCTGTTCTTTAAGAACACACATTTCGGGCTTAGTTTAGATTATCGAAAAATCAAAATAAGTTTGTTTTGTATTTCAGTTAGATGAACTAAAATGATATATTTTAGTGAATAAAGTTCTGTTTTAAGAGAATTATAAAAGTAGAAATACTTATTATGATAAGAATAATTTAACAGTCTAGATTTGTTTCTGTTATTACGAAACACAAATTAAAGTGATCATTTGAAAAATCATGAATCATTTATTTGCTTGTTTCTTAAAGATATTGCCAGAGGTTATTGTGAGGTTAATTGATTTCTACAATGGAAGAAAATATAATTAGAAGGCATGCTTTCAAATGCATTTATTGAATTTTTTAACATAAATTAATAATTTTTAAAGGAAAAAAAAACTCCTTTGGCTTTTAGAAAAGTAACGAAGGTTAAGCAATTCTTGATAACTCTAAGGTAGGAAATAGAGTGTCATTTAAAACTACAGAGTCACAATTTCGATACACACTCTTAATTTACAATTTTCTATAGGGCTGTCGTAGCCTAGTGGTTAGGATTTCGGCCTTCCGTTCTGAAGTCCAGGGTTTGATTTCCAATACCGCCAAAGACCCACCGAGTACATGCGATATACGTTCTTGTTAAATCTGTGCAATCGAAAGTCCTTTGGTCGCTCGTTGAGCAGTTACCATGGATGTAATGGTCTGGCGAATATTTCCTCTCTCTTCAGATCAATATCAAAATTAAGAAGTGGTTCCTCTGGTAGTGCCAGCTGTAGAAGGATTTTAGAGCAAAGTCCTACTTACAGCTTCGTGGTGCTCTGGTTAAATGAAAGACACGCCCTGCGGACTTAAATTTCCATTGTCAGGCATAGCGAGCTTGGCTTGTCTAAGTGTCATTAGTAGCAACAATTTTCTCTGAAAGTAATTTTATGTTTTTAATAATTTTCTGTGAAAAATAAGCCGATGGAGACTCATTCAATCAGTTTGTTTCCTGTTGCTGAATATTTTCAGTATATATGATTTGACCCCAATACTTGTTTCCTTACTATTTGAAATGAACTTACAGATAAGCCTATTGCATTTATTGCTATTTAAATTTTGTGCAGAGTTAATAAAAAATGGCTTGTCGAAAGATCAGATATTTGGCTCTCAACATTTCTTTGCCAAATATTTTCAATGAATGACGGAATTAGATAATGCGCTGACTAAAGCAACAATTAAAAACTATCTGTTTCTAGTAAAGTTCGAACAAGATGGGTTCTGATGCATAGTTGCATTGTTGAGAAATACCATCTTGCTAATCACAAAGATCGGGTGTATCCATAAAGAATTATAACGTCTTCCCATTTCACTAACTAAGTTAGAAAGAGATAATTTGCAATGGGAATTCATATCGTCATCTAAAACGCTGGGAGATAAGAATTGCCACATGAAAAAAATTCGTTCTTTTTTCCTGATGCATTCATTAATAAATATACTCATTATTGATGGTCAATAAAAGCAAGAATTCATCTGAAAAGTGGAAGTATCGTTGTTTTCATTATGCCATGACATCGGACTCCAGTGGTTCAATAGTTTCACACCGCTACCCGTGCGAGCAACAAAGTGAAGAATCACTTGCCACTGGCAGCGGTTGGAAAGATGACCATAATTTTTTTCAGAATTACTGGAGATCCGTGGGTTGAGGACGCGTCTATGTTAATCTCTGTTGTCATTTCAGGTATTTATTCGTCATTTAATCATGATTTAAAACTACGAGGTGCTTGATATTAAGTGAGTATTCTAAACTCTTTAACTTTAAGGTACAGTCCAGAGCATCCCTGTATGGCTATATATGTATGTATGCAATGCTTATCGTTTCTCACTGTTAGATGACTTGTTAGCTTACAGTGAGGATATATGGAATATATGTATAGGTGATCTCCTATAATATTGCCCCAGAGATAAATGAGTCCATTGATTTATCAGGTAGATAGTCTTTACATGCTTCTGTGTGTTGATGGGCAATGTTTAACTCTATCAGTATCTTAATCGAATCAATATGGTAACTTTTGTCTCGTGATCTCTGCATGAGATTGTTACTGTGAGTTAAAAGGGTCTCCTTATTTTCTCCAAATTAAAAAAAATGCTTAGGCTAGAAACGCTTTTACTTTTGGCTTTTCACATTTATTGGACAGCAAGAAAGGGTAAGGATGTTGGTTTAGACTAAGAGTAATATAAAAATTAATGTTATGAGTTATCAATTAAACTCAAAGTAAATTGTGTTAGATGTTTTCGTACTTTTCGTGCGCATTACCGACAGATAAACGGGAACATTTGTAGCTCAGGTTCTTGTTTCTTTTAGTAGTCTCCTATTTGATATGGAGTTCACCATTATTTCAAGACTCATTGGTGTGATATTAGGTGTGTTAGTGAATCTTGATTAAGACAAGTAGCCATTTATCTTAATCAAGATTACGTACTTAATCAAGACAAACAATAAATGACAGCCTTTTAATAAACAACGGCTTCATAATCTACTTGCGCAGTTTAATTCTGAAATATGTTGATAGATGCTTCTGTTTCTTAAGAAAGAAATAATAAAAATTTTATACAACAACTAGTATTTAAATTTGATTTCCATATGGAAAACTTCCGCATAATCCTCCTTTTATACAAAATGTAAATTATACTACTCATTTTTGTTTTGTACGTATGCTTTTAGGAATATTACCGTATTTATGCGAATTTAATGTGCCACCGAATCTAATGCGCATTCCCATTTTAAAACTTTAAATAATAAAAAAATTGTTTGTCGGCGAATGTAATGCGCATCAATGGTGTGAGGAATTTATTGAATCTTATTTTATACAACAATGGATTTATATATAAACTATCAATCAATGGTATTATAATTTTATTTAAATTTAGATATCATATTTTATATAACAATGGATTTTATACATAAAGTAGCAGAACATAGAATTAACCTATTAGTGGGCTATTGCTATGTGAAGCAATCATTGTTAATTACCACTACCATATTTACGGTACCTATCGTAAAATATAAACATGAAATAAATCATAACATTTCTGTCTAGCTAAGAGTTTCTACAATCAGTGATGAATAGTAAACGTCTTTATTCACTAATGTTTTCATGACTGGAATCGTCGCACCTCTTTTCATCAGAAGCAGATTCATTTCTTCTTCCCTCCTCATCATCGTCTTTCTCAGCGTTCCAGAGTGCGCCATCTTCACTGCCATTCAATGAATTTGAAATGCAGCATTTCTTGAAAGATTTCACAATCATTGGTGCTTCGATGCTTTTCGCCGCAGCAGAAACCCAGTGTGCAACAATGAGCGGTGCAGCACGCTTAAATATTCCTGTCGGGGTGAATTCACGGTTAGTCTCACAAAACCATTTTTCGTACTTCACCTGAGCGTACCCCTTAAAAGGTTTATTTATACTAACATCCAGGAGTTGTAACACAGACGTCATCCCTCCAGGAATGCTAACAAGATCATTGCCTAGGCTGTGCATCTTTTTTACGTCGTCTGTGAGGTGACCACGAAATACGTCCAAAGCATTGATCGTGGATTGGAGAGCCCACCGGGACGGCGTTTCCATACATTTCGGAACCAATCAAGCATTAATGATTCCGTCATCTACCCCTTTTCTTAGCTTCGAATCAGGACATCATCTGGGAACAGCTTTTCATTCTTAGGGGTTTTAGGGGATGTTTTCTGTTTGAAGATTCAGAAAGGCGGAAGTGTGCACCCGTCTGCTGTTATTACCAGCATAACTGTTACGCGCTGTTTTTCACATCCTGAAGTTTTGATGATAACTTTCTTAGTCCTCTTCTCCGTAATGGTGTAGTTACGAGGCAAATCAAACCAAATTGGCGTCTCGTCAGCGTTGGCAATTTACCCCATTGAAAAATTCTTTTACTTCCGAAGTGTGATGATATACCGCTGAAATGTTAGTAGTTTTCCCTCAAAATCTGCAGGAAGCTTTTGGCATATTGTTGTTCGGTGTCTTAGAGATCCACTTCATAAAGCGATCCACCCATCAACGGCTAGCATTAAACTCTTGTTTCGGTATAATCAGAACTTCAGCCTCCTCTTTTGCTTTATTTCTTATGGCGTCACTAGTCACAGGTTGTCCATTCTTCCTCTTTTCACATACAAATTCCTATAATTTTTTTTCATTTTTAGGGTGTCTTCCTTGCGAGGGCCAGTGAATTTCTTTCTACTAGCTTTAGTTGCAAACAGTGCCAATTTCTGTTGCCGCCACAAGCGAACATTGCTCTCAGCTATGTTGGACTCTCTACCTGCCTTTCTATTGCCTTTTTTCAGCAAAAAGAATTAATTTACGTTTGAAAGTTGCGCTATATGACATTCTTCTTTGTTTGCCCTCCATTTCGTGACTACGTACTCTGCAGTTTGTATCCTCTATACAATAATATGTCAACAATGAATGTAACGGTAAATGTAGTCGAGAAATACAGTAATCCATTGTAACGATTTAAATTTGGTTGACGTCATCGGTGAACTGCTGACCTTGCACTCGAATCTAATGCGCATCCCAATTTTGAATACTACATTTGTCCAAAAACCATACGCATTAGATTCGCGTAAATACGGTAGTTATATTCATATCTTATCATTGAAAATATTTCTTTTAAATTTGATGTTTGTCCTTCTATTTTTCATAGCACAGGAACTGAAGGGACCAATGATACATTTAATGATATTTTATTCGGTTTATCATTGATGAAGGATAAATATTTGATGAGGATTTTACATCCTAGGTTTTATTCTCATCACCTGAATATGTTATTATATTCCTAATATTATAAAAAGGATTAGCGACTACAAATCAGTAGAAATCGGAAATTAATAAAGTAAGGAAACAATATTATGTTTGAGTTGAAATATTTTGATTTACTTTATATTTTGGGATACTTAGTTTTGTTATAATTTCGCATATCCAAGGCAAGCAAATAAACTCGGAGATGATCAGACAACTTTCAATAAATGCTGGTATTACTTGGAACTTTCAATGAAGATATAGTTCAAAAATGATTTTATTGTTAATGATATGTGAAGGAGACTTCTATTGAGAAAACATAATGATAATAGAGTGAGAAAATTTATCAACACTGATTCCAGCTTGTTTGCAAGATTGATTCCGTTAAACTGTGACTGTAGATTGTAGATTTTAAAATAAGTTGAAGAATTGAAAATTAAATTTCAACAACAATCAACAATTTAATTAGGATATATATATATATATATATATATATATATATATATATATATATATATATATATATATATATATATATATATATATATATATGACTTGTTCATAAAATCGTTCAAAAAATGGTCATAAAGTAAATACTTAAGCCAAAATTTAAATCTCGGTGAAAATCGCTTATGTGTATAAAATGGAAGGAAAAAATTCTTAACTTCTCTCCAGTAAATATTACTCACTTTGACAGATGAATTATAGGGTATTTAGCCTACGGTTCAACAAATCGGGAACTCGATTTTTACTTTGATCGAGAGTTTTGTAATGGTTTTAAATTCACTTTAACTGTCAAATCACCTCTCGTTTTAAAAAAATATTTGTATAGAATAACAAACAAAGCTAATTTGTAAATTCAACTCTTCCAGAAAACGGAATAAAAGTTTTTTTAACATTTGAATTTATATTCTAGTGAAAAATTGGTGATTTTTAGAACAAACAGATACATAAATATATTATTGATGCACTCAATAGGAAATCGTTTGCCTTTTAACATTTTTGTTTTTTTTTAAATTTAAAAATGAGCAATATAAAATGGAAAATACTGGTTAAAAATGTATATAGTAGGTAAAGATACACAAAATTTTAACCAGCAAAACACACTGTCTCTAAAATTGTTCATTGTTTTAAAAACCAAGACTAATTTTTCCAAAAGTGAAACCAATTTTGAAATCAGTAGCAATAAAACACTAAAAAAAAGTATTTAAAACTATTTGTGAATGGAATTTTTTTGTTGAGTACATTGGCCAGTGAACATACACAATACACACATTGGCCAATGAATTAGAAACCGTAATAATTTACATTTAAATCCTTGCTAGGGATGAAATATATGTTATTTTCTTTAAATTTAATTTTGAAATTTATTTATAAATAAAAAAATTTTTTTATTACGTAGGTCTTTAGAGAACATATTAATAGATTGCTAGCATATATATAAAGTGTCAGAGTGTAAAATGAAAAAAAATTACAAATTTTTTTTCAAATAAAAAAAGTTTTATTGTTGGTACATGTTCAATAGGATCCTTGATTTCGAAAATATCAAATCTATCTCACTGGGTTCTCACAAGCAGCCAATCATTGTAAAGAATGCAACCATTTTATTACATTACAATGTTAGCATAAAAATTATTATATTTTTATTCGTTTTTTGGTAACAGTATTGGTTGAAATCAAATATTCCGTGTTTTTCTGAACTAATAATTAATGATATTGAAATGCATAAGTGTTCCTTGAGAATTTCGATTAATTATGTTAAATTAACTCGAGTTTATTTGGAGTTATCTGTTAATGAATAATTTGATCATGACTTGCCAATTTTATCTGCAAAAATTACAAAAAAATCAAAATATTACGCGACAATTTTTGCAAAATACAAATAACAATATATAATTATTAATTGAACTATTGAGTCTAAATTGTTGGTTCCGATCCAATTAAATACCACTCACACAAAGTAACTGTTATGTATAACCGACCACATTAAAGATAGATAATATTAAGAAAAACAGTTACAATTATACGAATTTACTGAGTAAATTTCTTTGAGCCATAAACTTTAAAAGGCCATAAGGTAAAAATTTTAACATTGTCGTGTGATTTATTTCAATCATTCTAGTACCATGTTAAAATATAAAAATAAAAAAGAACGTGTTACATTCTTTACTTTTAATACTAGAAATTACTTTTTTGAACGAGTGATTATTCATATTTTTCAGTAATAATTTCTAGTATAAAAATTAGTAGTTAATCAAAAAACCTCTGGTAATTAATTCAGTAAGAATCAATTTCAATCAAAAATTTTTTTTCATTCTTTAGTAAAAATTAAAAATGTAAAATTTCTTCTAAAGTATATAATAAATTTAATCGATATTACTGAACTTCCTTTAATATGCACGATATATATATGTGGTAACTTTGAACATCTCAAATATCAGTTTAATAATTATGCTTTGAAAGTTTGCTTTTATTATATAAACAATCTTTCCTTTTTTGAATAAAACGTTTTTGATTCAATAGCAAATTAATTTCCATAATTATTTTTAAAATCGAAATATTTTGTTAAACTAACATGTAAACATAATTAAAATTGTAGGTATTCCAATAAATATTATAAAAGCGATATTAATAGTGAACATAAATGTGAAACAAGAAAAAACAAATGGATTATTATAAGAAAAAATAGGAAGGATATAAAAATATTTCATTTGATTTCGTCAGAATTAAGAATTACACTCTTTCTCATGAAAATTCTTAAGAAAAGTTGAAAATACACAAAGGGAAAATTATATTCCATTAAGTAGCTCATAAAAATCTTTGCATACACTAAGCACACAATTATAAAGGTATATAAAATTAATTAATCACGACTGAAAATATTATATAAAGCATTTGAAAAAACATTTCTTAATATTTTGAATAAAAATTAATTTAGAAATTTTAAGAACTATGATTCTTTAGTTAATCCGTTAACAGTTTATTAACATATAAAGTTGAACCATAGAATTTTCTTTAGTTGGAATATTCATAAAAAATTTCTGTTGAATTATAGTAATTTTATTTTACACATACACCATATTGTATACATGTTATATTCTAATTTCATATTCTTATCTTTTTGCAGAAATATTTATTAAAAACAGAAAAATCTCTATCTGGATCTAATTAATTGGAATAGGATACAGTGGCCTGGCGGAGGTAAACCTTGTTCTTGTGTGAGGAAAATAACGAGTTCGATACTTGGTACAATAAAAAATCATCATGACGAGAAGGCTTATGATTATTATTCTTTTCATCGACAAATGTCCCCTCATGGGTTTGAAAATTTTTTAAGGAAGTATCCAGATCAGGAGACGACCCCTCGTTATTTAACCAAAATTCAATATTACGACTTAGTTGTTAAAGTTACATCGAATAGAGGATTTAGATAATCAGAAACACACATGTGATAATCTAATCTTCAATTAAGAATCTTATTGTAAATGAAATTAGTAGTTAAATTATAGTGGTATGTACAGGAAATTTCGTACTACTGAGAATCAATACCGCTTGAAGGAAAGTATTAAATAAAATGTCTGTCTATAACCTGAAAAATTTCCTGATTTCAATTAATTTGCTTTTTTCGTTTAATTATAGTTAATATTAAATTAAATTGATAATAACAATAAACTAGCACACACAAACTTCCATTTCCTTTTATCTACTGAATATTATATTGCATTTGACGATATAAATATAAGAATACTCTCACACACATAAAGTTAAAAAAAACAAATAAATCATTGAAGCAAAATATAAAAATAAAAATGAATTTAAATTTATTTGATTAAAAATCTACAGAATTTTTATATGCACTCATATAAGGTTAATTAAAAATTTGTTTCAATGACTATTGAAGTATAAACTTTTAGTAAATTACCATGGAACTAAATATTGTTTATTTTTTACAACCGGTAAATTGTCAAGAAGTTTTAAGAAGAAAACAAATGTATCTTGAAATTTAGTATTGAAACACAGAAATTCGAAAAATTGGCAAATCTGTTGAATTAATTCACTTTTATATTCAAATTCTTGCCAAAATTATAATTTAATGGAATATATACTTTATTTCCAAGATACTTTTTTATTCTATATCAAATCTGATCACAAGTGAAAAAAGTAGTCTATCTTGAATTTAGGATTAATGACTTTTATATTGCAAATAGTGTGAAATATATAAAGAGGAAAAATTTTCAAAACTATTTATAATGACATACGAGTATATTTCTAAGTCTCCAGAGTATTAAATTTCAATAATTAGTACAATATGTCATCATATAAGGACATTTTAAGTATTCATTTCAATCTACTCATACAATTGGAAAATAGAATATCGTAATTTTTTTTAAAATATAGATACAAGGAATGAGTAGGAGACAACAAATAATAAGAGGAAGGAAATTTGAGAAAGCTATTCATGATAATATATGTATATACTTGAGTAAAATTCTAGAATGTTAATATTTAATAGTTAAAGGGATATAATACCATCTCATTCTGAAAAATTCTCGAGTCTAGCTGCACATGAAAAGTAGAATATATTGAAGTCTATATCCAAGGATTGTGAAACTAGAAACAACAAATGAAGTTCGGAAAAAAATTGTAGAAAACATTGCGCATAATAAGATTTTTCTGTTATTATTTCTTAATTTCTAATTCCATCTTTAATTATCAAAATAATTTGAAGAAATCTTGTTTTCTACATCAGTTGTCATTAAAAGTTCTTATCAGCTGGTGTTGAAGTTGTTTGAAGAAATCTTGTTTTCTACATAAGTTGTTATTATAAGTTCTTATCAGGTGGAGCGACTTGAAGAAATCTTGTTTTCTACATCAGTTGTCATTAAAAGTTCTTATCAGCTGGTGTTGAAGTTGTTTGAAGAAATCTTGTTTTCTACATCAGTTGTTATTAAAAGTTCTTATCAGTTGGAGCTACTTGAAGAAAGCGACTGGAGTGATTTATGAAGGCGATGAACTAGTTAGACAACTTTAGCTATCAATACATTGACTTTAAATTCTAGTTCTCTATGTTGGAGGCATAAGTATTCAAATAATTCTTTGTAGAAAAGCAATGTCATTTTTTTATTGAGGAAGATAAAAAAATTTTGTAATTTCATATTTATATTTTGAGATCATCCTGGTTTAATAGTAAGATAATATTTTTCCGCATCAAAAATCAGAGATTAGATCTTAGGTAAACATTGAATAATTAGAGATGAATATTATATTTTATATTCAGTGTTCTTTATGGACATTCTCAGGATAGAGACTTGAAAGTTTTCAATGTCTTTTCACTTGTGACTTCCGTTGTGATGTATATGAGGTGTCTGTCTTGCGACATTTACCACCTTTAGATTGAAATGAGTCAGCACATGATTGATGGGTGGTTATGTCGTGTAATATAATTTAATTGAAAGATAACTTAGAAAGTACTCAAAGGCTTAATCTTCATGATAATAACATCAAAATTAGTCCATTATACATTCCTATATAGACAAGCCCACGGTGGACTGGTTGGCTAGAGCAGTGTTTCTCAACTGAATTTATTCCAAGGAACCGGTAAAATATTTCGGCACGTTCGCGCGGACCGGTAATATTAATAATTTGACCCAACGCACAATTTTTCACAAAGATAAATCATGAAGACATACATAATTTTTAAAGCATTTTGTTTGTTATAATTTACATTTGTATATTCAACTTACTTATATAATATTGCATCGAGAATAAAAGCACCAAAACTTAATTAAAACTCCAAGAAAATTCCAACGTGAATGATATATTTATTTTTTTAACTAATATATTAGCCAAAACAACAACGAGTCGAAATGTGAACAACGTAAGTAGATACGAAATAAGCAAAAAATAATTTACCAAAATAAAGGATACATAAAAACTAAAATTAATGAGATTGCAGCTGGTCTTTGTTGCTAACTAAGCTGTCAATCCTAGGCTTTAAACCAGTTACAGCAATACGTAAAGCAGGTGCAAGAGCAAGTCGATTTCTATGTTTCGTCTTAATAACAGTTATAGCCAAAAATGTAGTTTCACACAAATAAGTTGAGGAAAAAGGCAATAAAATCTTCAGCGCCTTTGCATGAAGATTGGGGTATTCTGTTGCAGTCTTTATCCAGAATTGATATATATTTATTGATTTGAACTGTGATTTAAGTCCTAGATCTGAAGACAGTTCAATAAGTTCTGTTTCCTGGACTGTAGTAAGATTGTAATCATAATTATCAATAAATGGATTGATTATCCACAGATTACCTGAACGTACATCTTCTTCTGGGGGATAATACTGATCAAAAACACTTGATAGTTCTTTTAAATGCTCCAAAATAACGCTGATAACGCTCTTCTGATCCATGTCATTAGTATTAATGTAATCACAGAAAGAAGCAAACATATCAAAAGTGTTTTCTTCCGCACGTTTATACCATAGTTTCAATTTCTTTTTGAAAGCATCAATCTTAGTTTTACCTTGAAGACTTAAATTTAGTTCATTCACCAGTGAAAATATGTCTGATAGGTACGAAAGCAAGGCTACCCATTTTTTGTTCTGAAAATGTCTGCTCAAGAATGATCCCTTTTGATTTAAAAACAATTGTACCTCATTTCTTAATTCATACAATCGCTTAAGGACTTTTCCTCTGGATAGCCAGCGTACTTCGGCGTGTAACAATAGTTGTACATGATCAGATCTCATTTCTTGACACAAAGTTTTAAACAATCTTGAATTAAGGGCGTTACTTCTGATAAAATTTAAAATTTTTACCAATTCCAGAAGAATGTCATTCAGTTGTGGGTACAATTTCTTTGCTGCTAAATGTTCGCGATGAATAATGCAGTGTGTGACTACTAATCCTTCTGATGCTGCGTCTGATATTCTCTTTGTAACACTTGTATGTCTTCCAGTCATAGCAGCAGCGCCATCAGTACACAAACCAGTGCATTTTTTCCAGTCAATGGAGTTAGTTTCAATATAATTATTAACTGCCTTAAATATTTCAACACTTGTTGTTTGGGATGGTAGTTCGGTACAGCACATCAATTCTTCTCTAATATCATTGGTTGCATAGTCAATGTAACGAACATAACATAATAATATTGCATTATTTGAGACGTCAATTGACTCATCCATTTGGACAGCAAACCATTTCGATTTACGTATATCTTGGAGTAGTTGACTTTCTATGTCGTATGATAACTCACATATTCTTCGTCCAATAGTATCATTGGACAGAGGCAAAGCTTTCATTTTATCTGCAGCAGATTGGCCCAACACTTCAGAACACACGTCTATCAAACACGGTTTGACAAGATCTTCAGCAACTGAGTATGGTTTTTTAGATTTGGCAATACGCAGAGCAACTAGATACGATGCTTTTAAAAGCGATTTATCAACCGAGAAACATTTTTAAAAGCATCCTTTTGAATTTTCATCTCCAAACTTTTTCTCCTGAAAATGTCCAGGGGTTTGCTTTCCAGTTGTGGGTGCTTCGTTTGTAAATGCCGCATGAGCTTGGAAGGTTTCATGCTTTCATTGGAGAGAACATCTCTACAAACAACACATTCAGGTTTTGGACAATTTTCTTCTGATTGAGGCCAGAGGATAAAACCATATTTCAAATAATCTGCGATGTAGTGCCTTACAAAGCTTTTCTTTTTTTGGAAGATTGTGGACTATATTCACTTTCATCTGTATTCGAAGGGGCGGACGACGTACTTGGTTTTTGAAAATCCTTTCTTTGCACGAAATTTAGTAATGTGCGTTTCGTTTCCTTCTTACTCATTCTGGTTATTGATTTTATATACCTAAAGTTACAGAAATAGTAGTTATAGCATAATATTAAATTCAGAAGTTATTAAAAACTTACGCTGATAAATAGTTTTCAAGAATTGCCCAAGTGTGCAGAATAATCAAAATCAAAAACAAAACGTAATCAAGACGCCAGACGCCTTGAACACTGCGATACTGCGATAGTCAGCGTTCAAGTAATCAGGGATACGCAAGGCACCAAGGTAGACAGACAGGCGCACCCTAACTGGTGTTCTAAGCAGTGTTGCCAGAACAATTTGATTAAAAGGAATAAGTCGACAGTTCAAAATGTAATAGATTTCATAGAATAGTAAAAAAGAGTGCCGAGGTACTGGCAGTTTTTTTTTTTAAATTTAGGTAAAGGGTAATTTTGTAAATTTCATAAAAACTCAAAATAGTAACAGATTTGGTGAGTAACGTAACAACGTAAAAGGACTGCTGAATAATAATAGATCTATTATAATTATAATAGACTGGCAACGCTGGTGGTACGGCAATTTATGAAACGCGTTTAAGTACATAGTTGCCAGTTTGTTGTATTTTTCATCAAAGATTACATTATTTTTCAAACTAGTAAACTATTATTATTGTAATGCAGGTACTGTATCGGTGGTCGGCCTATAAAAGCTGGATATTTCGCGGACCAATAAATATTTCTTGCGGACCGGCGGTTGAGAAACACTGGGCTAGAGCATCGATCTCATTATCAGAAGGTAGTGAATTTAAATCCCTGCTTAACTGAATATCCATTGTGTTCGATAAAGGTGACTGCGGCATGTTAAAAATGGGCGTGATCGTAATATCTTCCAAGTGAAATGATACCTCTGGGGGGACAGGCCAAGTATTGGGAATCTTCTGCTCGGTCCCTCCTTCAAAATCACGAAGACTGGTAAAGCCCAACTCAGGGATTTGTACAGGAAAGCTAGCTGGTGCAAAAAAGAACAATTCCTGTGAAAGCTAGCAATATTTAATGGAAAACATTTCTTGAATAATCAAAATTCTCTAATTATATATGAGTAGCAGGTTAAACAATTGTTAATTATAGTCTGAAAAAATTGCTAATTATATATATTTATATATACTAATAATATTTCTTGGACAAATATAATACTTGATTAGTATGTAAGTACTAGGATAGGCAATTAACAGTGTTAACTTACAAAAACTAAAGTAATATGAAACTCACAGCGTCGATCATCTGGAAGTCCAACAGGTGGCGCCACTAAAAATGTCGAGTCTGACTCTTAAATACTGGAAAAAATGACACTTGAATACTATCCACTATATAACTGAAGTCCTCCTAACAGTTTGAACGCTGTACCTGTTCAAAAACTTTATATTAGATTTTGACTGTTAGATTGTATATTTCATGGTGTCAAATAGTAAATTTTTTTCTGAAACAAGCTCTTCTAAAATTGAAGTCGTTTTTGTAGAATTTGAGATTCCAGCGATTTATTAGGGGGCTAAGGTGATGATATTTCATTTTTATTAATATTAAAGACTGCATTTTAATGTTTATATATCATTAAAACATATTTGCTGTTGATTTTGAATTATTTGGAATATATTTATAATATAACAATTATATATCAATTTAAAATAGACATCCATTTTTTAGCGTGAAAAATTATTTGCAATAAATGCAAAATACGGAATTGTAGTATCAATTAGTTAGCTGAAACAGATTAAATTTGAAATTTTTTTTAAATAACTCTAGAAGAAATTCAAAATTTGTTCCATTTGTTTTCGTTTCTTAAAAGGTAAAATGAGAGTATGTGTAAAATAAAAAAATATCGATTTTCAATGAACTCAATATTTCTGGATTCATCACAAAAAAGAGAAGTTTTCCGCATTGAAATTAAGTCATCTTTCTGATTGAAAGCTAAAGATAGATTATTCTTTATATAAATTATGTTGCATAACATACATGACCCGAGATGGGAATCGAACCTAAAAATAACTGGGCCAAAACCGAGTGCTAACTATTCATCTTCTAGCTCTATCACAGTATTCTGGAAATTCAAAAACAGTTTTAATGTATGATCTCTCCTAGATTAATTTGTATTCTAAAACAGAAAAAATTTTCCAATTATATGTATATTTGTATTTAATAATAATATCAGCTAATAACCATAGGGAAAATTTTTTTTTCAAATTAGAATTGAAAAATATGAATTTACATACATAATGTTTCTCACACTAAAAAGAGTAATTTTTAAAGCTTCAAAATTAAATTGATAAATATTAGTTATTAAATAAAAACATGATAATTTAATGTCTCCTAGTCTCCCACACTCTATATACATAAAATCCTTATTTTGTTTGATCGCCAATATTTGTTCGGAGTTGAATAATGAACTGTTGAAAAGAATGGTATGAAATATTTTTTCATATATCGGGATAATGAACTTTGGGTAATTTAAACACAAGCTTCGTTTCATTCTGAAAATTTGAAAATAGCACTTGTAATTAATTTAAAGCATAATATTAATTTAGATTTTAACTTACTGTAATGTTTTTTATTCTACAAAATATAAAGTTCCGGAATATCTCTATTCGCTTCAAAAATGAAACAGATGTTTTTCATTTACTCTTGTAAAATTACCACTTCATATTATATCTTCATATATTATATCCCATATTTTATCATAAAATTGTTGATATTATATATTTATATCAAACCTAATTTATTTCTTATCTTTACTAAGTAGAATTTATTCAAGTAACTATTAAGTTATTAAGAGAAACTTAAACATGCATGAAAATCTATCAAATTAATAAAATGTAGGATGAAAATAATTAGAATAATGTGGAAAATCCACAGAAAAATGCTTATAGCAACATACATAGAATTTATGAGGTATTAGTTGATGTTTACACCTTATGCTTTTAGTTAATGTAACTTAAGTTTTAGTGTCATAAAATAAGATATTTTAATGCTATTCTTTCAGAAAAACTCACTTATTATAGAAGTCAGTATTTCTTGGTTGCAAGATCTGATATAATTAATTTTGTGTGAGAGAGAAGTGTTTTTATAGTTGAAGTAGTAAAGTACAGGTGACAGGTTCAAAGTAACTATTCCAGTGTTTGATTCTTTATTGTCTTAGTGTCATAAGTCTCAAAAATTTGTTGGAATACAAATAAATTTTCCAAGTGTATTTATTTTGGAGTTTAACTTTTAGTGATGATGTTTTATATGACACCTTAGATATCATAATTTTTCCAAACTCCATTAGCTCCTATATTTCTTTTATTTAAAATGTTCTATGTAGATGTTAAATGGCTTGCTTCTATTTTGATCTACATTAAAGTATCTTCACGCCTTATTTTAATCACTCCACTCCCCCCCCAAAAAAATTTCATCTTTAAATAAAATATTCTTTATAGTCTTCCAATAATTGTATATAAAAGGTTTTTAGATTAAAACAACTAAATATTTTAGCTAATGTTATTCATATATTAGCTAATCTTTTGCATTTATTGTTTAAATTAGAGTATAATTACTTTAAAGCTTATTTTCTACTTTAAGATAATATTAGCCTTCATTTGAAATTGGATGGCAGTTCAATTTAATGTTTATTTTTTATCTATTACATAAAAATTATTGCGAGTATTATAATATTTTTTAACTGACTGTACAATGCATTAATCTTAAATTTTTAAATTAAAATTATATTACTTTTTTCCCAGTTCAGTATTTTAATTTAAAGATATTCTATTAGAACATTCGCAAAATTGAATGGCTTCAAAACTTGTTAAAAATGATAAACATTATTGTATCTATTATTTTAAAATTATGTGTTTTCAATTTAAGCAAATTTATCTATATTTCTTGCATTATTTAATTTTATCTCTCATAAGAATACTGACAATATTGCTCTGTAAAGTACTCAGAGAGGATATCCTTCCAGTAAGGTTTGCATTCTCGCGATACTTCGCAAAATCAAAATTATTGAGGTAGCAATATTTAATTTTTGGTAAACCTAGGGTAAATTAAAAGCTAACGACAGGGTTACCAGATTTAGCATGAAATCATCCATTTGACTTTAGATTGTAGACTTCATGGGAAGGCTCTCGGCGCTTACTTCAAGATATTCAGGAATCTTTTAAAAGATAGAAAAACCCATAAAGGCTTTTCTGCATCTCAAAAGAGATTAAATAAGTTTCGGCTTTTAAAAGTATATAATACTATGTTTTAATGTGAAGTCTATTATATGGTAGCAGCCTTAATGATAATTGCTGTTGATTATTTTAGATCATTTTCACATGTTTATGATGTGTGTAAAAGTGCTTTGGAGATTATCTGTGCATTTTTGAATTATTGTCAAATAAAGTGTGCCTGCCTATTCCTTGCGAGTATTTACTCCAAATCCATGGACATCGAAGAAACAGTGATATGAAAAAAAATTTTATGTTTCTTATGTCTGTCATACTGTACAATTCATTTAGCATTGAAAGGCATTTATAAAAACTTATAATTAAAATGGCATTTTGGAATATATTAATTATTCTTTTGGTATTTTTTTTGATTTTGAGCTTCTATATTCCATTCTATGTAATGTGAAATCAGTAATTCTCAATCGGAGGATATTTAAAAGGAAAAAGTATTTCGGTCAAATCATATTTTAGTTTTTGGCTCGATAATGTCATTTATTAATGTGTGTGCTTAAATTTAACTTATATACAACTATAATATTTTATCTGTTGATTCTCTAATTTGATATCAACGTTAAAATACGTTTGTTCAAAAATTTCTTAAACAAATTTTTAATTTTTAATTTCTTAATAGTTTTACTTTAATTTTTGTCACAAGTAATAAATAGAAATGTTAAGAACTTTGTACATTAAAACATAATTTTCTTAAAAGTGATTCAGTGTATGTTTGTCTTTTATGTACTACTACACCATTCATTTTATTGTCATGGAATTTTATAGAATTGTTGAATATGCACCGGTTAAAATTTCTTGCGTCGCACATCTATCTAGGATAAGTGGAGTGCGTGTATAGAGATTAAAAATAATGACACTTTAGTTTCATGACTTGAATATGTACAGCCATAAGTGCATGCACATAATGACATTTCAGATATCTGAGTGCGCATGATACTTTAGCAACAATAAGCAATGGTGTCAAAAAGGCTATCAATTTCAGTGTTCAAAACAAAATACCAGGCAAAGTGGCAACGAATAAGTCCAACGATACTCTGATGATCCAAAGCGAATTGTCAGTTACCCAATGGGATTTTTGCATTCACTCGATTTGACAGGTATGTCACCGCATATTTTAAAATTAAAAATAGGCGTGCTTATCATTGCTCTTCGAAACCTCAATCAAACATGACTTTGCAATGGTACAAAACTTTCGATGAAAATAACGATGAACTATGTCCCCGAAGCTACAAGTTTAAATAGGAAATTCTAGACCAAAAATGTACTGTTGCATTTTTTACGATCCCAACGGATATTACATTTGAATTCAAATGTTTAGTTTCCAGTCTGACTTGTAATTGCAATGACTATCAACAAAGCACAAGGATACTCGCTATAAGTTTGTGGACTTAAACCTATGCTCCTTAGATGAACACAACTGCATGTGGTCAATTCATGCTTTGGCTGGAAGCCTTTTAATTTATTCGTGTAGTCACTATACAGGAAAACAAAAAGTATCTAGTATCTACAAGCATTCAAATAAATTTAATTAAAACTACACTTTGAAATATTTTCTTTGAAATATTACGCAATACAAATTGAAAGTTATCATAACGAGTTTCTTGAACTTACTTTCTTATTAGGTCATAGCAACGAGTGTCAGATAAATCAGTTAAATAATATAAATCTTGCTTCAAAACTTAATCACTAGAGAGAAAAAGTAAACCTAATGTGTCTAACTAATTACACTAATTCAAGTAGTTTTCGATTATTTTTATGTTTTACTTTGTTCAATATCAATGCTGTCCAGGAAAATCAGTAGTGTTAGTGCCCAGGTTCTTTGTTTATCATCTTGTAAGTTTGATTCTCACTTCTAATGTTAGTGTTTACATTGTTTCGGAGCTTTCCTTTAAATAATTGATCAAATTATCGTAGCAGTGATGGTCAGCCAATGTAAAATGTGTGTCCTAGGAGACATGTGTTCAAAAATTCAAATTATTAAATTTACGAATTAGTTTTTATTCCACAAAAATACTTCATTTTCTTTCGATTCTCGCAAACAGATAGCGAATTTTTAACTAAAGCGCCAATTTCTTTCAAAATAAATACTTTTGTGATAAAAAAATATCAATAAAAATACATTGGAGAAAAATAAAAATTCCCATGAGAAATCCTTTTTACTTGTAATGATAAATTTATTTTTTAATTTTTAAAAGTTATTCGAAATTAAAAAATGGAATAAAAACAGTGTCTAACAAATATATTTCAGGGCTAAATAAGAAATTACAAATCTAAATTACACACTTCATTATTAAAGTATTATTTGTAATATTAATTAAATTTATTTTAAAAATTTGATTATAATAAATAACGTGTAAAATATGATGTTATGTAAAACAAAGGAATTTTATAATATAAATTAAAAAGCTCCATCTGGAATTACTACGCATGCATATAATTTTCTAAATATAATATTATTCAAAATAGAGCAATAGAACTGTCATAAAAAATCATATCTCTAAGGAAAGTTCCCATATTTGTAATTAGTATTTTTAATGTAATTTAACTGAATTAGGGAAAGAAATGTTTATATGAAAAATACGAGTAAAACCATTTAAAAACTTTAATAAGCAAAGAATACTTTTTATTATTTTTAAAAAATATAACAAGACTTTTCTCTTATTTTTTTAATGAAACACGCATTCTTACTGATTCTAAAGCGTTTCACTTGGGAGCAGATCTTTCTCGGTAAATTTAATTATATTCTAAAAAAATATATAATTTTGAATATATTGAAAAAAGTATTTCCTAAAATCAAATAAGTTTTAATTAAGGAACTTTTATATATTATGTATTATAGCTCTAACAGAAGAAATATAATTCGTTATTAAAATAAATAATTGATATATTTAAAATATAAAAATATTTTAAGGATACTCTTAATGCAGTAAATAAACTTAATATTTGATTCTTACGATCAAAGAATGTCCCTTGATAATAAGATTCACTTGGGATTACTTTTCTTGCAAACTTAAAAATATACTTGTGAATAAAATATAATTATAAAAACTACTTTTTTGTTAATAGTTTTTTAGTGAAACAAAATCTTTGTAATAGAAACTCACTTGAGTTTTACAATTTTTTGACTGGAATTTTTTGAATCATGTATTTTAACATTTATTTCAATTTTAAGAGATTAAGAATTTTATTAAAAGAAATTAGAAGGAAAAAAACCGCTTTTCAATTTTAGTAATCTAAAGCCACTTAATCTTAAAAAATGCCTCATCAGTAACTTATCCTCCTTTGTGAACACAAAAAGCCTTTTTTATTAAATACATCTCTAAAACAGAAGCAAACTCTATAGACAGCTTCCTCTGAAGTTAAGTCTATTGCTAAATTGGCAGTGTAAACTCTCTTAATTTGCGGGTTCGATTCACAATTCGAGAAAAAATACTTGCTGAGGATTCGGAGTCCTATTAAACAGATGCCCGTTAAATAAGCTTCAATGTATGAAAAATTAAGAAATAAAATATTCTAAATTAAGAATAAAAAAATTCTTTAAGATTTGTGATGAGATTTTTTTAAGGACTGAAAATTTCTATTGGGAAAACACTAATTCAGATTTATACACTAGAAAATTTCTTTATTATATGGAAAACTGTGTTAAGAACATATTATTATGGGTCACCTAGTTTTTTCATGAATTTATGATATTATTCACTTAAATGAAATATAATTTAAATAAAATAAATCTTACATCAGCTTTATGAAAATTGGGAGTTATTGCATGTTCTCAAGAAGTTTTCATATGCATTTTATTCTTCACTTCTGGTGTAGAAATATTTTAAAAGTTTTTGTGCTAATCTCTATTAAATTTTTAGAAGGTGAAAAATATTAAGTAATATAATCTCTCATTAAAGAAATACAACAACACATTTTTTAAAACTATGATGAATGCTTATGGTGGTAAAAACTAACTTTACAGCCTTTGTAACTTTCAGAGAGAGAATATTTATCTGAATAAAATATAATTCAATATTAATAAACTCTGTATACAGCTTTTTTAAAATCCCAAAGAATATATGCTAAGGGAACACATATATATATATTATGTGTACGGAATCAGCATAACATTTTGTATCTAGTATATTAAAATTCATTTTAAATTAAATATATATATATATTATATATATATATATATATATATATATATATATATATATATATATATATATATATATATATATATACATATATATATATATATATATATATATATATATATATATATATATATATATATATATATATATATATATATATATATATATATATATATATATATATATATATATATATATATATATATATATATATATATATATATATATATATATATATATATATATATATACATATATATATATATATATATATATATATATATATATATATATATATATATATATATATATATATATATATATATATATATATATATATATACATATATATATATACATATATATATATACATATATATATATACATATATATACATATATATATATATATACATATATATATACATACATATATATATATATATATATATATATATATATATATATATATATATATATATATATATATATATATATATATATATATATGCATGTATGTATGTATATGACTCTAAATAAGTAAGCAAATTATGTCGAACTCTTACTAAATCTGAAAACAATATTTGAAAAAGTGACTTCAGAAATATTGTATATCGATTTTAACAGGAAAAATCATTATTGTATCCATGGATACTTTTAGCTTCTTAGGTGACCAAAGATATCTTTATGATGGAGTCCCAGTAACCTAGAGAACAGCAATTCTCTCATGTTTAGAAAGTTACTAGTTCAAAATACTTAACCATAAAATTTGAGAAGATCTATTAGCGTTGATAGTTCCACAGATTTCTTTGCTGCATGGACGATATAATAGGGAGTAGAGAGAATACTTGAGTTCAAATAATGATCTTCGTTCACTTGACTATAATTCCAAATTAATAGGCATTTGGTTGGGCTTAAAACCTTTGACTGACACTAGCAAGCAAGCAAAAAGTATAATAATAACCTGACCTAAGATCATATAAATTTAGTGAAAATGTACTTCTTTTAATAATAGAAAAAAAAACTTCATTTGTTGTCAAAAATGCTAGCATCAGAAATTCTTTTATTGTGTAAAATAAGAACTTTCTTTGAAGTAAGACGTTATCATAATTATACTGAAACCAAATATGTATATATTTTTTCTTAAAAGAAACAAAATATATATAAAAGAAACTTTTTTGAGTTTTGTGTTATTGTTTTAGAAAAAATTTGAAACAGATATTTAATTATTTAATCGAAGTTTTTATTCTTTCATCGAAAAACAATTACGGATACAGATATTTCTTTCATAGCCTCTATTTTTTTGTGGTTCTGTATTATAAGTCATGCTAAAAGAGGAATTGACGAATGCTTTATTTTAACCGGCTCAGTTCTGTTTCAGATGAAAACCTATGCAGTACTTCAGAATTCACCTTAAACTGCAAGGCCCAGTAGACTTAGCTCTAGTGTGTAAAACTGATGAGCGACGATCAAAAATTCTTGCATGTATTTCTGTTTTTTCCTCGTATTTCATCTTTTAAATGTAAAATGAAATTATTTTCTGACATTGTATTTCCTAATTAATATCCTTAGGATTTACATCAAAAATAAAATTTTATTAAAGTTTGGTATTTTTACTGATCACTCTAAGGATTCTTTTTGCATTTGACGGTTAATTCAACCATGGTTTGCAATTAAATGGATCTAAACCTTGATTAAAATCCATACCCGAAGAAGAAGAGAATTCAATTATTATTAATTAGATTATTAATTTTTCAGCTGCACTCTCAGCAATTCAGAGTTACATTCATTAAGTTCGGTATAATATTCTGAAAAAATACAGTTGGAAAAATAATAATAATAAAAAGATAAGATTTAAAATGCATAACTTTACTGTCATTTATTGGCAGCATTGTTACATTTATTTATGATGTTAAATAAAACTATATACATAGAAATAGAACAATTATTCTCTAAAATGTCTTATAAATTAAATTAAAATACAGTAATTTTGCTTTTTTATGAATATTTGTCAGTGAAGGAATATTTTCTGAATAAAAATTTTTAAATAAAATTTAAACAGTCCTTATTAATTTCATAATTTAAAATATATTTCAAATATTAAAAAATTATCAATTAATAAAATGTTTCCTATTACCCACTATTTATATACTGAACTTGACAACTGATTACTTCATGCTCTTGTCTTCAATTAAAGAATTTGTAGATTCGATTCCTCTTTAGGACATGAAAGATTGACTGAATTTTTTCTTAAAAGAAACAAAATATATACTTTTTATATATATAAACAACATATAAACTCTTTTATATTTCACTCTTACATTGAATTCAATTTTAAGGTGCGTGTGTTTCTCCTGGTTGAGTTAGCTCCTCCAGAAAAAGATCGTAGAAAAATAAACCAAACCAAATCTTGACTTGCGCCATTAAGTCACAAAATAAGAGAACCGAGTTATTTGTAAGATTATTTATCTCAAAGATTTAATTTTTCAAATTTAATAAATTTCTTTTAGCAAATATATATATTTCAAAAGTTTTGCTTTTTAATTTTAAAATTTTCACCGTCATCTATTTTTTTTTAACCGGAACAATTAGTCAGCAGTTCATTGCTTACTGTTTTGGCCTTCATTTCAATAGTTCATGCGTTCATTTCCTACCATAGGTTATGATATTCCTAATGGCTATGAATTCTTTAAATTGTATGTCTAGATCTAAGGAATCCTATTGTATCAAAAATTAATTTGAGTGGCAAACTAACTATTTTTTTAACCGGAATTTTTAACTCGTCTAATTACCATCATTGACGATATTTGCCATCTGATTGAATCTTCCTGTTTGAACTTTCTAAAATGAACTTCTGCTGTTAAGAAAATTGAAAAAGAAAGGTCTCCTTGAAGTTTTACGATGCTTTCAGCAAATAAGGAAAATCATTAGCAGAAAGATTACAAAGGAAGCAAGTACATTGGGTAACCAGTTAACGAACAGATCGGACTGCGAACAAATCGGAAAACAAACACTTTCATGAAAGATTTTTGTTTTCGAACAACGAACACATATTCGAATAACGAATTAAAACGAATTCTAAAGAATACTTCTTGACTCTCGGAGCATGATGTGCAGGGTTGTTAAGCCAAACGGACCAAAAATCGTTTTCCATCTCTCTTGAATTATGCTGCTTGCCTATTAAACTTCAAAGTTCCATGCAGGGAGAAAAATTTTTTTCAATAGAATATTTATATCCCAAATTGACCATTAGTTTCGGCTTGGATTTCATTCAAAACCGAAATTGATTTGATTTTGAGTTCCCCTCCCCCGCTCATTGGTTGAAGAAGTGGGAGGATATCAGGTCAAGGGTCTTGGAATGGCCCCCAAATCAAACTGATATCAGTTATGTTAGGGATTTTTACAGCAACAATGCTATTAATCACTTCCGGAAAGTCTTAAAAAAGAGAGAAAAGCGATCGCCGTTGGACATGCTCCTTAATGCCCCATAAGTAAAAAATGAAAAGTGACCGATTATTATGCAAGACTATAACGTATGTATTATTTGTTTTTAATAAACTTACTAAAAATTTATACATCCTTTTTAATTCAATTTTCAGAGAATCTCCGGAACAAATGAATAAATTTACAAAAAAAAAAAAAAAAAAATCTAGGATAAATTGATGAATGGTTAACGAACAATTCAGATAGCGAATATACTCTTGAAACGGATTATGTTCATAAACCAATCATCTACTGTAACTATACATGCCTACAAGCCTTACATAACTTAGAAGAACTAAGTATTTGAATACCAAAAATTTAACCATTTACGAAGCACACTAATTTTAAGTAAATATTTTAGTTCTTTTTACTATTATAATTTTAGGGGCGCTCCGTGGCTGAGTGGTCAAAGCATCACTCTGCTAATCGCTTGAGAGCGTAGGAGTATGGGTTCGATTCCCACCGTGGTCCTGGGTGTTTTCTTCGTTATCTTCTGTGGTTGTATATCTGTCATTGTGCTATTTGTCCTATTATTGACGAAGACTAACAAGTGGATCTCAAGAATCAAGCATACAAGTCTGAATATATGTAATGTAATAATTATAATTTTATAAAGAAAAATATATAAATAAAAAGAGAAAAAAGAAAAAAAAAAGAGAGAGAAAGAAGGAAAAAAAGTTTCACACTTGTTATGTAAAACCGCTTTCAAAGTTTAAATAAATAATTCTAATTTTCTATATGTTCTAATTCCAAGTATTTAAAATTCATACTTTTAAACAAATAATTGTTCTCATTTTTTATTTTTATTTTCTGATATTTTAAAAGGTGAGATAGATATGTCATACTGGATGATATTTGCATTTCGTTTAATGTTCAAGAAGCTCTCTAGATACAAATGTGATTTGAAAAATTCATTAACAAACATTCAAGCTTTGAAAAATATTTAAAATTCCCAGTATATATAAATAAGTTTTATATTTACTCAATAAAGTATTCAAGTAATAATAAAATCAAGGATTATTAAATCCTCAAAACATTGTTACTGTGACATTAATTTAAAAGTTCTAAAAACAAATGGTTACATCTCGATTTTATTTTTAAAATAATTTTATCTTTTAACAGCAAGATATATGTTAGAAGTATTTACCAATTTTTTATTTTCCAGTGAATAAATTTCACATAATTTTTAAAACAAAATTTCTGTATCAAATTTTCATACTTTCATATTTCAAGGAAAATAGGCATTTGTAAATTTATTTTTTATTGAAAATATAAATATTCAGTTCTATTTTTAATTAGAACAATAATTAAGTAAGTTTTGTAAAATATTAGTATAGTTAGAATATATTAAAAATTAACATTTCAAATTTGAAATATTAATTACGTAAAATGGAATCCAAAGAAATCTGTCAATATATTTTTTCTTTTAACAAATTTTAAAATATATAATAATATTAAATAATATTTTACACGCAAAATAATTAATTTAATTTCATAAACTTATTATTAACTCTTACAAAATTTTATGCTGATCTTAATTATAATCTAATTGTCTTAGTCTTTAAAAACCTCATTTGTCCTTATATAAAATATTTTAAACTGTGAGATTCTGTTAATTTTGTTAGCTAATTTTAATTCTGAGAAGACATAATATATAAAGAATATTTTCAAGTAATATAGCAAATTAATAACCTGCTAGAATCTTTAGAATTTTTTAAATTAAGTGGCTAGTGAATTGCCTTATAACGGTCTTCGACTGTTAGACCGACACCATTCAAATCATTGTTTACTTTATTAATAAAATAAGTCAGCATTTATATTTAATACAAGCATTTAAAAAATTTCATGAAACTGTTTATGATGTTACGGCAAGTCTCTAAGTTCCTCATTATATGAGATTTGAGAATACATCATTATTTATCGCAACTAGAGAGATAAAATGTTGTATAAAAGAGATATCCTGAAATACGATATGACGCAAAATGAAGTGATCGTTACTTAATAAAATCCTGAGGTACAGTTATTGCTTACTTCACTGGTCATAAATCTTCACTTTAAAACATTTCTTGCGAAATAATTCAAAATGTTAGATTAAAGTCTAGAAACTTCTCATTATATCAAAATTGAAGGCATCCTTACTCACCACATCAAAATAATGAATAAGTATCATTTAATATACAAAATGAAGCCAGGATTTTTTTGCGGTGTTCGGACCATAATAAATTGGGCTGCAAAATGAAACGCCATGAAAAGTGACAGCTCGTAATTAAAATCGTGTGTGTTTAATTTCTTGAGCAGATTGCTCCCCAATGGCCAGAAGAGCAGGAAACCGCACTGTTGTTAGAAAAAATAATTAAACATGACGCTACCACGATTCGGCAACATCTGCCACTTCCTCCTAATCCTCTTAACCCTTTCTTTCATAAGGCACATGTTACAAATCGCTCGAAATAAAAATGGCTAATTTTATTTCATATTGGCAACAGCATTGTAGCAAATCAGTAACCTCGAGAACTTTTCAAAATTAAAAAATATCGGCTTAAACTTTTGAGTGATTAAAAATGAAGATGAATTATTATTAAAATTTCGCATCAATGTTTTTTTTGTATTTATTTTATTAAAGGCATTAAAGTTTATCTATAACGAAGTTTATTCAACGCGTTTTTATTTATAACGGCATTTTTAATCAGAATAATAAACTAATGCTTTGATAACGTTGGAAGTGTTATAAATATGTCGAAATGATACACAGAAACATTTCTGGTACCAAATATTTAGAGAACTTTTTTTATTCATCTTTCGTGTATAACCAATATTATTTCATTTTAGAGGTGATATAATATTGATGTGTTTTTGAAGACTTATTTATCCTGATTCTCACAAATTTTCTTCACAAGTGGAACATAATTACCAGGGCTTAATCGATAAATGAATTTCTAATAGTTTAATTAAATTTAATCAAGGGACAATGATTATGAAAATAAATATAAGATATACAATTTGAACCACACAGACTGTGATAGCTTGAATGAGAAAAGTGTTTTATTGGCACTAACCAAGCCAAACACCGTCTCAGTAAAGCGTCATTTGCAGGTTAAAATAAGTATAAAAACGGGTCAAATGTTATTCAGCTGGGGTATAATTTGGAAAGGAAAATATCATCTCATGTATCAATCATGTCACTTTAACGTAATTCAAAACAAGAAACTGTTGGCAAAGTTTAAGGGCTTCAGTCGCCAAAAAAGACAAACTAAAAATTAAGGCAATAATTAATTTAATCTCTTATTAATTACTATAAAATAACTGCATTCTTTCAGAATACATACGTAATGTTTTCCCAAGAATTTCTATGATTATATTGGCTATTAAGAAATTGATGAATTTTAAGTTGAGAATCAATATATCATAAATCTTACATATAAGGAAATGAAATATTTATTTTACAAATATACATTTGAAAGTATTTATAATCAATATCAGAAAACTAGAGTAACTGATTTCCTTGGTTTTGAATTCATAATATTCATTATCAACTCGAATCATATCATTAACTCTCGGAATCCTGTAATTTCTGAAGAAACGCATCAATTTTATAGATCCGGAAGTTAATGGGTTCGATGCCTTATAGAACAGAAGAAAACCACACTGAAAGGGGCTATTCACGTTAAGCGTCTAATTGGCTCTAAAGTTCGTTTACTTTTACATCATAACTTGGAGAAGAGAGTGCTATCACAAGAGTCGACTTCATCATTTGACTATAATTCAAAAGTAAAATAGCTGTCAATGCTCTGCAGATTTTATTAGAATATATTTATATACATATTTTGTTTATAATTGTGTAATGATATATTTGGGCTACATTTTGTAATTGTTTTATTGTTATATTCTGTCATCGTAAATGTTCAAATAGATAAAATTTCAGAAGGAGCCGGCATTAATTTTATTTAAAGAACAGTTACAAGATACATTTTAAAGACATTTTATAAGGAATACATTTCTTAAATAAATTCGTTAATTATTTTTCTCCCAAAATAATTTTCAAAATTTATGAATCGTCCTCATCAAAATATTTATAATCGTGATAGAAATGCAAACATTAAATATCTTCAAAATGAAATATTTTTTAAAATTTTGACTTTGGAATGACTGTTTTAACCTATCTGAGGTTAATCTGTGGTTTGGGTACCCTTTTCTTGCCAAATGAGCAATAGATGCGTCAAGCGTGGTAACCCTAGCTATTTCATCCTAAATGCACTCCTTGTGGCGTATGCTCATTAACAGCTCTTTTGTTTCAGTATTCCTATTGGTCGCTAATTATTTTGATTTTGAAATAACCGTAGAATTTAAAATTTGATGCACGACATTTTATTACCGTTGAATTTGCCCTGGAGGTAGTACGTGAGCTATTTATTTGTTTCTGCGTATTTTTATTTATTAATTTTTAAAAATAGGATAATTTTTCTTTATATTGTAGTGTACTTTTTGTTATACATTTCGTAAAAAAACCATTGTTTTTGTTTTCGTTGCCATAATAACGGTGAAATTCGTTAAAAACACGGATTTCGGTTCGTCGTCATAGAAACGACGTTTTTGCGTAGTGTCTCTCGGAGCATTCAAACCCGCGAGACAACACACAAAAATGCACCAGTTGGCGACATTTTGAAAATGCGCCAAGCAGGGAACCCAAAGCACAATTTCACCCTATCTGATATATTAATGATAATTTAAGAATTTATGTTTGTATTTCGGTTTTGTGTTGTTTTTATCTCAAAATAGTAAATTACCAAAATTACTTTGGATTTTAGTGGTACAGCAGCTGCTTCTATTTTCGTTTTATTTTCTAACTGGTTGTTTTCAATGAAATGCTAGTACATTGTATTTACTATATTCAATATATAAAATAATGCATATTAATACTCAATAACATTTTCCAATAAATAAAATTTACATTTCTGATCTATGAGCATCTAAACTTCTCTAGTTATTGAAGCAACTTATAACATTTTGATACCTGTGAGTAAAAAGAAATAAAAATTAATGTTAGCATAATCAAGGCATTTGTATTAAGATTAAAAAGAGAGATTGCTTATAAATATTATAATTTGAAATTCAATTAATTAATGAGATTTAGAAAAATTGATTGAATATTTTGTCTTG
Source organism: Latrodectus hesperus (assembly GCA_037975125.1). NCBI lineage: Eukaryota > Metazoa > Arthropoda > Arachnida > Araneae > Theridiidae > Latrodectus > Latrodectus hesperus. Next base: position 50,120,830 of record CM075858.1, read on the forward strand.
TATTTTTTACTTTGTTTTTTTTTTTCTTTCTGTTCTGTTGTCAACGTGTTAAAGGCTTGAATAATGGAAAATGGCTTCTCAAACCAATGCTTTGGACCTTATATAAGAAATCGGGGTCAAAATTTACCATACGGTCACCCTTGGCGAAATTTTCCAAAAGTCGCCAAGGGTGACCGTATGACGAATTTCCGATCGGGAAAAACAGTGGAAGGAAAATGGCTGAAATAGTGACAAATACTTCATACATTGTTGGTATCTAACAATATGCTCAACTAATTTTACAAAATTAACAAAAAACGCAGATTTATAGATTTCAAACACCATTGGTAAAATAATAAGTTGATATGTTAAATTATCATTAAAATTATTTGATTAAATTTTATATTAATAAATTTAAATTGGTAAATATTCATGAGAAATTAATGGCAAATAGGGTTGACAAAATACTAGTTTGCCGTGTTTCCAGTAACAATGTTTGCCAAATTTGGCGCCAAAAAAGAACGCCAAGTGTGACCGTACAGTAAAACTGATCCGAAATCGTTTTATTAAAAAAATTCCTCGACAAGTCAGATTTACGACGCCGTCTCACTACGATGTGACGTAGATAAAACGTTATCGGACGTCATGGATATTTTAAACAAATGGAAATTGTAATAAAGAGATGTAATGATCTCAACAGGAACGAAAGAAACTATTTTATGGTAAAAAGCTAATATGACCACATTAAGCTTTTCTATTTCAATAAATAACGCACATCTTATCCCATTCTTTCCAGGCTGCAAATTCATATCAATGCTTTACCATAAATATTTAATTCATAATCATAATTCAAAAGAATATTCTTAATATTACTATCTCTTAATGATAAGATGAAATGATTTGATAAAAAATATTTATTAGTTTAAATACTAAATATCTTTATTTTTTTGAACGAGAATTTATGGAGGGGTAATAGGAATGCAATAGACTGAATAGGAAAAATTCATTCATGTGACCTGAAGGTAACTAGTTCGATTCTGACTCAACCTATGAAACCTAAAGAAACATTTTGAAGAACATAATGTGCCATATGTAATTGATATACACATCATAGATAAGGAGAATACAAGGAACTTAATCGGTCATATGTACTTTAAGTATTAAAGTTTATAGTCTTTCCATCGCATCGCTTTGAAGTTTACGAGAGAGATTAAATTCTGAAGAACGCTCGAGTGATGTTTAAAATAGCAAAGATATCTCTGTATAATGCGAATTTTAGTAGACACCCGAGCACTCGAAACATACTGTGTAAAACAACAAAATAGTTTTCCTTCAGCAGGATAAATATCCTTTAATTTAGAATGATAAAGGTAAAATCCTAGTATACGGAACATGTTTGGTAAAATTTCCAAAAGTGTCGCCAACGACAAAAAGTCTATTTTTGCGATTGGCCCCAACCAAGAATTGGCATAAGGGAAAACAAAGTTGTAATCTCAAAATGCGTGTGTAGAAAATGCATAAATGCATTATGTAAAAAGCATATAATAAATGCAAAATGCTTAAAAACAATATGTCAAATGTAAAATAATTTAAAATGACTACGTAATAATCTACCGAATCTCATAAAATCAATAACTATAAATCACAAACTTTATCGCCTTCCCAAATGTCACCAAATGCTTCAAGTTACTAATACTAGCGTTAAGTCAATGGTGAAAAAGTAAGATTGTTTTGTAAATAAATATTTTTTTCCAATGGTGGGCACAAGAGGGTTGAACCCTATGCCACAACAAGGCCAGAGACTGCTACTCATTTCTCGTTACTCAGCAGGCACCTGTAAAACAAGTCACGGAGGTGAATAGCGTTACCCGTGCCATACCACCACAAACCCGTTTATAGGGCGGGCCACAAATATACAACAACACAGAAGAAAGGACAGAGAGAACAGAGAAGAAAAGAAACATCCATGCCCGAACCGGGATTCGAACCCGGGACAAAACAGCTCAGGAGTCAGGAACGCTAATCACTCAGCCAATCGGTCGGCGTAAAAGAATATAACACGCAGTATTTTGTGTCTCCATTAAGTGTGCTGGACATTTGGCTTAGCACAATTTTTTTTAAAGCTTATTGAGATATTAGCACATTAAAAACAATTGTGAATCTGTTACAATTCATTGAAAATCAGAGACTAGTAATTCGATGCTTATTTAATATTAGTAAGGAATAATTCAAATTTTTTCCGAATTTTTTGTTTGAACTTCAAACAAATTAAAGTATATTATAATTCAGTCCTTTCTAATAAAGATTAATATTAGCTAAAACAAGCATGGAAAGACGCAAAACACAAACAATAAAATAGTGTTTTTTGGTATTAAAAAAATAAATGAATTTTTTTATTTATCAAAATATTACCTTTATTTTTATTGAGGAAATGAAAGAATTAGATATATTTCTTTTTTTTCTCATACACATACTTATTCAGTAATTCATGCATCATTCTTTATATACAGTATGGAGACGAATAACTGACACGAAAAAACCAGTGCTCTCCTGTCTTAAATAAAGAGGGTCAATATCTGATTCAAATGAAGATTATGTCATGTTCAAAGAAATAGTGTATATTAAATATTCATGAGATCTAATGTCTTTTTATTAGAGTGGAAAATTGATCATATCACTTTACCGCTAAGAACCGCTAAGTTAAGTGGAAACTACAAAGTTTTTATGCACTTATGTATTCAAACGTCAAAAATAGATAGCTGAAAAAAAAACTCATCTTATTACAACATGGTAGGAAAGATTAGGTTATTTTACAATGTATTATAAGGTACTTATTTCTATCGACTTAGAAATGTTAACTCAATCCTTTTAGTTTTGAATCATGATCTAGTGACGAATTCGATACCTGAGCTGGCATCATCGCGGATCAGTGGTGGAACATTGGATATTACAGAGCTTTTTGTCCACGCTTATCAACACGATCATCCTCAGCTGAGGCTAGTATCGAATAAGTTTCTGTACTGACATGTGAACGATTCGTGGTAAAAATTCGTTGTAGAAGGCTACCACAATCGTTGTAAAAATATTTTCATTTCATTTTAACAGTGCAGCACAATACCAATAGTCTGAAATAAAAATCCTGGAAAATCATCCGGAAAAAATTTGAAGGCCAAACTGAAAGAAGTCCACAATATCTGTTATTAACATTTCTAGGTTTGGAATTAAATAAGATGGTATTTATTTTTGCCTCTATACTGGGTTGGTGTCTGTGAACCGTGGGTGTAAAGTGAGAATTTTTATTTTTCTTACGAACAGTTCTCACTAGTCGAGAAGTAAAACTATCTAATTGGATAAATTGCACCAATTGAAAGAAAAAGGAGCGCTATTCACAGTATCATTCCTAATTCACCTGAAACGTTATATTATTTGTTATACTTAAATGAAAATGATTGGGCTATAATTCAAGACTATTTTCTGACGAAGTTATCGCTCACGATCTCTTTCGGAAAAACTCTTCGGAACTCCTTCGTCAATCATCATTTTCAGTTTGTCCTGACAGCCTTGGTACATGCCGAGTACAGCGTGGGCAATAATTGCAAATCCAAGTCACGAAAAACACTTTTACAAGTATGGGAATGCCGCGGAATTGGTGTCCCTCTCTCAAATAGCCCCGAGTCATCTTCAAGTAGTCAGCATTTCGCACCTAAGAACGGCCGTAAATAACAGGATTTTGCACCTTCCAATTAAGGTGATTCGTTGAATCGTTTCGAAAACACTTCGAAGAAATTTCACGAAGTAATCTTTAGGTCACTTTCATGCAAAAATATTGTGAAGAATTCAGCATTGATTTCAAATAGAGTAATCTGACGAGTTAGCAAAGAATAAGTTGATGTAAAGGTGCTGCCGATTTGGGAATGCTACAAATTGGAGGCCACTATTTAAAAATGCCATATTCTATTAATAAATTTAAATAATATCTCATATTTTTGTATAAATGTGTGTATATTTTTAAGAAAAATATAATTTCCATGCATCACAATATTGATTATGCCAAAATTGCCACATTTATTAAATAAAATTACAAAATTCAATGAAAAATATAAAGTTTTTATATTTTTTACATAAAATATTTTTAAGAAAAAATATCCACGTATCGCAATGTTGATTACAGTATTATTCATAATTTCAAAGATATTTTGAAAATGAAAAATGAATATTATTTATAAAGAAAGATTCAAATGTAACCCTGAAAAATGACTAGAACAAAATTACACCCCAAGTTCAAAAAGTGTATTTTCTGTGGCCCGATGCTAAATTTTGTTGGAAGAACTCGTGGCTCATAGAGAAAAATAATAATATTGAATATTTATTCAATATTATTACGTAACAAATTTAATTTCATGCTGTGGTGTAATAAGGTAGTTTTGACACCGAGTTGTGAAGTACTTAATGATCCAAGGCATTTTAATGTTCACTGCGTAATTGCCTTTCTTGTGGCTTTTCATTAATGTTGGGACATATTCATATGTCACAAAAGAGAAAACCCGGAAAACTCCCAAGCACCCATCCGGACAATTGTACATGCAGATGGAAGAAACAAGGCATTCTTCAACAGTAGTTGAAATCGAACCCGGCATCTTTCTGTCGGGAAACTAGTGTCCTATTACTAAGTAAGGGCCTATGGTGTGGCAGCTTGATAACTATAATGAATAATATAGTTATCCTACGTGCTTCATAGTTTGAATACGAATAGTAATTATTATGAGGTGGTATGTTAAGATGGTTTAGTCAGTTAATCAACTAAGATTGTTCATGTCAAACATTTTCAACTAACTAATATATTAGTTTGACTTTATAGTTTGTTTCACTAGAGTCTTTATTTAGTTTTTAACATTATGCTTATTTTTCGAACGTGAGAGATTATTTCAACAAGAATTTATTTCAATTGTTTATTTCAATAAGAATTTATAAAAATTAATTTCAACATCAACTTGTTGTTTGTTGTTGCTTTGTACTAGCTAGGCTGGAAAAAGAGAATCGCTGCTCCACTTTTCCAACTGAACCGTAATTTGGTGTGGAGTCCGACTTCCTCAGTATATACATGCCATAGGTACTCGTTTATAGAGCTCCAGTTACTCAGTAGCTTCACGCCACTTCCCGTAAGCTCAGCAAAGTGAAGCATCATTTGTCGCGGACAGTGGTTTAAAGGGTGACCACGGTGTACTCTCCTTCACTGGGTTTCTGGAACTCCGTGGGTTGGGGACGTATCCACGTTAATCTGTGACGTCCTAGGTCCTTCCGCTGGTGTGGCGTGGATGTGGAGAGGAGGGTGCCAGCTCAGGTGCGGCCTCGTCACCTGACCGTGGCTCAAAATTTCGAGGCACCTTAATAGAGCAAAGTCGTACTTTCACCTTCGTGGTGCTCTGATCCAAAACGAAAGACGCTCTCTATTAACTTAAATTCGCATAGCCAACGGCATAGCGAACTTGGCTTGTCCAAGTGTCATAAACAACAACAACAACAACTCGTTTATAGAGTGGGCAACCATTCGCAACCCATTCATACAAGGAAAGGAAAAAGACAGGTGAGAGAGATAGAGGAAGTACATCCATGACGGCATCTGGATTTGAACCCAGGACATCCCTATCTGCAGTCAGACACACTGACCAATAGATAAATGGGTAGCGTAATTTATACTTAAAGATAAATTGAGAACCACTTCAATTGGCTGAATATAAAGAGCGCAAAATATATCACACTTCGAAAACATATTTCAATCTTGAAAATATTTTAAATCGTAATTTTTAATGTTTCATTGAAAAACTACAAATAATAATCAATTTAATTATATTGTTTTGAAATAGTTTTAATGTATTGTGACTTTTTTATATTTGCTTTAACATAAACAGTATTTTTTAAATTACTGTACAGGCAGATAAAAAAATTCAAATTAAGTTTACTTTTCGCAATTTTTACAGTCATACTCTTTTTTAATTTAATTAATATTTAACTTAATGTCATTAATTTGATTTTACATGAATTTGAAGTAGTTATCAGTGTGTTATATATATATTTCAAGATTATTTCTGAAAGACTCCTTTATGAACCATAAAACCGAAAGCAGCATCAGGATATGATATTATTAGATGTTCACACGACTTCAATCCTAGTGACGTTATTGTTTTGATGATTAATATAAATATTTACAACAGAAAATACATTTTCTCGTATATTTTGTAGAAATATATTCTTTACTTTCAATATGTAATTAAAAAATTCCTGTCAATAACATTATAACAAAATTTAATTGGGTGTACAATTAATTTTAACTTTCTTAATCATATTTCATTCATCTCTTTCTTCGTATTGATTTTTCGAATATGTGTCACGCAAGCATTCCTCTCTCCAATTTAAATTGATTAGGTTGCTTACTTGACTGTTACTCGTTGCACGCATTAGCTCTATTTAGACAAGTTCCTACAGTTTAAAGTACATTCTAAATCACTACAAATATCTACGCTACAGGTATAAGAAACTACGAACTGTTTTTCTACCTGTAGCGTAGGTATTTATAGTTACATTATTACATTAGATTAAAATTTTCAACATTTAATTGTAGTTTCTGTCGACCAACTTTAGATTTCAAATCTCATTATTAACCATAATGTGGTTGGTTCTTTCGTCACAGCCGAAATCATGATTTCGCAATAATACTACAGTAATTATGTAATACTACAGTAATACAGTAATAATACTACTAATGAAATAAACTATAATACTACAGTTTGAATAAAATTTTACAAACTGTAGAATATAATAGGATTATATACAATGAAAAATATTCATAATAAATTTTGACTTAAAGAAAAATTTTGAAGTTCAGTTTTTAATATAACTATATTTAAAGTACTTATTTTTTCTGATACAAATATAATCAAAAAAATAATGAAAATCAATAATAGCTATATGAGTTGGTCGTGAAAATATAAAATGAAATCTTGATATGATTTGCCTGTCATTCTACGATTACTTTCTATACAAGTGGAAATTTTAAAACACATGACTTGACGTTAAAAAAATTTTGAATCATTCAAATTCTCTACAGAAATGACCATGGTGGGAGTTGAACTCACGAATCTTTGAATTGAACATCTAAGCAGCCATTCATCTGTCATTTGGGGCAACTTTTCTTTAGATTTCTCTAACAAAGAATTGAATATTGTTCAAATTATTATAAACTTTCCAAGGAATTTTAAAAGTTGACAGTATATTGCTCACGGAATAATTGATTAAGAGAGTTATGATTATTCAAATTATTTAAACTAATTAAACTTGATGATAAACATTGTTTTTATAATCTTGTAAATATGTTAAAATGTAAACCTGTTAAAAATTAAAGGATCGATTTGCTATATACACGAGAAGAAGAATTTATAATACAAGTGAAGTATATATATATATATATATATATATATATATATATATATATATATATATATATATATATATATATATATATATATATATGGAAAAGGAATCTCAACCACATCAAACATCGTTACCGATATGGCGGTCAAATCATACACGACTGATAATTATTCAACTATTTGATCGGTAAATGATTCAGAAGAGAATTTTTAGAATGTTGTATTTGGAAGGAATTACGATATGCAGCCTTCTTCTTCAGAAAATGCGGCATTTCTGTTTATCAAGGCATTGCTGGTTTATGAGGTTCACTAAGGGAAATTTTTTTGCAAAACCCATCAGCGTAAGAAGAAGAGGAAGACCAAAGTTGAGATGGGTGGATACAGTCGAAGAAGACTGTAGGGTCCTTAGAGCAAAAAATTGGAGGAGTTTGGCTGCCAGTAGAGGTGGCTGGAAGAAACTTGCTCAGAAGGCCTTGGCCCATCCTGGGCTGGCGCGCCATGAATGATGAATGATGAGGTTTATGTTATCATTCACACAATAATTACTTTTGGCGTACAATGGCTGATTACCCCTAGGACCAACAGCTTAAAGTGGGTTCCAACTCACTACAACATTTACACTCGAGGACGGAATTGAGCCTATGGTCTATTTAAACGACTCTAAAAATGTTTAAATGAAGACTCCATGAAAATGTAAAATAAAAATGGTGTAATGGCTCCTAAAATTATAAAACGTATAATTTTGCTACTTTATTTAAAATACTGATAATTTTTTTATTGCTAATGTTCGTCTATTAAAGATATTTCCCATGCTTAGCACACTACAAAGAGTATAAGATGGAAACTTATATAGTGGAGCACCCAGTGGGTGGGCCACCTTTGCGCCGAAAGTAATTTAGAAGAAAGGATCAAGCAGAAAACCCCTCAGATTGGTTTCTGAAATCCATAGGTGTCATTTCGCACGGAAGCCATTGCTACCATGACATATTTTAAGTACCTTATTCAACCATTAGTGAACACGACGGATCTTCGGTTGGGTCGTGATTCGTACTCATTACCATCCGATAACGACAGCGAACATCGATACCTGACCAATAGGGACCACAGTGACCTGGTTGGTTAGAGCGTCGTTCTCATTGTCAGAAGGTAGTGAGTTCGAATCCAGATCAACTGAAGATCCGTCGAGTTTAAATAAGGCGGGTGGGGAACATTAAAACTGGGCGTGGTCGCATTGCTCCCTAAGTAAAATGATACCTCTGGGGTGGCAGGCCATGTATTGGGGGTCTTCTACTTGGTTCCTGCTTCAAAATCACGAAGATTCCACCTGGCTGCTTCTATCTAATTGGTAGAGCCCAACTCAAGGCAAAGTACCGGGAAGGATAATGGTGCAACAATAACTGACCAATAACTACCTTCCGATATCTAACCAACCAGGCATTATGGCCTTACATTAATAAGTTGTCCTTCACAAAAGGTAACTGATCCTTTAAAAACACATCTTTCAGTAATTTGGGTCATCATCAAAACTAATTCTGACTAATTATTTTTACTCTACACTTAAGAATATATTTGCTGATATAGAATAATTTAAAGTTTTTGTATGAAGAGATAAGATTACTAAGATTAATTGGCCTCCATAGTATAATCTAAAATAAAAATTTTACTGTTAATTTTACAGCGCTGAATTTATCTTTGTATTTTCAATGTCACTAAAAATTTTAGCTCATCAAATTAAAAATTTTTTACAGTAATTTACATGTAATAACTTGTGCGACAATTTTTCAATCGAGATATTTTTTCAGCTTTGATATCGCATTCATTCAACAGTTTTCTATCAAATTCATTATATATAAACAGAACATAAAAATGGTTTTCAAAATATTGAAAATTTAGGATTTCATTATCTACTGAAGAAATAATTTATTTACCTTACCAGAGACACAAACAAACATGTTATCTAAAATCTAAACCTCTTCACACTGATCTACAAATGAATTTAGAGACTTTCACGCTATTTTTTATATAAAAATGGGGACTAATTATAATAAGAGTTAAAGACGTAGCATTCTCTGCATTACAAAGATTAACAAAATATATATTTTTATTTTAACCCTTTCTTTCAAATTGATTTGTTCTCTTCATTCCAATTTTCAGCGATTTTTCTGGAAATAATATTTTGATAACTTTGATGTTCATTTACCTTAATATCACTTATCAGCCAATCAAAATTTTTTAAAATTCTTTATAATCATTTCGAAATATCCAATTGATTATTCTTCTCGTAAGTCAACTGCCGCAATTTGTTCTCAGTTAGAGAAGTTGACTTTTTATGACAATCATATCCAAAACGATTTTGGGAAAAAATATGTAGCTCATCCCCCAAAAGGTAGCCCAAATGTATCTAGGCATAGTTGGTAAAAAAAGTGAAATAAAACCTTTTTAATTGTGTGTGTGTGTGTGTGGTGAGGGTAATATTGCTACTTTCCTTATTAACCTTAATCTTGATAAACGTTTCTAGTAAACGTTCCAGCAATAAAGTAAAGAGCCGACTTATTACTGCTGCTTTACTTTTCAAGTCAATGCCTACTTTTTCCCTAAAACCACACCCAGTATTAAATGCCTTTTTGAAACATTAGAGAAATTACATTTATATTTCTTATCGGACAATATTTTTTTTACTTGTGTAATACACAGCCTCGTTAACTTATCATGATAGTAATTTTGGATTACACATGAGAGGAAATTATTCCTCATAAAAATGTTACGACAAATCTGATAATTACTGTAATTTGTATGTCATAATGTGTATAATTTACCTCAGCTGTTAGCTTAGTTCTAGAAAATCAAAAGCAAGTAAAACTTGTTATTTAAATAACACCCTTCTGCAATTGATACATAATAAAATTAGAAAAACTGTCAAATTTTATTTGGATATAACTTATAACGTTCCTTATACAGAAGCTTGCTTCCAGACTTTATGAAACTTTAATAAATGCAATTTTTTAGTTTGTCTTCGAATACATTGTTGAGTATTGAAATAGTTTAAAAACTTTTTTATTTTTTTTAGATACAGAAATTATAATTGTTGTAGCACCAGAATGTTTCTTCCGCACCTGGCCCTAGGCTGAGCTCTACCAAGCCGAGCTGACAGCCGAATGGTTAGCGCTCTTGCCTTCGGTTCAACAGTTCGTGGGTTCGAATCCCACCTTGGGCATGAATGTTTTTAGTGGTTCGGCATACGCTTTAAACCGTAGGTCCCGGTCTAATTAGCCCTCGTGTGCAAAAAAATGACCGTTGAGCGACAAACGAAACGAAACCAAACCAAACCAAACCAAACCAAATTGAGCTCTACCAGTTAGATAGAAGCAGAAGGGTGGAGTCTTTGTGATTTTGAAATAGAGACCAAAAAGAAGAACCCCAAAACTTGGCCTGCAACTTCCAGAGGTATCATTTCACATGAAGGACATTGCGACCGCTCCCAGTGTTAACATGCCCAAAATGCCTTTACCAAACAAAACAGATCTTCAGTTAAGCTGGGATTCGAGCTCACTACCTATAATGAGAACGACGTCCTAACCAGCCAGGCCACTACGGCCTAATGAAATTATGGTGCTCTAATTATTTAGTGGATTGTACTTGGCTTGTATGACATTCTTTGATTACTTTCGGAACAGGAAGGCTGATTAATCTGGGCTGTTGGACATTAGAATCTGTGGTTTTTTTAGCATGTATAAAACCTCTCAACGTGACGTCTTCTGCTGATTTTGGTACAGAACCTACAATCTAGCAGACACAAAAACGGTGGTATTACTTATTCGGTTATAGAAACTCCACAGAATGGTAAGAAAATAGCTCATTAATTTTATAAATAATGTGAATAATACAGATTTTATAAAATCATAATCTAACATCTCTTGTGCGTGTCTTTTTCATTTCATTATGCTCTGCCACTATTTATCAAACGAATAAATTCTATCGACTTTCTCGCAATTCTTAATTGAGGTTAATTGATGAATTTAGTTCTCTTTTAGTGAGTTAGTTCTCTTTTTTTCCTTATATTGAGGAAATGTGAGACCCTATTATAGGTTAAAACAAATTGACTTTCTTATGGCGATTTTTCATTAAGGTAAATACCAAATCTACTGACTTCATTATCAGAGATTACTTTGTTTTTTTAACATGACGTCAGCATATTTTAAGGCAGAACTTGAAAGTTTTTTGTTTTAAAATTGCAAAGAAGTCATTTTTCGAAACAATATGCTGACACAAACCAAACCTTCTAAGTGAAATTTAAATTTGGAAATTCCCATCATATAGAACAAATCAGGAAATTTGTTGTAAAAACAAAACCGTATAGAGTATGTTTATTATAGTTAAAAAATAATTTTATAATTTGTTAAATTGATAATTAAATAAGTTAATTTTTTGCCTGAAAAAACACGGAAAATAACTTGAACAAAAAGTATAATTGAAATGTAGAAAACAGAGATTTTGAATTTGTATGATCTTGATTCTCTTTATCTGTAGTTTTCTTTATAAATATAACTAATTTTTTCATGTGAAAGAAAATAATTATGTGTTTGAAAAAACCTTATTCAAATAATTTACAAAAATGTTGCGTATAAAATTGAAAATACAATTATGTAAAATATATAATCTTTTTTCTATTTCAGAAAACAAAATACGAGATTACATAAGAAATATTGTAACTCTCACATTTGACAGCTGCCGTCACCTCCAGTGACAAAGCATGACAACATGTCACCAAAGCGCGAGGAAAACTTTATAACACCTCATTCATCTTACCTCTTCATCACTTATTTATTTTAGAAAAAAAAGTAGTTTTGAGCCCCTTTTTTATAAATTCCGAAATAATTTGAGTATCGTCCTACAACAGGATTAACGCGTAAGTAAGCAATGAGTTTTGAATGGTATTTTCCTCAATTGTAAAGGCAAGATTTTTTCCCCTCTCATTGAAGTACGTAACTCAAGCGTCTCGTATCTAGCAGCAATACTCCTTTCAAAACTACTTTAAAATGGAATGGTGAAATGGTTCTTTCATCCACCACATGTTGTCGCTGGGGAGCGTTGAGTAATTTCAAGTGCAGAACAAACACTAAGCTTTAGAACTGGAGGGCTTCCCTCTCTCCCTTCAGATTTTCCCTTCTCAACCTTTAAAATCCAGGGAATATTTGCCAGATTCTATCATTAGAAATGTATAAAATTACCTTTATTTCCCTCGGTAGAGTGCATATAATTTCCTAAACATATGGCAGCTAAATTTATCTGGTAAAACTAAAACAGACTATATTATATACGTAAATTTAAAACAGTCTATTAAAAAAATGGACCTATAGTCTAGTTACCTTACTTAAAAATCTATAGCCCTACCAATTGACCTATGGTCTGTTAACAGGATTATGCTTTTTGCAGTGAAGAGTCCTGGCTTCAATTGTTGCACAATAGAAAAAAAAACGTAACATTTCTACTTTCTGTGTGATGTCAGTTATGTTAAGTGCTTAGGAATTTTTTGGGTTTTCTGCTTTTCGATGGGTGGATTTGGATCCGAATCTATTAGCAGTTTTCTCGGAAAATAACTCACGTTAGGTATTTTTAACATACTTGATTGTCATGTTATCTATTATCGATGTCGAGTCATTTATAATTAAGGAAAATGACAACTGTAAGATCATGATATTGAAAGGGAAACTTTCCAAGTCATAGACATAACTGAACAATGATGAATGTATGATGTGCATTTACTTTCTGACTGTATGTCCGTCAGGGTGAAGGATTGGTAGTTATCTAGGTTTTTATCGTTGTTCTTAATAAATATGGCTTTTTATCTGTTAAATGTTGCATAAAAATCCGAAGCAAAAAACATCATGAGGGAAATTACAATAGCTTTTCTGCTGTTAGAGTATACTCATTGTGGTATCAAGAATCTACAAGTGTACAACCATGGTTGCGATTCATTACCCAAAATGCTGCAAAAAAAGTTTCATATTAAAAATCAATATTTCAATTCTGTTTCAGTTGGAGGATAGAAAAAGTATATTTTTTTCTCTGTATTTACATCTGACTATGTGTGTCTTGAATTTTGCGTGCTCTTCTTTTCGGCAATTAAATATAAAAGCTCTAAACAATAGAAAGTCAGACGTTTAGAGGTCATTCGACTACTTAGAACTGTTAGATTCTCTGCTACGTATGCAACATTTAAGATTATAATCATCAAATGAAGCAGAATCAAGAATTTTGATCATAAGAGGAAGTTTTTCTTTTTATAAAATGCTAATTTTGTGAATTAATTTAATATAACAGTCAACTGAAAGACACAAATAAGCATTTGTTGATAATATATGGAGGTAAATAAACATAAAAGATATGCAAATGTAGTGTCAGAAGTGATAATCACGACGTTAGAAGTTATTTCGAACGATAAAGATTTAAGAGATTTGCAATTCTAAGTTAAAATATAATATTGAAAAGGAGAACTATACATACTTTGAATATAAATATATATCTATTACTTTAGGTTTATAAAATGTATTTTTTTGTTTTCTTAACTATTTAAACTATTTAATTCTTTTATACTCATTTGAGATACACAACTTTAAAAAATATATATTCATTAAATGTCAATAATTTAAATTTTATTATAGGGAATTACATTCAATAAGAAAGAATATTTTTGAATTTAATTCGTAAAAATGTTTCCCTCTTAAGTTTATTTCTAAGTAAATTAAGTAATATTTTTTTAAAATAACCTTAACTAAGTAAAACTAATAATATCGAAATTAAAAGCGAATATTTAATTTTATTTTTGTTCAATCCAATTTTATATTATTGATCCAATTTCGAAATTTTCATCGCTTGTTTCCTTGTGGTAATTCAACCATAGTTTGAGACAAATTATTGGATATTTATTTTTTCAGTATTTGAAATATTATCTGTGTATTTCCTTGATTTTGAAGGATTGAAATTTGATAGGACTCAACACACAATTATGGTCTAATTCAATTGAATGAGTGAGCAAAACAAGCTTTTATTTCAGCTGTATCAAAGATATTCCTACAAGTTCAAGAATGTCAGAAAGCAGAATTTAATAATCTTTTAAATTTAGCCATGTTTTTTCTTTTTTTATTTCCTGTAAAAGTTTTTTTGTGTAGTATGACAGTGAATAATTCGATGCCAGGTCCCACTGCGGTACACTGTAAGTGATGGACGTTACAATGTGCGTAGACAATGCGATATCTTTAGGATCATTCAACAAATATTCGTCATTCCTATTTGATATCAGCAAATATAATCCTCGCATTATTCGAATCCCATTCAGCCGCTGGCTTGCCGATTTCACAAAAGGGATTCTTTTTCCACTCCTGGTCCAACTGCCAGGAGATCTTCCTTATCACAGCCAGTCAGAATTTCCACATAATCTCAAGCAACAAGGATGGAAAAAGTCAGTGCCGAATGGATGATTTTGGACAAATGACACAAAATATATTTTTAGTAAATGTTTCTCTCAATTTATTGATATGAACTGTACAGAATTAGACGAGTAATTAATCTGTTGAAATGTGCTACTTGTCAGTTTTGCTTTTGGCGACATATATATATATACATACATATATATATATATATATATATATATATATATATATATATATATATATTCTTTCTAAAAATAATTATTCTCGCTAGATTTGTTTAAATTGCTAAAAATATGCTTCATTAGATGTTTTTAATGGGAAATTTTATATGGAAGATATTATTTTTATGGATTTTAATCTTCAATAAGTCATGGAAGAAGTTCATGTGACCTAAAGAATTTTTGAGATTTGTTTATATCATAACTTTGAAACATGCTTGATAAACATTGATATCTGCTACATTGTTGCTGATTTTGCGTTATCATAAAGTTAATAAAACTGATACTTACATTCGAAGTAAATTTGTTTCATGTTGAATCATTAAAAAAAGCAATATTTTAAAACTCAGTTATTATTCATTGACATTTGATAAAATAATATCTGTTGTGCCATCCATTGTGTATTTGGGATTTAGCATTTTGGTATTTGTATCAAATCATAAAATGTTGATAAAAAAGTTCTCACATTAGAAACATTAAAAATCAAATTGGGTTTAGAGGTGTTTTGTGATTCATAGTAAAGTTTAAAGAAAACATAACATTTATAAAATGATTTCATTGGTTTAATCCTTCCTTTGTTTAATAGCTTTAAAACTGGAAAAGTGATGAAAATTTTTCAATATAATAAATTCTTTGAAATCCTATTAAAATGAATTAGAATTAGATATCCATGGAAACGTATCAAAATATGAGAATTGATTTTAGTTTTGTTTTTCTGCAGTTGTCTCTTCACAAAAAGTAAAAAAAAAAAAGTTGATGTAGAAGGAAATGTTTAGACATTTTTATTTACATACAATTTAAAAATTTTTAAAGCTATTTTTCATATCAATATGATATAAATTGTACTCTCTCTATAACGAATAAATTTATACTTTTTCAAAACTGTACTTTTTGAAACCTTTCGAACAGAACGAATTTTAAATCCGTGAAAACCATACTAGAAATTTTCTCTCGCAAAACGATATTTCCTTTAATTTTGGATAAAAAATATAACTAATTTTGCAATTTATTTCTACAGTCAGAAATTTTTCATAATTTTGAAGCCTATCACTACGCTATTTTGAAGTAGGATCAAACAACAAATTACACATCTGAGTTGGCATCACATTTCTCAACCCGCCTTAATGGAAAGATATTAAATCCTATTGAACTTGAAGATGCAAAGCACAATGGAATTTCACTGAATCAAGTATTGAACACGTCACCTTATGTGGATAAATGCGACAACTTACTAAGACACCATAGCCAGAGCTGTAAGTGAACAACAAATGTTTGTTAATGGAATACTGAATTCTTAATAATGAATATGAACTATTTTCTCGGATATATGTAGTTATCAGAATTCTGATCAAACACCAGAAATAAAAGAAGTAAAAAATATTTCGTGTTGAATATTATATTTTTAAAATATTTTTGATATGATGTACAAATTTAAATTTTATAAAAATAATGCTAAATAGTATATTTAGCCTCGCTTGTTTTAGTGCCGAGTTGTCAGTTAGTACTCTATTCAACAGTTCGTGAGTTCAGTTTCCTCTGGGATGTGAAGGTTTAATGATTCATTATCCATTTTAAATAGTATATCTAGGTCAAATTAGTTTCCATATATATGAAAAGCAATTATAAAACAATAAAAAATTTTTATTGTTAGTTACCATAGTATATTCTGATTTGCGGTTTGCATTATTAATTTTTTACACGTTTACATCTTTGGAAATATATTTAACTTAAAACCATATAAAAAAGATTATTAACATTACTCATTTGTTTATGACATGAAATACTTCATTTAATTATCATTTATTAGAAAAATTGACTGTGCTTTGACATCACATTATAACTTTCCTCATGAAATACTGATTACTTTTTGAAAAACATTTAAAATTTTGTCCATGGTGTTTAATAAATATTCACAATAAATGCTTAAATTATTTTTAATGATTTGTTTCTAGTCTTCATCGCGTAGCATTGACAGATAATAATCACTACACTTTATGAATAATAATGAGTCATCACTATTTATAAATAGTTATAAAGTCATCGCGAGCCGATGATTAACATCAAATCATTATCAATGATTAATAACATTATATCGTCATCAGCAATTAATAATGTGAAACCATCTCTCGCCATAATTAATAATATTAAGTCCTCTTTGGTGGCGAAGTTAGTTATTTGCTTGCTAATGATCAGTAATATTCTTCATTTCTACAATAAAAAATAAAGCTATAATCTCACGCGGAATAAATTTTCTTTTCTCAAAATAAATAAAGTTATAATTGTTATTGCAGAGAATCAGATATGAGTGATTAATGAAGTCATTATTCTTAGACATAAGCTGTATACTTCATTTAATTGGATGTCAACATTTGCAGAATGAGCATAAATCATTTGAAGGTTAATAAATGTTTGATACCTCGATTTTAAATAATAGTGGCAAGGTGTTTTATATATCATAATAAACCTTAGAAATAACAAGTGAAATTTATAATGTGAAAGCTATAAATTTTGTCATTTTTTTAAATTATGACTGAGAATAAACGTTCACATATTAGAAATCAATTATAATAAATATTATAGAAATCTATTTCTTTTTTAAAAATAACCTTATTTGTTAAATTATTTTTATTTTAAAATTATGATATGCATTCAAATATTTATTAATAATTGAAAAAGGGAATTTTTTCAATTAAACCTTTTTAATTTATTAAAATGTCTCTAATTTATAAGCAAAAAAGTATTTTAAAATTTTATTATTATTATTTATATTTATAAATAGTACAATTTAAGTGTTAAATTACAATAATTTTTAATTCATCTACCCCATAATTTTAAAAGTAAGCGCTTATAAAATGTTTTCTAGTTAAAAAATGCAAGATTTCCAAAATATCAAAAATAATTTATTAATCGGGAAGTTTCTAGTTTAAAAAAAATACAGAAATCGAGATATCAATAAGAAACAAAATAGAGAAAAATTACAAAACTTTTGGAAATTTTTAAGAATAGAATGTTAAAAATAATCATGTGTTGTGTTATTTGAAATAAAAACATTTATTTTCCAACAAACCATGTTTTTCAATATTAAGAGGAAAATTCATTTTATAACAAATATTTTTTTAAATTATAAAGTAATTTAACTATTTTAACTTAGACAATGATAAAATATAAATGAAAATGAAAAAATAGTGTTTTTCAAAATAAACTTTCTCTTAAAATTTTATTTTCGTATTACTAAAATACATTTTTTTTTGTTTTACATATTAAACATTAGGGAGTTAAAGTGACTATATTAGCGCATAAAGTATTGTTCCCTCACCTGAGAATTTATATCACAAAATTTTCCCAAAGTGATTAAAATATCACAAAGTGATTAATAATCCCCACAAAACTCAGTAGATGGGATAAATTATTGAAAATTTATCACTTACATCGGTAAACATTTATAATCCTCAACTTTAAACAGAATGTTAAACTAAATATTAACTAACAAAAGTAGATCATTTTTATGCATTGTGGACTAATGACCTGGGAAAAAATTTAAATTATTAGAATTTATAAGAAACAGTTTGGAATCAAAGTAGACTAAGTCTAAAAATTCTAAAAATTCTTTATTTTTATTTCTATAAAAGTTTATCTATTTAGATATATTAGACTGTTATGACATTTTTATTTACACAGTTTTCTAGATTTGCATTCTGCCTTGCAAATGCAATGTTAACAGCATTTATTTTCACAAAGATGATTTTCTTATACAATCTTGAAATGATAATGCTTAATCTGGAAAATCAAGGTAAATAAAATTTTCTTCAGAAATTGATAATTGATTTTTGGTATAGTTGTATGAAATTTGGTATAGTTGTATGAAAATTTTCCTTGTTTTGTTCCTAAAATGTGAATGTGTCTCAGGTTTGCATTTCCAATATAATAGCCAATAAATTTTGTGGGTCATTTCTAGCTATGCGCATGTCTCGTACTCATAGCTTCACTGTGTCTGTCAATATTACTAGAAGGAAATTTAAAATTTGAAACTTTCAAAGTCTTTTTTGCTTGCGATTCGTATATTTTTCTTTAGTACTTTTTCAATATTTACTTACTTGTTCTTACATACTTAAAATTCCTAAATGATTCAAATATATAACTTCATCATTCTCATTCTAAATCACAAAATTAATTGCTGATAAAACAGTTATTTAGCTATGGATAATTAATTTTCACGTTAAAATGATATTCTATCTCACTGTCGATCTTAACACAAACTCTGTTAAATATTTCCATCAAAGTCTGAATTTATTCTTCAGTTTTAAGATATTTGATTGAGTTATTTAGAGGAAAAATATTTCAAAACCTGCTTTTAAAGGTATCCTATAACTATTATATTAAAAAGAGTACACTTGATACTTTCGTGAAATGTTTATCGTAAGTTGTACAAAGTATATTCCTTGGGATCATTTGCCAATTTTATTTCTTTCCAACCGAGAACTGAGTATATTTTCAAGATCCTGATTCGCACTCTTAACTGAAGTTGTATGTGGAGCTTGGTTGTTTCTATGCACAATTTTTGAATTGATCCACATTTGCTCAAGCTTCTTTCACGTTCCGATTACTGAATACGAGATTACTACGAGTGCCAGATGCAGACAGAACAAATAGTTATCCACAAAATTTATTAGTGATCATATTAGAAGTTCCGAACTGAGACATTTATATTTTAGGAACAAAACTCAAGAAAAGTATTTCTAAGTGTATATCGTGAACTGATTTCTGGTAAAATTTATTCTGCTTGAAATTTTTCCACATTAGGAAATATCATATCGAAATTATATTAAAACTGTTAGTGATATTAATTTATTATTTATTTATTTGTTAGTGATATTAATTATTTGAAGTCAGTGATATTAATTATGTGTTTGCAAACTTACAAATCTGGAGAACAGTAATTTTAAATGTCATAATAGTCTAATGTATCTAAATAATTAAACTCCTAAGTAAAAAAAATAAGTAAATACTGTGTTTTAGAATATAGGCTTACTTTGTTTTATTATGGGAATGCAGTACTCTAAATTGCTTTCTTCATCCATGTCTTTTAGTTAATAAAGCATACAAATTATCGATATAAGTATTAATTATTGATTAATTAAAAGTTCAGATTTGTTTAGAGAAAAATAATTTATTTACTGAAATAACTAGCTAGGCTTTATTTTACTTTCAACTTTGAGGTGTCTGATATGTGTAAATGTAAAAAATCAGTATAGTTGTGTAATTTTAAATGTCATAATAAATATAAATAAATACTTTTTCGAGAATTTTGGTTTAGTTTGTTTTGACATCGAATGTTTTTTCCTCGATTTTTATAATTGCTAATAATTTAAATTTTATAGTTTATATAGGTATTTTAATGAACAAAACATACAAATTATCTATTACTTAATATTTAATTTAAAGTTATATTTTTTTAGATACAAATAAAAATAAAGTATTTACTGAAAACAAACTAGAGTTTCTTTTTAATAATTTTGATCATTTTATATTTTTTCAATACCTTATATACTACTACCTAAAACATTTGTCTTAAAGTATCTACGGAAATAAAGGTATTAAAAGGCTACTGTTCTTTTAATATTAAATTAAATACGTTATTGAAAGTTTTATTCTAAGCTATATAATGAAATTCTTCAAAATCTTAAGAACTAAATGCTTCATATTACTTAAAAATATTTATTTTTGAATTAAAGTATCATCTCTCTACAAAATAATTGGAATTCATCGCATTCCAAATTACGAATTGGGGATTATATTTATTTAACTGTAAAAGTGATAAATTTTTAATAATTTATAACATTTTCCTAGTTTAATGGGGATTATATGAATAATCATCGGTTATTATACATAATCATCGATTAATCATTTATACCGTAACACACACGCACACACACACACACACACACACACACACACACATACATACATACATATATATATATATACATATATATATATATATATATATATATATATATATATATATATATATATATATATATAGGTTTTGCGATATCGAAAATGTAAGTAACAGCAGCACACCTAGAACAAATATGCAGAAACAGATAGAAAGAATTATAGTAACAAACAATAAATAATGTTTATTATGGCATGCCACTCTTATAAATAGAGCGATTACATTATATACCCAGTGATTCATTGAACCATACTTGATATGAATATACTCAACAAGTTTAGATACATATTCAAAGAGCAAATTTATTCCTGAGGTATATTTGTCCCTTCTTTGTCAACTGTCTTCCACAATTCATTTTTGGAACACAACAGTTGCAACCTACATAAGCAATTTTTGATTGGTTAAAAATCCGGTAAAAAAAAGTGGTCTAAGATATATCCGAATACTTTGCAGAGCATGTTGGCTGATCTGCTCTGTATGAAATGTGCTCATCATCCTGCTGATAAATGGCACTCGATGTCCTTTGAAGAAAGGTTTGTATAAATTGTTGGTAAACATTGTTCACGTATCGTCGAGTATCATACAACTTTCAATAGTATAACATCAACTCCAATCAGCAAGATTTAGAGTTGAAAAATATGGATTATTAAATACTATCTGTTATCCGAAACTCCGTTATAGGAAGAATATACTATATTTTAATTAGCTTTATAAGCATAAACAGTTTAATTTATAATGAAAATATATATTATCGAATTCTTCCCTTATAAATAAGTATTATTACGTTCACTACTTGGAGATTTTTATAAACATTCACACTTTGTAGACAGAGGCATTTTATTAGCCAGCAATACCATAGTTCTTGAAAAAGCTTCAAAATGTCACAAATGTATTAAATTTAAGTAATTCTGGTAAGTTCAGAAAAAAAATCTCGAAATGAATCCTAGATGTTACCAGAAAGCTCTACATGATGCCAACGATTTTGTTATATTATAACTAATATCATCAAATGAATAATTTGTCACAAAACATGTGAGTTTTACCATTTTCACATTTTGATGTTATGTACCATACAAATTCTGTTAAACTCAATTATTTTCGTTTTACTAGGTTTTGTAAGAAAGCAAACCTCATGGGAAGGTTACTCCAAATGATTTGGACCATTATTGGCTGATACTTTTTGCATTTTTATGCTCCTTGATGCATTTATTGTTTTAAATTTTGTAAAGATTATATTTTTGATACATTGTCTTTTTAAATAAATAATCAAAATCTCTTTTTAAAAAGAATCTTGTAAAATGAAGTAATTAAAAAAGTAATCTAATTGAATCTTTCCACCGAATTACATTGTGTTGTAAAATTTAGTAATCAAGTGTAATTAAGTTATTGTTAGCATTAAATATAGAAACCCAATTTAATTAATGGTTTATTCCTTTAATTATTATTACAAGTTAACTATGCAATTATGAATTACTTTATAAAATAATAAATATCACAAAATCGAGTTTTCTATTTAACCAATTAAAAATTTATGAGAAATACAAATAAACGTCAATGTCACTTAATTTAATGTTTCCCAAGCAGAAGGATATTCATATCACAGAATTTGTGCGTCATTTCCCGATATCTTGAGTTATGGAGAACCCCTTTTCATTTAACATAGCTAATAGAGTGCATGACTTGAAGGCTTTCTCATACTAATTGGTTTACTCTGGATAGAAATTCAAATTAATCGCTCCCTTGGATGTAATTAATGACGTCCTTGCATTTCCGTGATTTATGGTTCTTTCTAGAATATCTTACTCTACCTCTTTCCGTCCAATGCACGAACTCTGGAGGTGTAAAAAATTAAATATACACGGACTTAAGCGTATATACACCGAGTTAATGCTTGTAATAACAGAGGGGAGTTTGAAGAGATTATTTTTTGATTTTGCTTGCTTACCAGATATTTAAAATAAATCATCGGCATTAAGACTGCGATATTTTTGCATTCCGTATTAGCTACTGTTTATAATTTTTGTTTAAAATTTAAAAAAAAATCTGTTTTCTATATTTATTTAACCAATTATAGAACGCATTTTAAAATGCTAAAATTATTATGGAGAATAACTGAGAACATCTCTAAATTCAATGAGATAAATCACTAATTTAAATTTGTGCTATTCTAAAAAGTATGCAACAAGTTTCTTAGCAGTCTTAATTTATCACTGAAAATATTTAGTTTATTTATTTATTAAACTAGTCTTTAAAATCAATTTTACAAAAATTATAGTGATTTGGTAGGCTTGGTAGTAAAAGTTCGAACATTTGTTGTGTAGTAATTTCAATTATAATCACATTCTAAAATATATTATTGAATGTAGTTTTATGCAAAGATATTTAAAAAATTGTTTCAATTAAACTTTCTTAATTCTTGATAATGTTCATATTTTATAGTAAAGTACACTAGGAATAGGAAGAGCTTTCTAAATTTTAAGAAAACGTTTTTCAGATTTTGTTTGAATCGGTCTGTTTAACTACTAACAAATTATACTTTACACCCCTCAACTTTAAAACCTAACTTCATAACCGTAAATAATACTTCCAGTTACTAATTAATATGTATCCAATTTCGTCTGAATCTGTCAAATAAGTGGAGTTGTGTAAGTATTTTTCATACCCTATTTTGAAAGCTAGTCTTTCCTTAGCAATGTAGTAAATAATTCTAGATAACAAGAAACTTAAATTTAAAATTTTTTTGGGAATCTATACACAGTAGTAAGCAAATTGTATTTAATACCCCTTTCATTCCATTACAGAAGAGAGTGCTACTTTTTATAAGCATAGTTATATATTCGAGGAAAAAAATATTACTAGTTAGTTATATATTCGAGGAAAAATTTTTTTCCTCAGTCGAAAAATGAAATCTCTTATGTCTTTTTTAAAATTTTATCTCTCTTAAAAGAAATATAAGAAATTTTATTTTATTTATATGAAGAAGTGTATAATATGCTCATTTTTTCCAACTTTTTTGGATGTAAGCTGGTTTTCATAAAGCTGTTTAATTTCTCGGAACACATACCGAAAAAAAATGTGTTTCTTAAAGTTTGTATGAATTCATTGAGTAATTTTTGAAAAATAAAATTTTTTTATAACTCCATTTCACTTTATGAAAAGCTAACACAGTTTTTGAATAAATTAGTTCATGTATCTATATAATAGGAAATGCTTTTTAGAATTTCGAACAAGATTGTGAAGTTATATGGAACTCTATATCAGTTAAATAAATAAATTAGTAATTTTATCTATACGATTTGATTTATCTTATATTCTTATTATAGTTTTTTTTTCAATAACTAAAGCTAAATAATTAGGTAATTAGTATTTGAAGATATCTGTTTAGATGTTAAAAAACAAGAGCTACCCACCTCGAGCTCTTTAGATGATAAAAAAATGTACTATTCTCTATTCATTGCATTTCAAATAATGTTACATGGGATAAAAAGAACAGTAATAAATTTGGAAATTTCTTTGCTCACAAGAATCAATCTGAATTTTTTTAGATTTTCTCAGATGGGAAGTGGCAGAAAACTTAACAATTAAATTTAAAAATAAACCATTTTATTTTAGAAGACGATTTCTTATTGATCAACTGAAATTAGTTTGACTTAATTTTAGATAAAATGGAAATATAGAGAGATGACTAGATAAAATTATTGTGCTCCCCTTTTTTTAAGGAGAGTTAAATCAAGAAACATGCATTTTTCGTGAATGCATTAATGTCTGAAATTAGTACTTAATAATGAAAGCTCATCTTATGCTGCTATATGACTCATAGCAAATGACTCATAGGAAGGAGGTTGCAGATATTTATCTGACATACACAAAATATTATCATTGATGATAATCAAAGTTCTTTCCAAACAAAACAGAAGAATCTTAACAAAAGATTAGCCCACGTATACAAAATTATCCAAGATGAATCAAAAATTATGGGAAATATAGCTTTCCGTTAGGTTTTTCATATCCATAAGAACCAAAAAAATGCATGCGAGAATATATAAAGAAAATTTTAAACTGCACTTGTCACCAAAGTTAACGAAAAACTTGTTTTTCAATGCTTCCTATAAAAAATGATATTAGCAATATATTATTTATATAAATGATAAAAACGAACTTGTGTAAATTTATGCAAAAATGTCAGCTACCACATTTTTTTATACAAAAGAACTGGTATACATGAGTGAGAGAAAAATATACTTTAGGATTTCGTAATCAAGCGTGTAACTTTTGTTCATTTTCAGCTTTTGTTGCCAAACTCGTTGACAATAATCAGCGTGGTCCGGTAATGCTTGTGAAAAGCATTTACCCGATTCGTTAACGTGGTGCATGGTCGGATGAATGAAAGTGGTGAGATCACAGGCTGATACTGCTAGGCACCTTTATGTGTTTCTCCGTGTGGTGCACCATCTCTAGAATAAATTACAAACCGAAGTTTCTTTGTCCAGAAGACATGTACCAGGCCAATTACTAGCTACAACACTTACAGAAACCATTTTATAGCTCTTTTGTCTAGCAGAAAAAGAAGCCTTTCTGTGTCCCAACTTGTTGCAGATCATTCTATAGTATCAGTGTGAAGAATATTCCCTAGTATGGTATGATGGTGTCTTCAAGTCTCTATGCAATGCAAACAACTGTGCGTGTTCCTCTTACCGGATAATAGAAAAGGAACCTCTTATCTTGTGCAAGTGAAGACATTTCCTGGACCAGAGTGGAACGGATTTTTTTACGTTTTACAGATTCACACCGTTGAGAGATTTAAGACGTGTGCTGATCTGGAAGGGAACAAAGCATCAAATACTATCAATCCAACACTGTGTAAAGACACAGTTACCACCGTGGTGGAATAATGATTTAGCAGAGATTTCATTAGGTGATTGACGGCACACTGACTTGGTTGTGTACCAGGAAAAGACTGTGAATGGCGTGAGATGCCGGGATGAGATCCTTGATCCATATGTCTTCCCATTTACCTGTTCAAATGGCAATGATTTCATTCTGATGGATGATAACGCATGGCTTTATCAAGCTGTAGTTGTTGAGTAATATCTTGAGGTCTTGGTTAGGAACAATTGAAATGGTCTACTTGATCTCCATATCTGAATCACACATAGAATCTAAAGAACTATCTTGATAGACAGGTTGCTAGTTTAAGTTCTTCACCAAGCTTTGCAAGAGAGCTGGAAAACACCTTACTCTGCATCAGGTCTTCCTTTCCCATTTCCGACACAGCATAGGTAGTCGATGTTGCTAATACATTTAAGCTAGAGGTGGAAAAATCCTTTATTAAAATTCTTTTTTGTTATGTTTCTATGATATTTTATCTCATGAAACTGTGATTATTATTTTTTCCAAGAATGGACTTTTTCAGCGAGATCACTTTGTGTTTGTTGTGAATCTTTCGTGTATTTTTCTCATGTAAACTTCTATGTTGCAATCAATACATAGCTACTTCATGCACATGTCATTTAAATTTGGTGTTTCTACATTCATTAATTTAAAAATTAGATGTAAATAATCGGTTGTTACTTAACTTTTGGAGGATACTGTACTAAAGGTCAGTGTCTATCACATTATTTCTAAGACTGCAATTAGTAGAAAAACATGCAAATCATTGTTTGAAATTACAAGAGTCGAAAAACTTAAGTATACGTTTTTGAAAGTGATTTTCAATCCACAGCTGTGAAAAGACAATGGGCCGTAAAAAAGTAATGAATGTAATCGTCTTCAGCAGTGCAGGAGAGGTCAATTAACAGTCACAGTTAGTTGATTCACTACTCAATACTTTCCAGAAAACTTTCATGAATGAAACACTAGGAAATTCATGTTTTAGTAAAACTATGGTTCTTCTCATACAAGAGGATTGACGGTTGAGTTTCTTGAAAACAACATATCAAAGTTATGAAACTATCCACTTTATTCACCTGATGGTAAGTTTAAACTAATTTTTAGTTTAAAAAGAAATTTATGTTGGTTTGTTTTTTGTTCTTAAGAGGACATTTATGCAGCTATAAATGTATTTTTTCATCTATTTCAAAAATAAATGACTTGCGAATTCAATCTTTGGAAAATTCAATTGCTGAAATCCATTGATGTTGTAGCATTTAAACATTTCTAAAATTTAGAAAATATAATTTTTTTAAAAGCCTAAGTGTAATTAAAACATTTTAAAGTATCACTCGTTTCTTAAAAAGTTTCATTTAAAGAAGGATTTATATTGGTCATACATTGGCCAATTTATTACTGATTTTTTATTTTCTAATACTGAGTGTTTTTCATATTTTGGAAAATATATAGATCTATTATTTGAAAAAAGCACTTATAATCAAAATTTTATCCATTTAAAAATTTTTATTCGTTTTTTTAAATATTTTTTTGAACTTTTGATAATATGACAGAAAATTGTTAGATTGATAGTACCATATTATATTAAAAATATATATCAAAATAAAAACATTTTCAAAATGTGTTTTGATTTATTTTAACATATTCAATTAAATATGAAATATGTAACAAAAGTTTCAAGAGAAATTTTTATCATTTTTAATTACCCCATGCTTAATTCCGATCCGAGTTGAAAATTTTCTGGTAAATATTTCTTAAAATGTTTCGCTTTTAACATATTTTACTAAACAAGAATCATATATCAAAACGACTAAGAGAAGTTTTTTCCAGTTTCTGATTATTTCGTACATTTTAGTGAGCACATTTTTTAAACATATTTTGATTTTAATTTAATTTATCAATTAAAGTATATACAAAAAATATTAAGAGAAATTTTTATATTTTTGATTACATCATAATCATAAGTCAAGGTAATTTATCAAAAACAATGACTCTTATGACTTGCAAAAAGTTATGATTGGAGCCGAAATTTTTTAGTAAATATTTGAAAAATGTCTCAATATACTTCGTTAAAGGAGAAACATCATCAAAAGAATAAAGACAAATTTTTTTACTCTTTGATTGTCATTTTTTACTCTTTGTTAAATAGTTGTATAACGCATTTCGATCTTGATATATAGTACTAAAAATGAAAAAAAAAATCTTTAATCCTTTCTATCATCTCGTAACTCATCAGTCAAAGTTGCGACTCTTATCAAAGTCAATAATTCTTTTGGTACATAAAAATTTATGAAAAAATCATTGAAATATTTTATATTTGGAAAATTTTCTATAATATCAATATATTTCATTAAGTAAAATATGTACATCATAAGGATCAAATGGAATTTTTATACTTTCTATCATCTTCAAATATTTATAAATCAAAGAAAAGATTAGAATTATATAATAAAAGTTGGGTATGTTTAATAAGTAGTTTAAAAATTATTATGATTCCTAAATAAAAATATCCATCAAAATGATCAACTGAAATTATTACACATTTTTGGTCACACCTTACTCATCAAAAGAAGAATCACGGTCAATATTGCTCATGAGTCTTAGAATAATGAGAATGCGAGAATAATCCTGCTTCATTACACTTCGTATTAATACTCAGATCATCATTTTTAGCTGCAGCACCCGGAAACTTATTACTCTCGGGAGTAAGTAGCCGAATTGCAAAGCGTCTATTAAAGAAACATGGATGCTTCATTCCATCTCCAAATCAATATGCAGCGTCGGTGCTTTTCAAAGGCTTGCTAATCCTTCCGCAACCCTTTCATGTCCCACAACACACGAGCGGAGGATAACCCTTCCACGCCTCGCAATTAGAAAAATGTCCTCAGAAAACTTTCACTGGTTTATTGGACGCATTTAAATGAATTGATTTCTGTCTCTTAGTAAAATATTGGTGACTCACTGTTTGCTTCTAGTTCGTGGTTTTGATTCTCTTAAGGATTCGAGTGTCTTGATTTGTGTCTACAGAAAGATTTCGCGATTCTCTCTAATACAAATAGAAAGACTCAAAATTTCATGCAATATTAGTAAAGTACGCCTGATGTTATAATAAAAATAATATATATTAAAAACCAAATTACTTATGTGTTTAAATAAAATAATACGTATATCTAAAATAAGTGATTTTGAATTTTTTTTTATTTTAATAAACCTGATTATACTTACCAAATTATCTAAATAAGCACTTGCTTAAGTCATTTGAACACCAAAGAAAAAAAGTGATATTGAATTTTCATAAAATATTAGCTATATAATGATAAACTAACCAATCAGAAAATGAAAATCAAACTAGAATTTTCTCGATAAGCAAAAATTTTTGATGAAATGTACAAAAGGTGTTAACACATTTTTAGAACAATTTCGATAAGGAATTTAAAAAAGTAAATGTTTTAGAATAAAAATTTTTGAAAACAGCTTATTATTTGAAAGGAGAAATATCGTCTGCTACTTTTCAATTTATTCTTCTTCCAAATTGTCGCATGTAAACAAGCTGTGGATTGAAGGATATGTTATTGCGCTTTCCGAAGAGAAATGTTCTTATTCCAGAATTCAAAAACGTTGTGAAATGCGTGGTATTAAAATTTCTTAGTGCAAAATAGGCAACATTATTAATCGCACAGGTAAAAATCGTCAATCATTATTTCTACAGGAACAGAAGACTCCAAACAAATATTAGAATAAGGTATGTACTGTTTCAAATGTTTCTAAGGTGAAATCACTGGACTGAAACAAGAGAAAATCTGCCAACTCAGAAATCAATTGCAAAGTCTTTATATACATCTGTAGCAACAATAAATAAAATAATAAACCAAGATTTACAACTTAAAAAAGCTAAAAAATATAATGCTCATCAGCTTTTGCTGAGACATGTGGCTCAACGCAAAACATTTGTAGAATCCTTTTATGTAAACCATTTAGCAGGAGATAAGTGGAGATACATTTTGACCCTTGATGAAGCATGGGTTTACCTAAATGACTGAAACAAAAAAGTCTTTAATATAAAAAACGAGGAGAAAAATTTACAAACATAGCTCCTTCAATGTAAAGAAAGTTTCAGGTAGGAGCTTATGATTGTCGCAGGTTTCTCCTACAATAGGAAATTAAAAGTAAGAAGAGTGGAAAAAATGTTAAAATCAACTCATCATACTATCAGGAGTAGGTTTTATGACCAATATTTACAGAAGAAATTCCACTTCTTTATCCCAATGACTTTCAAAAAGTGAAGCTTCAACAAGACAAAGCTACAAGTCATACTTCGAAAACTACCACTGCATTCTTTGAAAATAAATGAAGACAAATACCGATATTGCATATATACCTTTTCAACATATTCCTGTGAAGTGTCCTGAAGTTTCACCTATGGACTATTGTGTCTTTGGTCTGTTAAAAAGAGCTCTTACTGAACGCAAACCCATCACGATAGATGGACTCTGGAAAGTAGTAGAAGTGGAATGGAAAGCTCTTATATCATGGAAATCACAATGCAGACGTCTAGTTCAGAAAAGAGGCTATCAGATTGAACATTTAAAAAAATAATCTTTAGATTTTAAACATTAATTAAACGGCTCCGAAATCGTTCTAAAAATGTGTTAATACCCTCTGTATTTCAATAACATATTTAGTATTACACACTTTTAAATTCGTACCAATTTACAAGTAGGAGAGATTAAAAGTTAATTGTTTTTTGAGAATGTGGCTCTTGATAGAAATAGGACTAAAAATAAATGAGTGTGTATAAATCTTATTTTATCGATATTAAAATGCAAATGTGAAAATTACTAATCTAGTGTACTTGTTCTAGTGTTTTTACCTAGTAGTTTATTCAAGCATTTCAGGTTTGTGGATTCGAATCCCATTTGAGGGGTGGGTATTTGAGTGTTTCGGAATCTATTTTAAACAGTAGGACTCATTCCAATTAGTCTCCGTGATGCAAAAAAATGACCATTGAGTGACAAACCAATCCTAGCATTTCAATTTTATATTTTCTATTAAGTGTGTTATCAATTACAGAATACATAAATGTATTCTGTAATTTTTCTAAAGCATTTATTTTTTGGTAATATCTGCGTTAAAACCAATACTGTGTGAAACTGCATACTTTTGTCTCCCTCAACACCGACTCTACCACTTGTATGATTCATTTATAAGTCCATTTTGAGTGCAATTGTTGTATTCTACAATATAGCAATATATATACACACCACAATTTGAATACAACCTGTATATCAAACAGTGAGCCTATGGTACACCACAATCCGAATGAAATTATTGTCTTTGATTGGAAACTTCTTCATATTTCCTAGCCATCGAACATTTTCTCAAGAGAATAATTCCTTCTTTCCTGTTTTAAATTCTACTTCTTCACGGGTTTTTAATTAAATGCTGTCGAGATGGTTGCCTGATGCTGAATAGAAATAAAAGTGGTAGAGTTTTTATTTTAAAAATTTGATGAACACCAGTTGTGCTTACGGTCTTACATCAAGCTGGGAGAAAACTGCGGCATATAATTCAAATTATTATAATATATATATTTTGGTAAAATACACATATTTACATACTCATATATAATACTCATATTTTGGTCAAACAAACCGTATTATTATATGTAAAAATTTTTATGCTTACTTCGAAAAACCAATATATCTTGAAACTTGAGGACATGTTGGTTTGATTAGGAAAAGCTTCATTCATGCTTGTATTAAGTTGTGAGTTCTATACCGACTCAACCAAAGATTTTCTATGTTTATTGATGGTCCTTGGAACAAGTAAAATAAGTTAGTAGTCACACTATTTATTTCCTTAAATTGTGTATCACCTTAAATTAAGATGATATTTTTGAAGTTACCAGATAAAATAGGAGCCCTCTGTTTGCTGCTAAATTACGAAGATTCACCTACTTTCGAGTTTTTTTATGGCAAGTTTTTCTAGATGCCCAACTATAAAAGATACCATCAGTTTTAACTTTTAAAGCGCTAAAAGTTCTAAGCTTACCATAAAGGGTCATTCAATTTTAATGCAAAAAATATCTTGAAATTTCCTTTAAAAAAGCTATACAATGTTTTTACCGCTTGATATATTTACTATATAAATTAAAAAAAGAATTTATTATGAATCCATATAATCATGAAAATTTTCCTGCTTACAATTATAAGGGACTTTATTGCTCTGTATAGTTAAACGTTTTGTTATTTGTTACCAAATAAATTTGAATATGTTTTAATATAATGGTTCTCGAATCACAGTTAACGCATTCACACACAAAAATTACTTAAATAAATTATTCGTTCTAATTACAGTTATTTCTTAGGTCTTTGTTAATCATGATTAAGTTTTTTTGCGTGCACTAAAATATCTGTAAACATCATTGATACAAAAATTTGCAAAAAGATTAAAATGAGGATTTATTATTGTCTCTTTACATTAAAATATTTTTATTCCAGAAATTTTTTGTTAAGAAAAGCCAACATCAAACTAATATGACAATGTTTTATTTCTCTTGCAAAACGCATTATAGACATCTATCTAATTCCATCATCAAGCTCACAGTAAAAAATGCGCAAAATATTTCTATACCAATATTTAATTTAGTCTAAATTTTATTAAAATAGCTTTACATCATGAAAGAAGTACTATTTTTCTGTTTCAGTATAAAACTGAACAATATGTTGTTTTTAACATGTGAAATTATTAACGATAATCTCAAAAATATTATAATTGGCAAAACAAGTTATCATGGCTGCATTGTACAAATTGTTTAAGAAATTTGTATTAAAAATATTCATTTCATTTATATTTCATTGCTAGCTACGTAAAATTTAACACTTAGAAAGACTAAAGACATCATAATAAAGTTTATTTAGGCAATAACACATTAGACAAAGATCAAATTATTGAAAACACATCCTTTTGTGAAATGAGGATGCTCATGAAATCAGTAGTTAGTGCAGCCGCTATTGTTGGTGGTAATAAACTCTGTGAAATACCTTGGTTTATAATCAAAATGGTTTTGGATACATCTTTGGGGTATAGCAAACCATGCGGCTTCTACATACTACCAAAATTGATCTGGCGTGTCTCAGACCAGTTGTTGTGTAAGCATGGGCAATACGTTTTAGATTAGTGATTGATCAAAAGAAAGAACAAGCCAATAAGCAATTCAATCTGCTACTAAACAAGAATTTTGAACTTCGTATGTCGCGTGTGATTGCAAATTATCCTGTTAGAATATTACTGGTGATGATCACTAAAGGTGTAAGAGGACCATGAGCTCCAACAACTTAGAGATATAGCACTAGACATTTCAGAAATGTGTACTAGAGATATGTTGGATTGCAATACAATATGATCCCAAAGCCTGATACCGGATGAAGTACCAAGTAGAGTGATGCATATTGCTATAATTCTGCAGTCTCTCACTATGGTGTCCTCAAACTGGAATCTGACCAACGTGGTACTGCAGACGGAACCGTATTTCTCAGTAAAGACTATGTTTTTTCACTTCATTATCCACGACCATCGTTCATTGTATCAAGGTAAACGCCAGTTGTTTTGAGTCGAGTTTAAACAAAGCAAGAGACACCTTGTGTACGTTTCCATCAGATACAAATGACTTCCAATGCTACGAATGAACACTGAATAATGCCAAACTGATTGAATCTGTTCACTAAGGTTCGTGATTGAGTGATCCATCACTGCAATGAGCACAATATTCTTGTCATCATGTGCAGTAGTTCAACGAGGTGGGTGCAATGGGATCCCGCTAAACCGTCCACTGAATCATCTTTCCTGGATCCAGCGATTACAGATCGCAGCACAATTGTTTGATTTCGTCCAACACTATCTCTGAATTTTCAGCTCCTATTTGTTATTATTTTCCCTCTGTCGAACTCAAACTTGGTCGAAGGATCTTGACATACTTCCTTCAGGATGTTGGTTTTGGATTACAAACAGTGCAATTTTCATCTTCAGCAGAGAATGTGAAACTCGAAATATCTAATAAAATGGAATTTTTTTATATTCAGGAAATTCCTTTTATTTTCATTAATTCCATAATCAAACTTGAATAATATCACATTGATTGACATACTATTCAATATATTAGAATTATAAAGAAAGCTCTATCTTTTTTGTATAATTAAACAGAGTGAGCAATTGAATTTGTTGGTTCTATATTTTAAAAGTATAGTTTCTCTTAGTACGTGTCATTTTTATGTTCTTTTGTGAAATAAGAGCAAATGAAATTTTGGATTATGTTTCAAACAAAAATATTTTTCTCCAAACATTTAAATTTTCATGGAATACAAATTAAAGTTATCAAACAAAAGAATGTGAAAGAGTTTACTTTCGTGATTTGGTAAGGACATGTGCTAATAACAGAACAGCATATTAATTACGAGTTTATTTAAGTAGTTTTGTGCTCTTATAAGCCTTTAACTTTACTATACCTTAACGTATTTTAGAAATCCAATTACCTGATCATCCAGCAACTCTCACAACTATATCTTTCAAATAATGTATTTGTCTTTCAATGTATTTTCTAGCATATTCAATTTATTTTAAAGAAAATAGAACCTGGTAAAAATTAAGTTATAAAAATACTAATCTTGCAGATAAATGTACTTAGAGAACTTTGATTTAGTTCGATTTGCTTTGATTTAGAGTTCAACTTTGACTTCAAGTTTAAGCCTTTTCTGGGAAGAAGTTAGGTAGCAAATTGTCAGCTACAAAATTAAAGTTTTTTTTTACTTTGTGGTAATTTGTAGAACAAATTTCAATTTTTTGAAGACTATCCTTTATTATAAATATATGTAATAAAGACCAGAATGAATAGATTTATTTGATTTACAATTTTATTGATAAATTCTTATGATTCAATTACTAAAGAACCGAAAAACTTAATTTGAAAAAAATAAAAAAAAGAATTTGTACATTCAGTACATTTTTCTTTGATCTATGCGAAATATTTTATTATACTTTAAGGACTTGAGCATTAAAAAACGCAAACAGACCAACTAATCCTGCTTTCCTCCAATGTCAGTCTTCAAGGTTGAGTTGTCCTGTCTGCATCAATGCAAATTGAAAGAGTTGGAACGCGGAGTGCTTGTCCTGTGAAGCACTTTGCTTCAAGTGCGAGACGGGGTTACCCAAAGGCACGTGCAGCCTTACCACTGACTCATGCTCTCGTAGGTGGGTCGCGCGATCTTTTCTAAATATTAGCCTAGCTTAATTCATCACGGATATTACTTTCTAGTCGACAATAGTGGGATTTGCTGTCCTCTTCCACCCCCTCTGGAGCATTGTCCCAACGGGAGTTCCCGCCGATCACCATTATGAAGAAATTTCACGCCAGTGAAATGTCTCACTGTTCAAGGGATAGATTTCAATAGGTTTAGAATTGAATATTTTTTATAAGGAATATCACATTTATCAATACTTTTATTGTTCGTAAATCCAATTTTTCACATGTAGCTGTAGCTTACTGAAAGTTAGCACAAAGAAATCTGTTGTTTATACACAAAAAGTGCATCAAAAGATTGTTTTTTTTGTTTTTTTGAATTTCTTTGTAATTCTTCTCCATATTGTCTTATGTATAATATTCATTAAATAATGTATTCATGTGTATTATACTGAGTTTAATGTATAAGTTAAATCTTCATCTGGTATATAAGAAATTCACTATTAAATAATTTAGGAGAATTTTCTTCTAGTAACGAAAGATATGTATTGAAAGTGTATTTATAAACAGAACTGGATTATTTTATGGAATGTCTTAAATTGAAATGCTATAGTATTTGAATACATGTAGTTGCAGCGTCAAAATTTTCACT
The DNA here is from genome assembly GCA_037975125.1 of Latrodectus hesperus. Taxonomy (NCBI): domain Eukaryota; kingdom Metazoa; phylum Arthropoda; class Arachnida; order Araneae; family Theridiidae; genus Latrodectus; species Latrodectus hesperus. The sequence goes on from CM075858.1 coordinate 50,156,614, forward strand.
CAAAGTTGATTTTTGTTTATTTGTAAAAACAGATTTCTGTTTCAAAGTTTTTTATTATTATTGAATATAATATGCATTTTTTAATTTTACGCGATTTTTATTCACATTTTCTGATGCGTATCATTCTTTAAATACTATATATAACACAATGTTTTATATATTTTAAAGATGGGAGGACAATTCTTTTTTAATAACACATAGATTCGTCTTTAGTAGGAAACATGATCGACCACAGATCACAAATGAATGTCTAGAACTCAACTACTGTTGCATTTGAACTTGACTCATTTTAAATTTAAAATCAGATTCAATTTTGAATCAAATGTTACAGCATTTAAAATTGAGACAAAAATACAATCGTTTATGTTTGATGTGTGAAAAGTAGTTTATTTATATTATTCCTTAGTTTTCATTCAAAAATAACTGTATAAAGCATTTTGTCCCCCCCCTCTGACAATAACATTTTCTATAATTTTTTATAAAATAACTAGTCTTTTACCTGGTGGAGTGAGAATGTATTTAATTTAGATTTTCTTGACATACATTCAAAATATTTTAGGAAAACGGCAATATTTTCTCTCTATATATCATGTTTTATAACAAAGCAGTTAATGAGAATTCGAAATCCTCAAATGATTATAGAACAATTCCAAATTAATTCATTGGACAGAAAATTTTTAATATCATTCTAAGGATTACTTTGTTGCAAAGTCAAACCGCTGGCATTAAAATGGTCAGTCCTCCAACCAACAATTCAATAGTTTATGGGTTCGAATCTACCCTCCGCCTTGGCTGCTTTTAGTAGTCAAATTAGTCAGTGTGTACAAAAAAATGTCCGTTGAACGACAAATAAACTATTCATCAGGTTGTCGATTTATTTCTTGCAGCTTAAGTATTATTTCAAATTTCATTTCTTATGCTGCTCTTCTTCTACAATTATATTAACGTAATTATAAAAATGGAAACTGATACACTATCATGCTTTATTTTAATTTTATGTATGATCCTGAGTTAGTTGTGAATGAAAAATGAAACTCTTATCTCCAACTTGATGCTTTGTTATTTCTGTTCATATAGTGGGAGTGGATAATTATAGAATGTGATTCAGAATCCATTTAAAATTGTTCGTCACTGTGGAATAACTTTTGTGGCAAAATGTAAAATTAGAAAAATTCTTATATTTTTTGCTAGAAACATTTTGCATAATAGTTTCCAATACTATATTCATTTGAAATATTTACACATGCAAATATATATTATCTTAAATCATAGTTAATTCATATGCAAACTATAGAAAATAATCTCCTCATCTCATATTTTTCAATGCATTGGGTGCGAAAGAGGGGACATGGATTTGAGACCGGAGGTGGTGCTTGAGAGACTGACTATTTTTGGATTCATGGGGCTGGTGTGATGGTACTGTCACGCCAGTCGGGGATAAGCAACAACATTAGAAAATAAAGCAATCAATTTTTAAGTTAATGTTTAAAAATAATGTTTGTTCAGGAAAAATTATTTACATTGCAACAATCTTATAAGTAAAAACGGATAAACATATCAGAGTAGGAGGAAGTTTATTTGAAAAATATTGTTACAAATTTGTAAATAATGATTATATTTGTCTTAAAATATCTCAGACAGATCAGAAATTCTCACATTTTGGGCAAAAATTGCGGTATTTAGACGTGTTGTAGTTTAAAAGCGGATTTCCTAATGATTTGGCGACTTGGCGACAGTTGGCGAGATTCTTGGCGACTTGGCGACGGTTGGCGAGATTTTTGGCGACTTGGCGAGAAATCGATACTTCTGGAAACATCCATCACCTAAGCTCTAGGACCAATATTTTTCGAGATAGCCTAGAAGCTTCCAGAGCCTTGGCGAAATTGGTAGATTTCTCCGCCAAGTCAGGTATAAATACCGCAGCCCGACATGGAATAGTAGTAGAGTTTTTGTGAAGACAGTCAGTGAGTGAAGACGATTAGTTGTGACTGCTAGTTGTTCTCTGTCTGAGGTATTTGAGACCTGTGATTGGAAGCTGTTTCTTATTATATCTGACGAATTGTAGCTGTATAATTGTGACTGTTACAGCGGGAATTTCGTTTATTTAGTGAAGTTCTTACGAATAAAAGTCTTGTGTTCATTAAGTGGTTGCTTTATTCAACTCTCAATCGACACGAACCTGTGAAGCTCGGTACAACTGGTGTCAGAAGTCGGGGTTGAAGAGTTGATGCAGCGTGTCACAAGAAAAATGGATATGGATTTAATGAAAAGTCTTCTCGAAAAATTAGCGGAGCAGATGGCTGAGATGAAAGCTGGACAAGAAGAGATGAAAGCTGGACAAGAAGAGATGAAAGCTAGACAAGAAGAGATGAAAGCTGGACAAGAAGAGATGAAAGCTAGACAAGAAGAGATGAAAGCTGGACAAGAAGAGATTAAAACCGAGATGATGAAAGAGATGAAAGCTGGACAAGAAGAGATGAAAGCTAGACAAGAAGAGATGAAAGCTGGACAAGAAGAGATTAAAACCGAGGTGATGAAAGAGATAAAATCTGGACAGGAGGAGCTTAAAAAGGAACTTAAGAAGGACATTGTAAGTGTTAAAGAAGAATTCTCCAACATCATTCAGGAGAAGATGATTGCAATGGAAGATAAGGTAACTTCAGTTGAAACTAAAGTTCTGGAGATAGAAGAAAACGTTGAAGAAGCATTAGACAATATGAATAAGAAGATTGAAAGCTTGGAGAAGCAAATATCAAACAAACATGAGGAACCGAACGTGACATTTGTGCCTTCCCTAGCCAATATTAAACTCTCAACATTTGATGGGAAATCATCCTGGCAAGTATACAAGACCCAGTTTATGATGGTAGCGGAAGCTAATGGATGGAATCCCCGAGCCCAAGCTTTTCACCTGGCGGCTTCTTTAAGAGGAGACGCGGCTGACATCCTCGAGACGCTTCCGGAGGAGCAGAGGCACGATTTCCAAGCCCTATCGAGTGCGCTTGAGCTGCGGTTTGGAGATAAGTGCACTAAAGAATATAGCAGACTACAGTTAAAGTCCCGCTATCAAAGAGCGGGTGAAAGTCTGCAAGAATTGGCTGCCGATATTCAGCGACTTTCCCATCTAGCATTTTCGGACTGCCCAGCTGAGACACGTGAAGATCTGGCTCTCCATCACTTCATCGATAGTGTGCGGGATCCGGAGATACAGAAAACACTTAGACTCGCCGATGTCAAAGATATCGGATCTGCCCTAGTATACGCACATAAGATAGAGGCTGCCCAGCAGGCCGCGCGTAAAGACCGGCACTCAATCAGAGCCGTCTCTGCTACTGATACGGACTGTAATCTAAGAAAGCAAATTGAAGATCTGCGGCGAAAAGTCCATAGCTTAGAATTGAGTAAAGGTGGCAGAAACATGAAGATTCAGTGTTGGACTTGCGGTGCAGTCGGACACGTCCATAGAGACTGCCCGAAACGAAAAGATGGTGGAAATGATCTTCCACCACAGCAGGGAAACTAATATGTGGCCATCTCGCGGGGCGGAGATGTCCAGAGAGTCAGAAGCCCCATTTCAAATTGTTTCATATTTCTTCCGTAAGTAGCGGCGACAACGGACTTTTCGTTATGGGACATGTCAACGAAGTTCCCTGCAGAATGATAATCGATACTGGAGCCAACGTAACTATCATTAGGACAGATTTGGCTCGCAAACTTGGTGAGAAACTCATCTGGACGCCGCCCTGCATTACCCTCCAAACTGTGACAGGTGATAAGATTAAAGTGCATGGAAAAGTCAATCTAAACATTGCATTTGGTAATGCCGTGTACCATCATATGGCATATGTCGCTGATATAAATGACGAATTTATTCTCGGATTGGATTTCCTCAAAGAAAACAATTTCAAGTTAGATTTTAAAAATAATGAACTACATTCATGTTCTGAAGACATAGCGATTTTTAAGACGAAATATTCAGATATTAAAACAGTCCATCATATAACTGCAAAGAGTGAAATAACATTACCACCAAGAACTGAGACAATAGTTTCCGGAGCTCTTTCAGAAGATAATAATTTTCATTATGGATTGACTGAATATCCAGATTCCGACAATAGCGTTAAAGGAGTACTAGTGGCTTCTTCCCTCGTCGACCTTTCACGAAATGTAATCCCGGTAAGAGTTGCTAATCTAAGCAATAAGGTAAAACTAATAAAAGAAGGAGAAGTGCTGGCGACTTGCACTCCAGTGACCTGTATTAACCGAAATTGTCAAACCACACTATCTGAGCCTCCTGACACTCTAATTAATGAACTCCTTCAGAATGCAGAGTTAGATGATAAACAAAGGAATGCTGCAAGAAATCTATTATTAGAATTCGGAGATCTCTTTTCCAAGAAATCAGATGATGTTGGGCGAACCAAATTGACGCAGCACCGAATCAATACAGGAAATCATCCACCCATTAAACAACATCCGAGAAGATTGCCATTCGCTAAGCAGGAAGAGGTGGATAATCTTCTGATGGAAATGCAGCAGAATGACATTATTGAGCCATCAGAGAGTCCTTGGGCTTCGCCTATTGTTTTAGTTCGGAAGAAAGATGGTTCTACCCGATTCTGCGTTGACTATCGTCGGTTAAACAACATCACTAAAAAAGATAGTTACCCTCTTCCTAGGATTGACGATACACTTGATGCTTTATCCGGAAAACAATGGTTTTCGACTTTGGATCTCAAGAGTGGTTATTGGCAAGTAGAGATACATCCTGAGGATCGAGAAAAGACTGCATTCACCACAGGACAAGGACTTTGGCAGTTCAAGGTTATGCCATTTGGGCTTTGCAATGCACCTGCAACGTTTGAGCGCCTGATGGAGACAGTATTACGAGGACTTTCCTACGAAGCCTGTTTGGTATATTTGGACGATATCATTATTGTAGGGCGCACATTCGAAGACCATTTAAGAAACATCCGAAAGGTGCTGGAAAAATTAAAAATGGCCAACCTGAAGCTGAATCCTTGCAAATGTAATTTATTCCGACGTGAAGTAAGCTATCTGGGACACATTATCTCTGCTGAAGGTGTAAGAACAGATCCTGAAAAGATCTCTGCAGTTAAGGAATGGAGTCGTCCAAAAGATGTCCACCAATTAAGAAGTTTTCTTGGACTATGCACGTATTACAGGAAATTTGTTAAGGGTTTTTCAAGTATTGCCAGACCTCTCCACAAGTTGACAGAAAATAAACAGAGATTTCTATGGACAGATGAATGTGAGAAAGCTTTTAAACAACTGAAGGAGGCGTTGACATCTTCGCCCGTTCTTGCATATCCCCAGCCCGAAAAATTATTCATTTTAGATACGGATGCCAGCAACGAAAATATCGGAGCTGTTTTGTCGCAGGAAATTGATGATAAAGAATATGTCATTGCTTATTGGAGTAAATGCCTATCAAAACCGGAGCGGAATTATTGTACAACCAGGAAGGAATTGCTGGCAATCGTCAAAGCAATAGAACATTTCCACCATTATCTCTATGGAAGAAAGTTCTTGCTCCGGACGGATCATGCATCTTTAACCTGGCTTTTAAATTTTAAAAATCCAGAAGGACAGGTAGCCAGATGGATTCAACGACTCCAGGAGTTTGACTTTGAAATACGTCATCGCAAAGGAACTCTTCATGGAAATGCTGATGCACTATCAAGGAAACCGTGTAATGAAAGCTGCCGATATTGTTCTAGAGTAGAGAAGAACTATCAGCTGATAAATACTTCGGTACGCCAAGTTACTGTTTCACCTCCATCAAAACCAGACCCATGGAGTGATAAAGGACTTAGGGAAGCCCAAAAAGAAGACCCAGATATAAATCCAATTCTTGAATTGAAAGAATCTTCTAGTATGAGACCAAGTTGGCAGGATATTTCCACCTACAGTCCTGCTACTAAGCAATATTGGGCTCTTTGGGACTCACTCCATATAAGAAATGGTGTCTTGTACAGGAAATGGGAGTCCGATGATGGACGTAATTTCAAATGGCAGCTTGTTCTTCCAAAATCAAGAATTTCAGATGTTTTGAAAGAATTGCACAGTAGCTCAACTGGAGGCCACTTCGGAGTAATGAAAACTCTACAGAAAGTTCGAGAACGCTTCTATTGGAGCAAAACGAGACAAGATGTAGAGAAATGGTGCCAATCTTGTGATGACTGTGCGGCACGTAAAGGACCGAAGAAACGTAGCCGAGGAAGGTTGCAGCGGTACAACGTAGGAGCACCTTTTGAGAGGATAGCATTGGACATTTTGGGTCCTTTACCACGATCCTCAAATGGCAACAAATACATACTAGTTGTCATGGACTACTTTACTAAGTGGCCTGAAGCGTTTGCAATCCCCGATCAAGAGGCGACTACAGTAGCCGAGGTTCTAGTGCAGCAATGGGTTTCCAGATTCGGCACACCCTTACAAATTCATTCTGATCAAGGGACAAACTTCACCTCTGTTGTGTTTAAAGGAATGTGTCAAATTCTCGGAATAGACAAGACGCAGACCACGCCACTACACCCACAATCGGATGGCATGGTAGAGAGGTTTAACAGAACCATCTTGAATAACCTCTCCCTTATGGTTTCCAGAAATCAGCAAGATTGGGATTTGAAGCTACCGCTGTTTCTGCTTGCATATCGTAGTGCTGTCCATGAGACTACCGGATACACTCCTTCACAGATGCTCTTTGGTCGCGAACTTCGTCTCCCTTGTGATCTTCAGTTTGGTCGTCCACCGGATACATCTTCATCGCCAGAGGAATACCTTCGAGACCTTCAGGCACGTCTTGAAGATGTCCATAACTTCGCTCGAGACCGAATCAACCTGACGACCGAAAGAATGAAGACAAGGTATGACACAAGAGCGACGGGACATGAATTCCAAGAAGGTGACAAAGTTTGGTTGTGGAACCCGATTCGACGTAAAGGACTTTCTCCAAAGTTGCAAGCCAACTGGGAAGGTCCCTACACAGTCCTAAAAAGACTGAACGACGTCGTGGTTCGTATAAGAAAATCATCTGCTTCAAAACCAAAGGTAGTACATTATGATAGATTAGCTCCTTATCGTAATGTAGAGTAAAAATCAGTAGACCATGGTCTGTTTGTAAATAGTATAGATAATTTTAATCTTTTCTATTTTCTTGTATTTTTAGTTGCTTGTGTATGTAATGTGCTCTGTATCCTCTTGAAATGTAAATTCTTTTATATTAAATTTAGCCTCCTATCAGGGGATTGTACTGCCCGGGACGTGCAGTCCTTGAGAGGGGGCAATGTTACAAATTTGTAAATAATGATTATATTTGTCTTAAAATATCTCAGACAGATCAGAAATTCTCACCATTTTGGGCAAAAATTGCGGTATTTAGACGTGTTGTAGTTTAAAAGCGGATTTCCTAATGATTTGGCGACTTGGCGACAGTTGGCGAGATTCTTGGCGACTTGGCGACGGTTGGCGAGATTCTTGGCGACTTGGCGAGAAATCGATACTTCTGGAAACATCCATCACCTAAGCTCTAGGACCAATATTTTTCGAGATAGCCTAGAAGCTTCCAGAGCCTTGGCGAAATTGGTAGATTTCTCCGCCAAGTCAGGTATAAATACCGCAGCCCGACATGGAATAGTAGTAGAGTTTTGTGAAGACAGTCAGTGAGTGAAGACGATTAGTTGTGACTGCTAGTTGTTCTCTGTCTGAGGTATTTGAGACCTGTGATTGGAAGCTGTTTCTTATTATATCTGACGAATTGTAGCTGTATAATTGTGATTGTTACAGCGGGAATTTCGTTTATTTAGTGAAGTTTCTTTACGAATAAAAGTCTTGTGTTCATTAAGTGGTTGCTTTATTCAACTCTCAATCGACACGAACCTGTGAAGCTCGGTACAATATTATATTTATGTATTTTTGTGTGTGTGTGAATATTATTTTTTAAAGGACTCTTCTCTCTGTGTTTTCTCTTCAAAACTAATCTCGATTAGTTCAAATCTCAATCACTATTGATTCGCATAGTCCCAGTTATACTACAATTGTTGCTTTATGATAGAATAACAAAAAACTTTGAAAATCATTTTTCTCTTGAAATTAAATTGACTTAAAATACTCATAGAAATAAAAAGGATTAAGGCTTGAAGATTTTATATAATAAAAAATTAAAAAGCATTTGTTTAGTATTCATAATTTATTTATTTTGGTGATTAAATACTGAAATCCTTGCATGCACATCAAATGAATATAATTATTATTTTATGCGTACGAGTTGATAGTGAAAATCAATATAAATGAGATACTTATTCTGTACGTTTGGAAAACTTTCGTTCACTGTAGAACTTAGAACATGGAACATTTATTAGGATGTCAGTTTCTAGTTAATTTAAAATATAAAAATTTCATTTCGAAATTTTTATTAATTTTGAAATTAATTGAAGCCATAATTAACAAGAATTTGTGAAATCATTATAAATTTGCTCAGGCTTCAACACAAGAATTTGGGAGTAAACAGCTAACAGAAAGCAATTAATAAATAAAATTTATAAATATTAATAAAAATAAAAATACATTATGGATGTAAACTCTGTTTTTAAGTGAAACTTTCCTTTTTTAACGAAAATAATTGTCTGTAAATATCTTCGTTGAAACATTTTTCTTTTATTGCATTATTACTTTCTTTAGCAAATTTTAGCACGTATTTTGCTCTTATTCTTGAATGATAGTAGCAAAATATTCACTTATGAGATCAAATGTAATGTGATGTTAGTAAACTCTAATTTATTGGCACGAATATATCGAGCTACAGTAAATGCATTTTGTTTCATAATGAAAACTACAAATGGAATTTCTACGTCATGCAGACTGTTGATCTATTTTTAAAGCTGATATATATTACTAAACAAATATTTAAATTTTAACATATATCATACTAATACTTTAATATGGTTCATTCATAAAGTATTCCAAATATGAGTTTCTGTCCAAAAGTCTGATGTGTGTTTGAAGAGCTTTTTTTTTCATAAATAGAAAAAGCAGACATATTTTCCAAATATTTGAAAAATATAAAGCCATGTCTAATACTGGACTAAAAAAATGAAGATGTAAAGTTGTAAATACCCAGACAGCAGAAGTCGCTAGTAGGATTCGCCTTTTTTGATGTATGGTTTCTAAATCCTGAACAACTTGAGAATATGTTGCTTCTGTTTTCTGCATAAACATCTGTTGGGATTGATATTAGAGAATTTTCCAGTTAGCTTTATTCACATATCAAAAGGAAGCAAACTATCTTTGTTTAAAATTGTCGGGAAGCATTTCACAATGAATTTCCAAATGACACAGCAAACATCAATAGCTTAAAAATTTCCAAGAATGCAGCACATTATTTTCTTCACAGTATCATCAATGTATTCTCCTTAAAATAAAAGGATATGAATATAAACCTTTACAAAGATATTTTTACTGATTATTATTCACATACATGAATATCTTTATACTGTTTATTGATGACTTCTACTTTGATGAGCAAGTCTCATGGCAATGCATTTTAGGCATTTTCTTACTCATTGTTTTACAATAATATAGCTAGGAATAGCTATTTGAATATGTCATATATTTGATAATATATTTGCCTGTATTCATATTTGAAAAGATCCAAACCAATAAATGCTGGAAACTTGTTTTTTTCAGGGTTCCAAATGCTCGACATCTGGTGTCATTGTAAGTGGCAATGCTCTGAGTACATTTCGCTTCCACTTCAAGTCCCTCCATTCGAGACTTTCACAAGCTTCCATAGTTTTGTTAATATTTTGAGTTTGGGAGCAGTACCATATGCTCTGGTATAGCCACTGTATACCTTATTAGCAGGACAATGGGCGATGGTGGAGACAACATGCCAATATGCGAGGGGTGTAAATGGTTGCATACGCAGTACCGTTATCTCAATATATGCAGGATGTTCTGCTCTTTTTTTAACAGCACGTTCTGCAAACATTCTACCATCTAAACACGAGCGCATAAATCTGCTGGGTTCCCAGCACAAAAGAAAAGCAGGTGGTGTTGTTAATAGAAGCTGATACTTTGGTGTTTTTATTTCAACATGTTTTGTACCTCAAAACTAAAATTCGTTTTCTCATAATTCATTTGCAACATTATTATTTTTCATGAAGCAGCAAATTCAACAGCCATCAATAAATATTTTATGGTCCATTCACTTTGATAAAAAAGGAATAAATTTACTGGAAATAAAAAATGTATTTTAAGTATTTTTCTTTAACAAAATTTATATGTGTAAAATTTTTCTTTATTCCGCTAATATTATTAATTTATTTCCGAGAATAATTTAAATGAGTAATAAATTTTGAAACAATATATATATATATATATATATATATATATATATATATATATATATATATATATATATATATATATATATATATATATATATATATATATATATATATATATATATACACACATAAAGTTGCATTTATAGTTAATTTATTTACTAAATAATAATTGGTTTAAATTTTTCCCACTTATTAAAATGTTAAATTTCTTGTCTAAATTATTTTACTTATGCATTAAGATTCTGTTGAGGAAATGTTGGATTAAGTACTGCCTCTTTAATTGTACTGATTCATTTGAACTTTTACATAATAAACATAATGAACTTTTGCTAATCACGAATTGCAAAACACAATTTATTGCATATATATATATATATATATATATATATATATATATATATATATATATATATATCTTAAATATTATTTAAGTTGTCAGACTTTATACATTCATTTGTGATATATAGCAAAAATTTCGATAATTTACTGTGGGATATTTCAATTAATTTCAAGTGAAGCTAAAAATATTTATACATTAATTAAAAAATATTTTTAAGGTGTAGTAGGTTTGAAAAAAAAGCATGATTTTCATGATTGGAAAATAATGAGTTCTGAATTTAATTTAGCTACAGATAATCCACATCCTTTAAATATTCTTAGTTTTTTAATGTCCCACCGTCAGCGTAAACGAAGAGCATGGAAAACCAGATTTGTCCAAGTATTGTAGACCTCGTCATTGGACGGTAATTCAAAATTATAAGAATGTAAATTATATTTATTGGCTTTAAAATAGTAAAAAAGAATCAGATTAATTACACAAACAGAGCTGTATTAAAAGAGATTAAAAGTCATGAAGTTAAGTGGATTCTTAAAAAGAGAGAATGGCAACAGACGTATTCCTATGCAAACTTTACTCAAAGAAATTATTCTTTAATAAAAGTCAGAGGTACATCAATAAAAAAATATCATTCTTTTAGAAAGTCGTAGTGGAACTAATGTAGTAGAACTTCAACAAAGATTTTTAAAGCGTTTATATATAAGCCCTTCTTCCAAATAAATATTATTAACTTATATTCAGAAAAATACACTTATATTCAGATACTAATTTAGAATTAAGAACTTTTAATAGAATAGAATTATAATTAGCAATAAGAATCCCCCCCCCAATAACTTTGGAGCCCTTTCTTTTTTTTTCTTGTTAAAACATTATTTAAATGTTTATTTAAACTTTAGTGTAACAAATATTTTTTAATTTGAGTTAGAGTTAACAAATTTTTCTCTAATTTCTTTAGTTCATGAATTACATTAATGTATATTTAACTTAATTTGCTAAGAAATTATTTTGATATTTGCACCAGATATGACAATAATTTCAAAGAATATTTGTTTTATTTTGGATATTTTGTTTTCATAAGACAATCATTTACAAAAATCATTGTCTTATAAAATTATTTTAATTCGTAATTCAGTTAAAAAAATCATAAATGTTTAAAAAAATTTCAAAAAAGCGAAAAAATAATAGAATTTTTTAAAATTTCAGAATGTTTATCAAATGAGCATTTTAATTATTTGGAATAATTAGATGTTCAATAAAATAATTGTCAATAAATCCATTACCGCCAACCAATAATATACTAATATACTTATACCCATTTACCATCGGTAGTAACAATTATATTAGCTACACTGCGTACATAAAATATTTCATATCTTTGATACAGTACAATGATTTCCATCAAATATTTCAATAAGATAAAATAATATCTGACAATACTTTATGAAAATAGAGAATATTTTTTGCGTGAAATTAAGGATAAGGGAAGTGATGTGTGCTTGTTGAGCAAAATAATTGAATTTTGATAAGAATAATTTTCATTACTGCTAAAAACCCTTAAACTTATGAAGGCGGTTACTTTGTCCCCAATATTAAAAGGACCCTAATCTAGTTTTTTTACATAATGATGTAAGTTATCAGTACATCTTTCTTTACTTCATAATTTTTTGGAAAATAGCATAGGATGATGTATATTATACAGCAATCATTGAAAACAGCATATCATAGAAAATATAAATTTCACAGCACTATGTTTGATTTTGGAAAATCTCTATTTTTTTGAGTATAAATTAAACTATATAAATTAAAATACTACTAAATAATATATAAATACTATATAAATTAAAATACTACTAAAAATACTATATAAATTAAAAATAATTGTGATAATATATTTTTATAAAAACGCAGCTTTAACTAAGAAACAAAAGAATTTTTAAAAATTGCGTTTTACAGCAAAAAATTTGGCACAGATGCCGTATATTCCAGGATGCCAAATTCTGAGTTTAGTGATTTATTTAGCGAATTTTCTTGTTTATCTGGAAACCTGGTTTTTCTTACGTCGTAAATATGGAGATCCATGAGAATTATGAAGAAAATTCTATTTTGTCAACTCTAGTATTTACTTCATTGCAAGGCGTCACAATACGTCCTCTTGGCAACATTTTTACGTCATCAAAAAATTCAGAATTCGGCATGCTGCATTATACAACGTCTGTGAACTGAAAATTTTTTTTCACTTCGAAAGTGGTGTTCATGTTCTACTTAAAGAACACGGAAAGCTTTCAACTGCTTAGGCTTAGTTAATGGGACTTTTTGTGAATAGGGAATCACTGCGAGGTTTCTCCACCAAACAATATTAATAGAACTGATCCCCCACTAGGGAGGCGTGATTTAATTTGATTACCCAAAGGGTTTCTTCAGAATTAATTTCCCACACACTTTTATTTAATTTATTATTGTAAATTATTTAATGATTATTCGTAATGATAATACAAATTAGTTATGATTATGTTTATTGGAATGAAACTATTGTATATTATTTAACATACACGATTATTATTCTTAGATTAAAACAGAGAAGTCAACAGCATTTTGAGAAAAAATAATTTATCACTATACAATTCAAAATAACACAAAGTTAGAATACTTTAAACAGACCGTTTCATTTGATAAAAATGCAGATTTTTTATTAGATGTCAATAATGCAAATGATGCTATAATTACTTAAAGTAATATCGTTAAAAGAGTTGGAATAAAAGTTAACATGCTTGAGAATAAATGGGATACTTATTTCTTAATTCTTCATTTTTGAAGAAAATAAAGTGAAAATGCGTATTACTGTAATTAGTAATTTTAAAAATTTACAAATAACAATTAAATATTAAATAGATTAAGTCTTTAGTGCTTCTCCTATATATTTTATTTTAATATTAATTAAATTTATATGTTTGTTAAGCAGAAATTGAATGGCGTGATTTTGTAAATATTTAAGTCATAATACCGGTGAATATGAATTAAATTAATACAACGTACGCGAAAAGCTCATTTTTAATCATAGGAATTTGAAAAAATGAAGATAAAAGGAACATCCTCCATGAATAACATAAGAGTAAAATCTCATTTTTGAAAATAATTACCATACAACACAAAAGAAGTGTATATAGCGAATTCATGAGAGGATCGTATAAATACATGCAATAATTGCAATTAATCTATTGAAATAGATCCATATGGAATTTTATTTGAAAAATGCTATTTTTACTAAATAAAATATCAAAAATTTTAATAATCCCACGATAAATCAGCTATTTTTCACTGCAAAATTTGTACATAGAGATTTTCTGTGGTTTCGAAACTTATTCATCACTTCGAAATAGTGCGTCTTTTTCTCTATTATAAGGGCAGCTCTTCTTTCACAATTGCGAGTCATATTTATGCAATGTGCCAAGGTGTACTTGCTATCTAAATCTGACAGTGGATGACTCAGATTGGTCATCCGCTGTCAATAACCATGTCCAAGAAGTGTTATGATCTGCCTTAGATTCATCAGTTTCTGAAGAGTCAGGTTCATAGGTTTGAAGTTCCCGTTATACTATCTTCCAATGATTTCAGCACCGATTCATCATGGTCTAGTGATAGAATTGCTATCTTTGGTGTGAAGTCTCTTGGGTTCAGTCTCGGCCATTTCTGAGTAATAAGAAACGACAGTTGTGTTTCTACTTTCTGCTTGCACATCTGTGAGTTGAGAACTTGAGTATTTTTCTGGTTTATTTTCATGTAAAACGTAAATACTTCCTATTATCTATTATAAATCCTTCTGAAAATCAAAATGCTGTGAGAAAAGATATACCTTAAAGATATAAAGATATATATACACATATCTTCGAGCTATCAGTCTATTCGTAACACAACGTCAAATTATTTCAGTGCAAATTGTACAATTAAGCTCTTGCACTTTGTGTAATAGGTTAATATGGATACGTCACCTCATTCAGAATCAGAAAGAGAATTTTTAATCGAGAAATAAGAAATCATTAAATTGTCCTGAAGAGCGTTGACAAATGTCTGATTTAAAATCACACGTAGAAACTTCAAAATTAGGTCCCAATCTTAAGTTGTATCAGCATGTTGATAACTTTAAATAAAACGAAGATGTTTTACATAAGTTGCTATTTCAATTTAATTACTTATTTTGTTTTATTCTACACTTTCACTACTCTAGATTTCTGCTGATCGAAATCGAGGCCTTATGAATGAATACGCGGATTTTTGTTTTTAAGCGGCAAAGTTGACACTTGAACTAGCAAATGTTTCCTCTAACTTCCACACTACACGAGAATCAAGACATTAAATCTTAATAAAATTTAAATGTATACAGTGGTCTTCGATTTGATCTCAATTATCGAATCTATCTCTTTTTCAAGTTATGAAAGATGATCTCTACATCATGCTACACGTTCTTATTGTTTCATTGAGATCACTTCAAGTTTCTTACGTTGATTCATCGAAATCACAACACTCAGCCAACTATTTTTTTTCGTCTTCACTAAATATTTAAACATACGTGAAATAGACGAAAGATAAGAAACAAATAACAATGAAGAATATGCCTGAACATCTTTTCACCGTTTCGCGAATTTATCTTTATTGGTAATCGGAAATTTATAATCAAGTAGCATTAAATCTTTCAAGACATTGCTATTCATTCGCATTATACCGTCTTGGCTGTTGTACATCTTATCTGTATTCTATCACCACAAACTCAAAATACTAACAACAACTATAATAATGTTTCGTTTTGCAAACTGATCCAACGCTTACACAGTACATACATGACACATTAAATTTTCTTTCAACATTGGCAGGATTGAACAACTGTTTTGGTATACTGAAAACCTCGTCGTATCACATGACCAAAAAGTGCTCCATTACTTTTACAAGCATTTACATTATTAAGCAGTACATCAA
The DNA here is from genome assembly GCA_037975125.1 of Latrodectus hesperus. Lineage (NCBI taxonomy): Eukaryota > Metazoa > Arthropoda > Arachnida > Araneae > Theridiidae > Latrodectus > Latrodectus hesperus. The sequence goes on from CM075858.1 coordinate 50,172,289, forward strand.
AAGAGGATTGCTTACACATTTTACCTCTACAAGAGCAGTATTGTCTGTATATTATGCACACACACAAATGCAGTCTTACCTATATAAATACACTTAAAAGTTGTATTTATCTAGATAACTGTATGAAAATATTAAGATATATGAAAATAACTGTCACACCCATACCGAGCGAGGAGGCAGCCTAAGCTCGTTTTCTTCGATTCAAGAGTTCGTGGGTTTGAATCCTGCCTTAGGGATAGATGTTTTTAGTGATTCAAATTCCGCTTTAAACTGTTGGTACCGATCTAATTAGCCCCTGCATTCAAATAATCTCTCACCCATCTGCAGCTTAATTAATAAAATAATTATTTTATAGAAAAAAATGCAACAGAGAATATTCTGTACCGTAAAAAAAATAATGCGTATCGTTTCCTGAATCATTCGTTGTAAATATAAAAAGTGTTTAAAATAAGAAAACATATTTTCTTATAAAACGCAAAAAAAATAAATAAATAAAAAATAAAATAAAAAAAAAAAATTAAAAAATGAATTCTGGGGTAAATTTTGGCGAATTTTTATCTTCAAATAGTTTTCCGTTCTGAAAATTAAGTTTAGTATAAGAGTTTTTTTGCTTGCACTGTTATGTAAAACAAAAAAGTCAGCATTACATGGCTAAAACTGACCAATTTATCACTGAGAAGTGGGGGTCGTATACTAAATAAATTTAAAGAAGTATTTTACAGATTTTTTAAATCATTCAGAATAAAAAATGTTTCAGTAGGCTCTTTAGTATTTATTTTTGAAAATATTAATAAAATAAATATTACTTTTTTTAATTATTAAGGAATTGTTTTGATAGGTCCTAACTTTAGAAAGAGATATTATTTGCTTTTTTCATTAAATAAGTGAACCAAAAATTCCAAAATATTAATATTAAAAGCCGTGATTTTCACGATTTTTGTTTTCAGATTTAACCACGTAGGCTTCAAAGGCACTCATAATATGGCGTTAATATAAATGACAAATATTTCAATAATTGTAGTGACCAAAGACGTTGCACTGAAAACTTGATTTATAATTTTCTATAAATTAAGATAAGACAATAAAAGTTACTACACAAAACAAGAGTTAAAAATTATGAAAACATGAAATTGATATATATCATCTTATTTTTAATGCTCCCCTAAGCCTCCTCAGTGTTTTCAGACGGAAAAAAATATCTTAACTTAGAAAATTAATTATATTATAACCTGATTAATTTTGATCACTTATATAATTTTGGTTTGACATGCATTTAATACTGCATATACATACAGAGGAAATTGTACAGAGATTGGAAAAATTTGTATTTCATGATTGTTTAAAAATTCACTTGTTGACATCATTAAATTGTATAAAGTAAGGCGTCATCTCTTATGAAGATTCTACAATGTCTGGTTTCAATAATGTATTAAGACATTTAGAGAATGCATGACGTAATAAGTAAGGATTAAATTTTACGTAAACATTTTAAAACAAAAGGTTACTGCTTTGCAATTTTTTTTCACAATTTCAAAAGAATATATCATATAATAATATGTAGCAGAAAAATCTGATGTACTGAGCATTTTTGCATATTGCTTTTACAATACGATGACTTTCCGTTGAGCTAAATTTCAAACCTGGCAATTTTCTGACGCTAATGCAACAATTTACCACATCAGGATACCACGTGGCTGAAGTGAAACAAGATTATACATGATAATTATCGATGTTCACTATATTTGTAAGGATAAAAAATTAAAAACCTTAAGAGCATTTTTTATTTTAGGAATGTAACACTTTGATAGTTATTTTAATTTTAACATAAAATTAAATTTGATGGAACTAGTGAACAAAACTTCTTTTTTATACAAAATTCTATGTTTAAATAAAACATTAATTTGGTTCATAAAAAACTCACGCAGATAAATTTAAAAAGCATATTGAAATTTAATACTGAAAGATTTTTCATGAAGTTTTGAAATAATTCCAAGATAAATCATTATCCTATTTAAATTAAAGTTTTTATGGAAATAAAACATCCATTCATGTATCTGAAAATTTTATTTTGTATAGTATAAAAGCTGATGGAATTTTTATAATTGTAGCGACAAATCCCCTAAACTTATATATATATATATATATATATATATATATATATATATATATATATATATATATATATATATAAATTTCGTGTCACGATGTATGTTCCCGATAAACTCCGAAACTACTGAACGGATTTTGATAAAATTTTGTAACCATTTATAATATAGTCCAACTTAAAAGATAGAATAGTTTTTATCTCTTAATTATTATTCTCAATATTTATTATACGACATTAATGTTTATTTATTGTTTAGTTCTGTAAGTTCCTAATAGATGGCGGTTTAGCATCTAAGTTGCACAGGTATTCGGCAGATGGCGACGTGTTTATTTTTCTAGATTATACATCTTCGAGAAAATTAACGTGCGCGCGCAATCGCGTGGTTAAATATAGAATTTACATATATTTTTATTATTATATTTTCATGATGTACATATATTTTCATATATTTTCATGATTTATAATCATACTATAACAATTTTTTGTGAATCACTTTCATAATTATACTTTGTATTGTGTTATTATTGTGCGTGTTCAGTTTGAATATTTTTAATATTATAAATAGTAAAATAAAAATTTTATTTATTGCTGTTTTTCTCTACTAATTTTCATACCACCTCCAAAACATGTAAGTATTTCTTGACAGCCTTTTATTTTTTTTATTTTTATTTTATAATTTGATAATTATTAATTTATTCAGTAGAACATTTTGATCTAATTTATTTATTCAAATGATAAATTCTTTTAATTTTTTTTATTTCAGTATAATACCGCGGAAAAATTTTTTAGTTTTAATAATTAAAAATTGAAAAAATAATAGTTCGATGTCAATGTTATCTACCTCATTTATAACAATTTATTTTTAGATGTTTTTAATTTATATAGTATATTTTATAAGTAAGTCACTGATTACTAACTATAATTTAATATAAGATGAATAAAATGTAAATTCAGAAAGTATATGTTGATTTGTGCTTAATTTCAAAATTTCGATACTTTACCTATTACTTTTAAATTTTTGCGAAACGTTTTATTTTTAATCTCATATGAATGAACCTATTTTAAATTTTTTTAGAAAATATTAATTTGATTGTACCCAAGAATTAGTGAAAAATTGATTCAATGTATTATAAAAACTCAGCCACTGCAACGAGTGGCTGGGTCAGCTATATATATATATATATATATATATATATATATATATATATATATATATATATATATATATATATATATATGCTATATATTTTATGTATCTCGTAATTTAATGAAAATCTTAAATGAGTTACATTTAACTTGCGTTTGGGCATTTTATTGAAGTACTGATAAAGTTGCCAAAAAAATCAACTGAAATAGATATCAATTAAGAATGAACGATTCAATAAAACTACACCCTTTTCTATTAACTACTTACTCAGATACTTAATTAAATATCGGGGGGAGAACAAAGATAACGGAAGAGAAAAGAAATTCACATTCTATAAAGTTCTGAAATTAAATTTGAACCTTTAAAGAAATATGCTCTTATTTTAATTCAAACTACTTTGAAAGAAATTTTTTTTCCCTTTTTTTAAGAGATTCAAAAATGCGGAATTAATAGAATGGGATGTGAAAAAAAAAAAGATAGTGAAGAACTAATTAATTACTTGGCAGGTAAAAAAAAAACGACAAAACTTTATGTTCGACATAGCTAAATGGATACTAAATGATCAAAGTTTTTCTATTAACCGCTAACTTATTTAATGTTAAGTGAAGAGGTTAAAAATAGTTATTATGTCCAACGCATATTATCATTCATCATGGCTAATGACACACGTTGGGAAACATCATTTTCCGCAGCGGGTAATGCATACGACGTTAATGTTCTTTTGCTCGTTGAAGATCATCTTCGCGTGCCACGAACTCCCATATTTGAAACATTTATACGTTATAACAGTAATGCAATTTCAGTTGTGTGTCATATTCTTACACTGTAAGCGATCCTTCCTGGTGTCACTCAGGAAAATATTCCGACGTTTGCAGCTGCAGACCATCTCATATCAATCGATAGGGCTTGTGGTTGCTTTTTTTTGAGGTTCTTACAATGGCGTATGCAAAAAAATAAGTGCTTTGTTTTTCTGTGAAATAAATGGTGAATTATAAAAAAAAGAAATAAGGTAGTAAATTGTGAGATAATTAAAAAGAATTTATATGGGTAAACTTAGATGTAAATTATGCGGTTATTATAAAAATCCCATGATTAAATAATATGATGTACCTTTAATTAGAAAAAATGTATAATTAGATAAATAAAAATACTGGAAAATTTTTTTTGGAAGTAAATCACATGATCATTAATAAATCTATAAAAGTAAGAATATAGAATAAATTATGTAATTCGGCTCTTTTCCATAATCGGAAAAAAGGTGACCAAAAAAATGGGAAACTAAATAACAACACATATAGAAATAATTTGTGGAGTAAAACTTGAATGAAAATTATGAGATTTTATGAAAATACCTATAATTAAAGAATTAGGAATATACTAAAGACTACAATAGAAATAATGCATACTTTAAAGTAAAAAATACAACAATGATAATGAGGAAGACTTCATAGAAAATATTCGATACAAATTATAAAATCATTAGAAAACATCTGCAATGAAAGAATGGAATAAATTACGTGATAATTTTGAAAAACACATACAAAGAAGAAAATGTTTTGCTTTTTTATAAATTTTCATTGGATAAAAGTTTTTATTAAATATTTAACAGTCTGTAAAAAAATACATAGTCACTATATAAAACCTATAAAATAAGAATACGCAATAAATTATGTAATAATAAGAACTTACAAAAAGAGAATATGATTGTAAAAGTAGTTATAAGGATTTCACAAAGATAGAATCTGGAATTAAATTATTTAATTACCAAGAAAAAAATTAAAAATTAAGACCAAAGAAGTATGCTTTGTGTTAATTAGATAAAATATAAAGAAAAAAAAAACAGTACATTAAGAGTTATTACAGATGGCAGAATCAAACCTCAATTCCGGTGAACCTTGTAAGCCCACGAAAAACATACTATACTATATTATTAATTTTAATTATAATCGCATATTTTTGCTTATTTTCACATATCATTGGTAATAAAATTGCTATGGGAATCTCAATTAGAGTTTATCAAAAAATTGTTTTTTGTTTCAAGGTTATAAAAATGTAAGCCCATTTCAGCCCAAAGAGTTTGTGTTCATATAAAACTTATCAGAGTACTGTGAGAAAGAACTCTATTTTAAAGCTAGTTTTAAAGATTATTTTGTAACAGATCCACTATTTTTTATGACTTTGAATGCTAGCCAAAATCAGTCTAACAATCAGTTCTCCACTTTTATGTAAGCTCTTAACAATGCATATTCCACACATAATCAAGAATAAAGCATTAATCTCTGAACATTTAAGCTACCAGTTCTTTTTATGTTTTCATAGGCTAGCGAACATAAATACAGAAAAATCTAGGCAATCTTCTACTGAATAAAATGTAAATCCTTCATGTTCTACATTCTGGGGGCTTATGTCCTTGACCTGTACTGGTACATTGTCATTCCACCCTACCAGGAATTGCATTAGCATACTTTTTCCATTGTTAGGAAGATCTTTTCTCGTCTTTTTAAATGGCTGCCTTTATTGAAGTTGCTGACAGCTAAGTGACCAATGCCTTTTCCCCAGTAATTCTTTTCACGGCACAGCAGGTGATGAAGGGAATAAGCTGTGCCAGGGACAAATATTGCCAATACATTCCACAGAACAGCGTTTTTCAACTTTTAACACCTCATGGAACCCTGACTTTCAGGGTTAAACTTTCGCACCTCCCCTATTTTATTACGAGCTCATTTTTTTTAAATTTAAATAAATGCAAAAACACACACACACACACACAGTAATAGTGATAATAATGATAAGAATTTTTGTTGCCAAAACAGTGTTTTACTGCATTGGTAAAATGTGCTGTTATATTAACTATTGTATTTATTGAACACCAAGTTAACACTTATCTAATTAGATTAGGAAAAATTTTTAAATTGCATTTAAATCACTTTAATTCCAAATCTCCATTGAGTCTTTTTATTTATTTATTTTTTTAAATTTAATTTTTAGTTTCAACAGAGCTAAGAACTAACATACGGAGAAGTTAGAATGTGGATATAAATCGGTAAAAATATTCTTTATACTTCTAATATTCAAAGATATTGAAATTCCCATACTTCGAGATTGTATAGAAAGGAAATGCATGTAATAATTTTTCATTATTTTTAGGATATTTTATATTCTTATTTAATTTTAAAGTATAAACTTTTATTTAGTTTATAATTTAATTCGGAATTTCCTAAAAGCATCTTTTTAATTCAGATAACGAAAATCAAATACTGTAGGCTTCACGTGTTATACTGTTGCTTTTAACTGCTTTTGGTAGCAAAATTAAAGTTCAAAAATTATAAATTTAGCGCAATAATAATAATCTTTAATATTATTATACAAAAGATTATTATTTCCCTAATATATCTTGCATAGCTAAAACATTCTTTACTACAATATATGAATATTATGCGAGCCCAATTCTTTAATGAGTAAACATAAATACACTCATTAACACAAGAATATTTCCAACATTTCTCATGCATAATTTATGTTTGGGTTAAATTTTCATTTAGCCATTTTTTTCTCAATCGAAATGCTGTAAATCCTTGCATAAATCAAAATTCTGTGTCAGTTTTGTTCATGCAACACTATTCGTAATTCAATTTATTGTCACATTTCTGTACAGTTTTAATTATTTAGGGCAATTTTTCTTCAGAGCAGTGTTTACTATGATAAGGTATTTCCAGTTATTTTGATAATTTGTTTATATTAATGACAGTCAATGTCTTGAGACGTATTTCTTCTGCTGCCTTTTTATATAAGGAATCTCTGTTATGACACAGAGACTATTTCATCATTCTATATTTTTGACTCTGTATATATGGTAGTTATTATTTTAGACATATTGTGTTAGTTAGAGATTTACTATCGTCTAATATTCCTTGCAATGACTTGTAAGTGATTGCATTCTTGTACAAGTTAAGAACATAATTTAATTATGCCCATTTCTGAGTTTTGAGCATCTCAAATATGTTCAGTTCTTAGGTTTGTATCTTATCTTGGATGTGTATATTTGTTGTACTTAGGAATACACTTTAAGATGTCACGATTCTCGTTGAGTCAGCCCTCATGTGCCGAAAGTGACTGCAGAAAGACAAACGAATCATGCCAAACCCAAGCGTTTTCAATGGGAATGAAATCAGATCTATTAAAGAGTCATTCATAGATATATTCCTAAACAATACTTTTAATGTGATTGAAACATGATATACTAAAGCAATTTCAACATTGTTGCTTCATAACAATGTTGAAACTTTAAATAAAACTACTTGTTGCTTCTTGTTGATTGCGCATCGAAAAACTTAACTTGTTTTGTGCAATGTTTACTCATAACTGATTTTTACTATTTTTAATTACATACCACTTAATATCTCTTGCATAAATAAAATATTGCCTTTATTCGTTTTCCAAATTTAAAAAGAGTGATTTATCTTAGAACTAATTTTGTTGTAGATTTATTTTAAATTGGATTTTATGCTGAGATAGGCAAAAACTTGAAGTAAATGAAACTCTCCAAAAACAATATAAAAAAGAAAAAAATTCTTATATTGTTTTTGGAGAATTTCATTTACTTTCACGAGACATATAAACCATCAGAAATGTGTTATATTTAATAATAGTTTAAAATAAACTATTTCTTCATAATTATACATTTTGAATTAGCTATATTTGTATAAATCACATTTTAATTTTATTCATGAAATTTGACCAAATTTTCTGCATAGCTCATTTAATGAAAGAAAATTAATCCAGTCTTAAGATAATTTTTCCTCTCCAATATTTACAAAAATAACAGAAACATTTTTATAAAAGACTTTTACAAAAATATTTTATAAAATATTTAATAGCAATTTCTTGTGTACATTTCAAATGAAAAAAAAATGCCTTTTGTGACTCAATATTTTATTCCCGTAAACGATTATAAACAGAGTTGATAACTGTTGTTTCTTTAAGATATTGATTAGAAATTACCGTATTTTTTTTCTGTTATTGAAATTTTTCTGTAGGAAAAAACCTATATTAATGAAGAAAGTTCACGAAGTTGTTACGCTATAAAAAATAAATCTTTCAGATAGAGTTCTGTTATTCCTAAAATCAGTAAGAAAGAAAAACATTTTTTTATTCATAAAATAGCGCAAAAACTCTTAGTACAATTGAAATCATGTTATTTTATTTCTCAATTAGTATGAAGATATACATTTCTATTAGTTATTTATAATTCTATTAGTATGAAGAAAGTTTGTATTTTTAGCACTTTTTAAAATGCTTAAAATTTTTCAGAAATATTATTAGTTTGTATAAAATGTCAAGAAATATCTTGTGTTCTAAGAAAATTGCGTGAAAGAATTAAATATCTGTCAGTTTAATTTCGCGGAGAAAATAGTTGAATGATTATATATATATATATATATATATATATATATATATATATATATATATATATATATATATATATATATATATATATAATCTTCTTTTTCAGTTGTGTCTAGGATCAATTACCATTTCATTCTTCTATGTTTCTGTTAGTATACTATTCACTTATAAATGATAATAATCCTAATCAAATTTGCCTGCGAACAATGAGAGTAGAGCGACTAATATGCGAAACTCATATTTATTCCTTTTTTCATTTGAATTTCTCTCACTTATTATTGAAGGTTCTTGCTTACCAAGCTTAGCTTTTATTTTAATGAGTCAGAAATGAGTACAAATGTAAATGTTAATCCTTTTCTAACTATTAATTCAGAAATGTATCTAGAATTACAGTATTCATTGGATTGTGCTATGGTAATTTGGTCATAAACAGTTTTGGTAATTTAATCAATAGGTTCTCTTGTTAGTTTGGTCAATATATTCGTTTAGTAATTTAATCAATAGATTATTTTAATAATTTAGTCTGTAGATTATTTTGAAAATTTGGTTAATAAATTCTTTTGGTTATGTAATAAATATATTTTCTTGGTAAATGGTAAAGTAATGATGCATATTATGAAGTACAAACAGAATCTAAAGGCTAAGATTGATAGCTTTTTTTATTCCATTAAAAAACTATTCGTAAAAAAGGTGAATAAAGTACTAAAATCTGACTCACAATTATGTAATTATAGTTTAAATTGTGATGCACAAAGAAGATGTTCTGTACTAGGACTAATGAATTTTAAAGTGCCTCTGTTGGCAATCCTTTTCAGAATTCAGTGAGCAGCTGACCCCTCCACTTTCTGAAGTTGGATATTGGGGAAGAGCACACCTGCTGCAGAAGAATCGTCTTCGATGCTCCTGTTCAATCCCTCGTTCGAAATAAATAGCTTAACCATCGGATCCACTGATTGGCAATCAGTTTTCGAACAAATTACCTCCTCTCAGGTAAGAGCTGCGTTGCCACTTCGAGCAGGGAAAATAAAGTCATTATTAAAAGCGACGGGGAGAAAGAACGCATTCGATAAATGCAGCAGCGAAAAAGAGCGATAACAAGGAGCTTGTTCTATGGAGAAACGAGAATTTTAAATTAAGGAATTGACACTCTTTTTTTCTATATAATGTCAATTAATCGCTCAATAAAAGAGAAGTTTAAGGAAATGGATTATTTTGTTCGGAGAAGATTCGATTTTTGTCGAGTCTAAAATAGCAGACTGCTTAATATTTTGAACAAAGTATTTCACCGAGCTATGCTTTATCAATGGATTTTTATTTTTATTCTACCATCTATAATACTTATTCTACATTATAAAATAATACATGTGAGTAATTTTTATTTTTTTATGACATAAAAATTCATGAAATTAAATTTCAGCCAACAGTGTAATGCATTTTAGAAATAATATTTATTTAAAAACAGTTCATTTACAAAATAAAGAAACGTATCTATTAGTAAAATAGAAGAACTTGCAAAAAATTACTTTTTAGTGAGTTTTCATTTAATCATAACCTCGTCTAAGCAATTTTATTCAACATTTAATCACTAATTTATGAATCTCTTTATGTTTATCTCATATACTACTCCTTCTACAATAGAAATCATTTACAACAGTCCTTGCAATTAAATTATGAATCCCACTTTCTATTTTGAAGAATTCAACAAATGTTTAATTTTATTTATACTGTGGTAAAATATAAGATAACTTATCTGAAACATGAATCAAAATGTCAATCTTAATACCATAAACCATTACTTTAAAGCTCTTGATTTATGATGTGATATACCTTATCTCCTTATAAGATAACATAATCCTTTTTTGAATTGTGTACACACTCATATATATTGTTTTGCAAAATAATAACTCAAATTTATTTTCTGCATTGGATTTCACTTGGTTAATAACATATATAATATTAAGTATACTATTTTAAATACATTTGAGTAAATTGTTCTAATTAGACTTATCTTTCAAATTTATACTGAAAAATAAGAAATAAAATATTAATACAGAGTACTTATAAAACATCTGAAACATTTTGATTCTTAATAATTTATAAATTAATGTAAATATGTGAACTCACGTTCTTTATCTACACTTTCTTTATTGTGTGAGGAGGTTTCCATAAAAAATTTTCCCCCTTTCAATATCTTTTGTATATCTTTTTTTATGAGAAGGTAGATAATTGTATAGTTTTGTTTTTAACATTTGAGAGCTTTTTCTTTTTGTTTCCACTAGTTATTAATATTTATCTCTTTTAGCTACAGCAAGAATGCAACGTTATGTTAACTATTTAAGTGTTTGTTTCTCGTTTAATCAATTTCTGTTATTCGATTAAATACAGGGAAAAAAAACGGCAACCACTTTATTGGTGTATTATCATTCGCAGTTCTTTGAATATAAATTTTATGAGAAGACACAGGAAGATTCAAGAGTAGATTAATCATTTAATTCTAACCAGGTGTCTGATATAACGGATTAATTCTCCAGTGAGAAATTTCTAAATACATCGTTGATGAAGAAAATGCCGAACAATGATCATTGATCAATGTTTCTCACCGTTCTTCTTTTAAAAGACAAGGTGATTGAGGTTGTAGCTTTTTTCTTTATAAAAAAATGGTTACAACCACAATCACTAGTTGTAATTTTGCTCCTACCTGATGTGAAAATGCCTAGAATATTTTATACTTAATTCTTCGTAACATACTTCTCCATAAGACGAAGTGTGCACACATAGTAGTTCACTGATTTAATATTTTTTTGAATCCACACAGCAATTAATGTTATCAAATTAAATGTATACCTTCATTAAATCATTATTAAATATTAAAAATGAGTCATATCTCTAATAGACATTTTATATTTTAACAGAAAAATAAGTAAATAAACAAAATCACCAGAGAAAAACTTAAAAGTTATGCACTGAAAAATCATTTGGTTAGAACAATTTTTAAAATATTAAAAAAATATGTTAAGTGTTTTATGCCTTGAATCAAGGCTTAATATTATGTGAGTTAAGAAGATTTGGAATTAAAAAACTCCATGGCACGACAGCCCATGTGGGGCAAGGCCTACAGTGCCCATAACTGTTTTCATGACCGAGGGCCCTGGGGTGCGAAACATATGTCCCAGTTAGGTGGTCAGCCTAACGTAAGACCCCCAGTGTTTAGTTCCAAGCATGCTTGGTACTCAGTTAAGGCTGAGTCAACCTTGCCCAGCCCGAGGATCGAACTTCGGACCTGTGTCATGAGAGCGTGAAACGCTGCCACTAAGCCACCGGGCTTCTTTGGAATTAAAGTGAATAAAACAATTTGATTATGGTATAAAAAGTAATAGCTAAAATATGTAAGTTAATTTAAGAAATTGAATATTAAAAAGGTTCAATGTAATTTATTTTATATTTCATTTGCTTTCTATACGAAAAAAAATATAAATATGTATGTTGTTATTTATCATCCTTTCAACAACGTTTAAATTTGAAACCAACTCGCTTGAAAAAAAATTGTATTCTTAGCTAATTAAATTGATGGTCAATAAAGCTCAGTTCTTGAACTCAATAAATTGTGGGTTGTGGAGTTCAAGTCTACTTCGCAATTGGGATTTGAAATCATTCAAACGAATCTCATCGCAAAGAAGAACATTTGTAAAATTGAGATGTAATTTTACGATATGTTACCTTTATATTATGAAAACAGCTGTAGTTACTTCTTTATAACTATTACTTCCCATTATGGCTTATATCAAAGAAAGTAATTTACCATGAACACACAAAACCATAGGGTGAGAAAAATTAGCTGATTTTTAGTGACGAATGAGGAAAAATTATTGAACGTGTTTATTCAAAAGAAAAAACAAATAATTTTGAAGAAAATAAGAAAAATATTATTTTCAATTAAAAATATTTTAACACTATATATGTGTTACAGCTACAATTACAAATATATAAGCTTGCTGTGCCTAATTTTAGAGCCATGGTCTATACAGTGGAAGGTCATTCCCTCGATTCCGGCCAATACTGAACAACGAGAGACAGATGTTACATTTCTGGTTTATGCATGCACATCTTTTGGGATGGGACATGAATATAGTCAACTATCTATAAGATATCATCTCGGAAGATAAAAAAGGGGTTAATATTTAAATATTTTACAACATCCATGTGGTGTTAGGTTATCTATCTCAATGATATGCATTATGCAGTGCTTATGCTATGTATCTTGTAATTCTGAAAATGCAATGAATATTAACTACTGGTTTCCCTTGCTCAGAATGTTATAACTAAATATCAAATCAATTAATTTTTAGTGAAGATTATATTGCTAACAATTTGTTTTGGTGCCCAAAAACAGACTTATCATTTAATTAAAATTACATTAATTAAAATGAAGAATAAAAGGCATGAAAATATTAGAGATTAAAATACTATGAGTCAATAAGAACAAATTTGAGAAAAAATAGTTTTATTAAATAACTAGTAATTATTAAAAAGAAGATAAAATCCCTTGTGAATTAAATCGAAGCTAATTTCACTTAAACTAAAATAAACATTGTTTTCTTTTTATCTAAATGAACTATATATTTTCTCATCGAAGAATTAAATTATATTTTAATTTAACTCCAAATATAGTGTTGTTATCTTATCTCACTTGATCAACAAATATTTAATTAAATTATATTTAATTATAATTAGTATATTTATAATTAAATTATGTTTTAATTTAACTACAAATATAGTGTGGTTATCTTATCTCACTTGATCAACAAATATATCGAACTCGTACAGGCCATGATGAACGATGAGAAGGTTCGAGAACAAGAGGCACCAAAGGTCTAAGCCTGACTTTTGCCTGCACAGGATTTAGTTCAACAAGCTGGTATGTCATCTTGACTTAGAAGTAGAAACTAAATAGAAGAACCCCCAAACTTAGCCTACCATCCACAGAGGTTTCATTTCACTTCGAGGACATTGCGACCAAGACATATTTTACGTACCCTAGTCATTATTAACAAACACGACGGATGTTCGATTAAGTTGGCATTTGAACTCACACTATTTTCCGATAACGAAATTGAATGCCATAATCAACTAGGTGCTACCGAAATATTGCTTTCTGTATTGATTAAAATGAAAAGGAATAGATACAATTTTCTTATCTGACATTGCATCATTTATCTTTAATATTACATAAAAATTATTGAATATTTTGCCGAATAAAATATTTTCCTAGATTTTAATCATTTCATTTCAGTAAAAGTAATAAGAAATTTACTTCAATACGAAATATACAAATAGTTTGTTTCAATGCTCATAAGTTTTCAACCACCTAAAAACTAAAATTTAGTTTATAATAATAGTGTTTTTCAACTTAAAGAAAATAACGAGTAATCAGACGAATAGTTAACGCTTTGACACTCAATTTAGCAGTTTGTATGGTACTATTTCAATTTCGAGTGTAGATGTTCTCACACACACAAAGTAGTTCAGAGTACTTTTTACACTGTAGATCCAGGTTCAATCCGTCATGGTATACAGGAAGTGACCATAGAGTATAAGCCATCTATGTATTTAAAGAAAGGATTTTTTTTTTGTTTATAAAGTAAAATTTGTTGAATAAAATTTTAGTTTGTTGAAGAAAATTATAGTTAGAAGAAAATAAAGTTTCATAGTTGAAGAAAAGTCTCGGATTAATAGTTTATTAGCCATAAAATAATCAATCAAAAGTATCAAAATAATAAGGGCATATACACATATGAATGTAAGTTATTCTTATCTTTACCACTGAATGATGTTATATATAGCTAGGAAAAGTGCAAATAATTTGTTAGAAGTACAACAATGTTCTTCAAGTGCAATCTAAATGGTGAAGTATAAAAAACACTGGATGTTTTAAATCACTGAGTGACATGCCCTTATATATTTTTTAGTTTTTAACATTTCCTTTTAGTTCTTTGTTTTACTTATCACGAACTAAATTGGTTTTATCTCAAAATCTCATTTTACTATTTAATTTATTGTTTCTTAAAAGTGGTCAATTGATATGAAGATAAATCTTTACCGTATGTATTGATATATGTAGATATTAATGGAGACTATCTTAAAAACTATGTTTTCTGTAATTAAGGAATGCAAGAGTTATACATAATATAATCAAAATTATTTTTCAGAACTATTAAAATTTACTTTGGATATGTACCCATAAAGATAAAAACATGAGTAATTGAAATTAACTCTAAAAAATGGAAAGAATAAATATCTTTACTTTTGTCCTAGAAGTTAATTCCATAAACTTGCCTTCGAAAATAAGACATGATTTTTTTTAATTTCACATTAAAAATGCGGAATAAAATGTTTTATTTAATTAAAAATGTATTTTCCACTTAATTGTTAAATGGGTTTTTATCATTAGTTGGTTTGATTGGTTTGGTTTTTATCTAATCAGTTGGTTTAGATTTTATTTAATTATTTATTTGGTTAATTTATCCAAATATTGTTTGAATTTTATTCAATTATTGATTTTATAAACAATATTACATTCGCATATTTTATTTAATTTCATAATCCAACTGGAAATTTTTTTAAATGTTGCTTTTTTGCGTGCCATTCGTTACAAAATGAAATTTAATGTTTTGTTCGGTCAACGTAAATTATTCTATGCAGCATAACTTATACCTGATTCATGCAATTTTATTCATGTAAATATTCCCAATTCAATAATATCAAGCAAACATAGAAAAAATGGATACTTTTTTTTATAATTTCTTAAGCAATCTTTTCTGTATTACGCACCACTGACGGGCAAAGTTTCTAGGTGCATCCATTTCATCACGAGAATGAAATATTCTTCTCCCCAGACATTTGCAGATCATTCCGTTCCGGCCTTCGAAGATCTACCTGCATGGCAGACATCTAGAGGGGGACTTTTATTACCCAGATGCATGCACCCCTCCCCTCTGTTTTATGGACTTCCGACGGGTGGGGTATCGCAATGTTAATATTTGGATCAATACTTCCTACAGGCAGTCCTGAACCTTCTGGCAACAGTTACATGTCAAAGGTCTTCAATCCTCTTAAACCTTGATTCTTGTTTGCTTTCTTGTCTTAATTAATTCACATTCTTGAAATCAAATGAAGACAAAACTGGTGAATAGAATATTAGATCTAAATAAAAATGAGTTCCTTTAAGCTCCATAATCTTTCTGGCCATCTAATGATCTTGTGTTTCTATTTTAGAAACATGCATTACTCAGACATCAAATACAAGGTTCTTAGAATTTCTTTGAGAGTGTGGTTCTTTTTGATTGTTAAACAAACAGCAAGTTTCTAATTTTTGCTAAGAATTTTTTTTGGAATTTGAGTTTTAGGACTTGGTTTTGTAGCCTTAAGCAGAAATTTTGTTTTTCATTAAGGCTCTTGTTAAATGTAGAATTGTTTGGTAAATTTATTAAATATATATTACTTTGAAAAATAATTCCATTAAGGCTCTTGTTAAAAGTAGAACTGTTTGGTAAAAATTTCTAAATATATTTACTTTGAAAATTGACATATCAAGGAAATTTTCCAAACTCAATATTTGATCAATATAATGTGTATGGAAATTAGATTTATAAGCAGTTTTGGTACATATATGATATGTTTCTTCTGTGTACCAATATTTAAAGATATTAAAGAATATTTAAAGACTCAGATAAAATTTGTAAACGCATATTTTTTACTTTAAATTTTTCAAAAAAAATTCTAAGGAAATTCTGCTATTTATTGCATTTTTCAAAATTCCATATTAACGAAAGAAAGAATGTATTTATACAACTCTGAAAACAATTGACAATAATTATGGACTAAAAGACAGGAAAATGTATGACTAACTGCGTGTCATGTGACATACAAAAGAGGAATTAAAGAAAAATACATATTGTTTTAATTTATTCAAATTATTTTAGGTCAGATTAAAACTAATGGAATAATTTTAATATTTTTAATTGAATATCTATGAAGAAAAGCTTTTTTTTTTCAAATTAATGAAATTTCAAACTGAAATAAATATTGAAAGATGAAGAATTATAATGGGTATCGCTGTAGAATAACTAATGATCATCCAGTTTATTCATTTACAAATATGTTTTTGAGTAGAATGTTGCAAGGAACTTCTAAAACAATAGAACCTTTAGCTTGGGTTTTGTTTTGTTTCTGATATACTGAGCTACATTTCCCCGCATTTTCCCCACTTTGTCCCTTCGTGACATTCATTTTCCCCAGCTTCCATTTTGAAGTGCTTCAGCCCCAACTTCCAGTAGAATTTCAGTAATTAGAATCAGAATTCGGAGTGTGAGCTATGAGTACCTAGAAGATGAGTGGCACTTCTGGAGTTAGAAAGATGGGAATTCCTGCACAATCAGCGGGGGCGCTTCCTTTTTCCAACCTCACAACTCATTGTCATGACAACAAATCCATTATTTTCTGCGAATGTGCAAGAATCCGGATACTCTTAGAAGTCTTTCGCTCTACAAAATTTCTCTAGTTTGTTAAAGTACCTGAAAAAATATGTAGAACACTTCAGTAAAAGACGTAGTCTACAACTAAAGATATCTAAAAAATAATTGACTTTTAGAAGAAAAACTGCAGAATTTTTATATTTTGGTAACCTCTGATGACCATCATACTATTTTAAGTAAGAACACAATTAAATGCATTACAAATTATCGCCATTATTTTAATTAGGCTAAATAGTTAAACTTTTTTTTTCATTTGAATTTCACTAACTCAGACCAACTAAATGTATGCATTCTCTAATCCTTTATTTGCCTTATTATGTGCTCATTTTCAGCTTTTGCCGTTCTCTGGTTATAGAAAGGAAAGTATTAGCTGAAATCTTGAAATCGACACTTCATTATATTCTAAGTTACATAACAGTCAGTTATTTTTTACACACGAGGACTAATTAGACAGGTACCTACAACTTAAAGTGTATTCCGAGCCACTACAAATATCCAAACCCAAGATAGAATTTGAAACCACGAACTGTTGAATCGAAGAAGCTTCGGTCGGCAGAAAGGGCAACCGGAAATATATTGCAATAAACTTGTTTTTTGTTTTAAAATTTAAATTAATTTTAATTTAAAGCAACTGAATATATTCTCAAGTCATTTGTTTGCCTATTATTTCCAGCTACTTATAACCTTTGAAAGAAAAGTGAGAAATCAGGTTTCGTCATCGTTATTTGACTGTCCAAAGTTACATGGTCATTGCATTATTTAGCAGCCTCCGCCATCAGAATCAGACACCCAGAAAAGCATTACTATAAAATACTGATTGAAATAAATCAATCTAATCAATAGATTTCTAATAGTGGGTCAGGATCAAATGACAAGGCTGACACTTGATCTGGCAACATCTTCTCAAAATTTTCGAATCAGCAGAAAGATATTAGACACAACGAAAGTTTAAAGTACCTAAACTCTCTCTTTCACGATGATACACTTTATCAAATAAAATACCAAACAAGTTTTTGCAGAACTGAGGATCGAATCTAATACATTTCCCACTTAAGAACTCCAACTTTCCTAGATTTACTGAAACAAGTGTAATATTTTCAACTCTCGGACTCACAATGTTGCCTTATATACTCCAAGTAAAATATTTTGTAAGAATGCAATAATTCACCAAAACCCTTGTACTTGATGAAATTTGTTTCTTACTGTGTTCTTTAATATACAAATTTTGAAGTATTATTTTATATTTAATTCAAAACAAATTGTGTATTTCGTATAGTTTTATTCTTTTGTTTCTCGTATTATTCAGTTTCGAAAATAGTATTTTCCCCTTGTTTGATTTTTCTCCATAAATTTCCAATAGCAGTTACACAACCTTGTTGAAACATTTTCTCTTGCAAATAAAATATTTACCTGTTCCAAGTTCTGCATCTATTACATAAAAAATATGGTAACCTGCTGGGAAAAAATATCTTCTGCATGTAGTGGATTTGATATCTGAGAACTATCATCATCAAGACAACTATATTCCTGAGAACTATATCGACACAAATTAAATATTAGTAAGTTATAATGTAACTTTTTTATATAGGGTAGAAATTTGAAGAATAATATGCTAACTGAAATAGAGAGATATTGGCATTGCCACTCGATATGAATTTAAAGTTACCTAGTGATTGAAATTCTTTATCATTTTTGATGGTAAGTAATATAAAACCGGAAACATAACGCAATTATACAACTTACAGATTTAGTTTATTAGAACATTTATGTAATCGAAATATTTAGTGTATTCGAAAAGAAAAAAGAAATAAACTATTTCATGGAAATAATCCCACATATAATATTGATACATGTTTAAATAGCTAAATTTTGCCATAAATCACAACACTCTTGGAACTATACATGCAATATCTTAAGAACTTGGAATTTTAACCATTGAAAATTCTTAAACATCAGGTTGCGGAGGACAGATGAACAAAGGTATCAGACTTTTTATTGGGAAGTAGAAGGATATATGCTTGACCTAGATGAAGAAGAGCTACCATACTGAGATGGCCTAAGTATGTTAAAAGTTCCATAAAGTTCAACTTTTCTCTGCTGGTGTGGTGTCGAAAAGAAAGAAGTAGCTCTAGGATTAGGCTCATAAACTTAGCCGTGCTTCGAAATGATGAGAAGATAGCTTGAGTCTAATGGGGCTTTTCCATCGATAGAAACAATCAACTGAAAACGTATTGCAAATAAAGAAATCTTAAAAATAATTCCACCTAAATTTAAACCAATGGCATTTATCATCAAGAAGTGTTTTTTAAAATTTTCCCAGATTTCTCTCATATATTTAAGGTGAAAAAAAATTAAATTGAAAAGTGAAGGAAAGGTAAATTTACAACAATGATGTAAAAAACTATAAGTAAGAACTCTGGTGTAAAAAAAATATAAATATTCGAGATGTTAAATTTGGAATAATGTAATTGGTAGTTATAAAGATTTTAAATAGGTTAGAGAATTATTTGAATTTAATGAAAAATTCAAGGCAATATTAAATAAAACAATTGGTTTTACTTTACCGAATTGCCTTATAAAATAAAATGGATTTGAAAATGAAGTTTTGTATATGAAAACAAGAAAATTTGTACCCTGAGGAATTATTGCTGATAACCCACTCTAACTTCTTAAATAAAAAGAAAGTTTTTTGATGAGTATCAGTACATCTAATTTTTCATGTTTTGTAATTGATTTGATAACCTTAAATGTAAATGTATACTGATAAAAATAGATTTATTTACACAAATTAAACGAAAAACCACCATTTCTGGAATTTTACCTTATATGCGATTTATAAAAATAAATAAAACTGAACCCATGTATTTCACTATGAAAAATTGTTAATTTTTTTACTAACTTTTTCATGGTGAATAAACTGATGTCTAACAATATTGACTTAATGTATAAAGAATAATATAGTTAAATGTTTTCAGAGCACATAAAATAAATATTCAGTGAGCATTTCCGAATACTTCTGTCAATAAATCTCTTTTAGCTATTAAATTTATTTTTGTTTTTTCCTGTAAAGTCCCTTTTCTGAACACGAGAATGCAAAAAAGGGATTTTCACAATAGTTTAAATGGAATTCCAACTCTTAAATATATATGACGATGAATTAAATATTATTTTACGAATCCATAAGTTTTATCCAACTTAATTTTTAATTAAGTTTATAAAAATATTGAAATATTTATTAAGTGTAATGATATATATATATATATATATATATATATATATATATATATATATATATATATATATATATATATATATATATATATATATATATATATATATATATATATATATGAGTGTGTTTTACTAGAAAAATTTTGAAAACATTAATTTGCAAATCAGCCAGATAATCTGAAAATTAAGCTATTTGCTCCGTCAATGTGAGGAATTACGTATTTAAAAAATTAATGTTTAAAAGCTTATGCTAACAACTAATTTGTTGTAGTGTTGCTTCATTCATTCGATATCAAAAAATGAATAAATGTTGCTTTCCTTTCTCATAAGGTATTTAAGCGTTTGATTCTTAATATTACAGTTTTTTAATTTATTGATGACAGAGGGCATTAAACTGGACACTTTAGATATCGAAAAAAAAACTAACGTTATGTTAATTTTAGCTGACAGAAATTTAGTGTTACTCAAGCAAAGCATATTTTTTCATTTAAAGTAGCGCTAAGTGTGTAATGAGCAGGCTATTTTAGTAATTTGATAAATGAAACAATTATGCACATTTTAATGTTACCCTGTCAGTTATCATAAATATTAGATATTACCGGCAGAATAATTTATTTGTACATTTTAGAGGTAAAACATGCATGCACACACGACCAAATGTGATAGTAAACCGGCACAGATACTTAATATCATGGAAGGACCACAACCACGCAGAAGTTCTGCTACACAAAATGGTATGGACTCGAGCAATGTCTAGAGATATCTTGCAACATTTTTACACCATGAATTTTGCCTGGCAATGTACAAGGTCGTAAGAGCGAGAAGTAATGGAGACTTTTTCTTGCCAGGATCAAGAATGGTAACAACAAAATGCAAGATATCTAATATATTTTCTAAAATGTGAAATAAATAAATTCTGATTCAATCTGACCGTGAAAGAAATAAACATTTTAAACATTTCAAAAAAAAAATACTTTGTATTTAAGCGAACAAACTTTTTGGACAACCCAACCCACGAACCACCAAACATTACCCATTTCGAGGTGGATGATTTTATGAACTAAGATTTCATCAGGATACAGTGTTTACTCCGCATGTCTGTAGTGGATCGTAGTAATGTTATAATACTAGGATAAATGTCTTAAGACTCTACTTGGTTTATTTGTACGCTGTAATTATTACTCCGGATTCCATTTTTAAGAATGATAATGCACCTCTTTATAGAATTGTTATCGTTACTGATCAATTGGAGACCGAAGGGTTTGTTTGTATGAAGTAGATACCACACTCATTAGACCCAAATACCATCAAAAAGATTAGGATTGTCTTGACTATGTTATATGTACACGTTACCGATACCACTCTTTATCACAGGCTCGGAAACTATTTTACATGAAGAAAGATGATTACTGAATTTTGCAAGATAGATCTTCACATTGAAAAAGTAGTCAAAAGCAATAAATTTTTAATGCAGATGGAGTGTTTACATATCACATTAATTCTGCTTTATTTTTTTGTGTGAAAGTTCTTTATAACTCTTTTATGTAATCATATATGAATGATAAATTCAATATTGTTATCGACTTTATTTATAATCCTCTATATTTTTCGTTTTAGGAATAAACATATTTGCTACTTGTTTTCTACATTTCTCATCAATTAAGACATTACCTGTCAATTTGTTTGCTGATTTGTTCTTAACATTTGGGAATGACGGTTACAATTGCGAAGCAAAGATACCAAATTCTTTAAATACCAAATAGAGTGTTATTTCTTGAATTGATTCCTCCTTCTTTTATATAAAGTAAGTTTAAAACAACTTCATGTCTTTGTGAATTATTTAGGACCTATTCGAATCAAGGCTCCCGAATGTTATCGTTAAAAATCGGAAGATAGTTGCCTCGTTCTCCTTACTGTAAAACATTGTCACAAATTTATCATCTTCATTTCATTAGCATCACTTCTAGGTCTTAATCTGTTTCAAGACTTTTCTCCATTCCACTACACTGGTTGTACCTAGTTTCCAATTGAAAATTCCCAATCTCTTCAACTTGATCTCTCCCTTTAACTTTTACTCATTTTCTGGAACCAGGTCTATTGGTGTTTTCTTTAAAGAATTTTTTTACTTTTTCTATTTTTATCTACATTACCTCAACAACGTTTAGAAGAGAATTCTTCTTTTTTCGTATCTTTAATTACATCTTATTCTTTATATCTGTCATAAATTTATACACTAAATTAAAATATCTTAAAAGACACGTATTCCCTTGCTTTCAATTGCTACATCGCTTGTGAAATTTGAGATTCTTGTTATCTTAATTGACTACAAAAGAAATATTATTCATGTAATTGACATTCAAGATTTTATCCTGGTACTTTAAAAAGTATCATGTTGATAAGAGCGTACTAATAATTGGATTAATAAATCAGTTAATTTTGATGTATCTTATTACTACAGTAACATTGTTGTGTTCACTAGTAATATGAATAAGCAAGTGTAGTGAATAGACAAACACATTTTATTTCTAACTATTCACAAGGTGTAATTCCAAAAATATTTTATACTCATCATAAAAGTAAGCAATTATATTGAGGCATCAACATTAATCAGCTTTCAGGCTACAATGTGTAAACACAAATTCAGAGTAAAACATCGTATTATAAGCTTTCAAGATCAATTTAATATCTGAACTGGAAGACAGAAACGTATTTATAGATTTCGCTTACTTTCCAGGTAGATTCTAAGAAATGAAAAAAAAATTGGGTATTTTGTAATAATATCATGTTGTTAGAACTTTTATGTCGTTGAACACTGAAATATCATTTTTGGAACCCAACCATTGGCTTAAATTTTGTCAATCACTCCAAATAACAACAACAAAAAAAAACATTTTAAAATAATTTTGTAAAGTTTAATTGTAAGCGAACTGTTATAATGGATAATCGAGCAAAGATTTGGTTCGAGGAAAATTCTAGATGATATATTTTTGAGAATAGGAATGAGAAACTATTATGTGATTCTTTATTCTCCTGATATTATTTCATTTAAAAATATATACTCCTTTGAATACCCAAAATAATTAAGACAATACAGAACCCCGATAACCATTGAGGAGTAGGCGAATTGATCAAGATTTTGCCCTTCAAACTACAGGCTTGATTTTGTTTTCACCAAGAAATTCATCTTCATATGACATGTAAATCTATGACGTTTAATCCTATTTTTAGGAAAGATAAAAAGATTTAAATCGGAACGACCTATTACTTCTACGAAGTGATAAGAGTTGAAAATGATTTCTTACGACATTTGTTTCACTTGATCATGGTTCAAGAAGTATCATATTCAAGTGTGTCAACAATGTTTTTAATCAGTATGAACAATTCAATGGATAGCTTTAGATCCCAACGCAAATAAACTAATGCAATAAGTGTATTTACTCTTAATTTAGTGGTGTAATTGGAACGATTGGAGTATAATAATTGATTCAATATTTGCTCCTATTGAAAATCAAGTGATGAATATTGCGTGTCTGTCTTTTGCTTGTGCATCAACTGGGTTGGATTCTTAAGAATTTTCTGGTATTTTCTTTTGCGAAACGGAAAGACATACCAACTTCTGTAGAAAGTCTTTCATGGTAACGTACAAAGTATTTTAAAAAGTTTAAAAATGAGTTTTGTTTTTAATTCTCTCCAGTACCCAGTATAAAATACAATTGCGAAGAACTGTTCAGGATTATATTCTTTAGGACAAAATACTAAAAGTTCGATTTAATTTCTTTAAATATGAAAAGTGGATATCAACCTTCTATTCTTTCCCTGTATATCCCACGGAGTTGAGGAAAATCAGGCCAGGTTTATAAATTTTTTTATCCAAAATATGAACCAATATCGCACTGAAAAGCCTGTGAAGGATTATAAGGTATATTCCACAAACTTCACAGCAGTTGTTATCTTATAGTATTCATTATCAAAAGATAAACGTTGCATATATCATATACAGATACATCTATTACTAACTTATATATGAATTTAGACTTTCTAAAATATTTATTAGGAATTTTACTGTGCCGCTCTGCAAAAGATTGCCACATTCTTTTTATCTCTCTTTATACAATCACATTGGAGCTTAAAATAATATACTTATCTGATTTTCCTCCCCACGCACTTAATTTTAAAATTATTTATGTTTCTGGTAAATACTCTAAATTTTATCCGTCAACAACTTACGTTTTCCTACCATAAATGTTTTTCTTTCTCCCACTAGAATCTTCAATAATTCTTTTATGGGTCTTAGTTCAAAACTGACATGTTATAAATATTGTTCTCGTCCATGTTTTTTCTTCAATAATTCTCATTTTTGTTTCTTAGATTCCGGCTGATGGGCACTTACCACCTACTACCTGTGCGGGAGTGAAGAGAAGAACGTGGTCGCTGTCGAAATTATTTTCATTGAATAAAAGCAAAGATCAATTGAATGAAGACGAGCTGATGGAAGTTTACTCTTGAAGAGAAGGTGGGCCAAAAAACGGAGGAAGAAAGCGTTACCCTTACCAATGGCCTTTTCTTCCACCGTAATGTTTTGCTTTACAACCTGTATTGTTGGGTGCAATAATTTGGAGCGATTTTTTTGGCCCCCGCCCACGACGTGATGGACGATCTCAGGGGTCTTCGAGTGAGGAAAATGTTTCTCCTGGATGGATGGCACGTGCTGCCTTTCCCCAGGGTGGATCCACAGGTGCACTCGGGGAGGATTCGGGGTCATTTTCCTGAGCAGTAGAGAGAGACACTTCCATAATTTATGGAGCAATCCTTATCTTTTTGAGTGGGAAGGGCGCCGAAATCGTGTTCTTGTAGCAAGCTGTTTCGTGTTTCTACCGTTATTAGGCCCTTCTTTCTCGGTTACGAGTGGGCATACTTAAATTATAGGTTTCTCTGAAGATATCTCTAACGATAGTTTGCGATATTATAAGAAATGAAATGTTGGACTCGATGGACAATAGTGCCTGAGAAACTATTGAAAATATTTCTTACCACTTTCATCATTACGTTAATAGTATAGATATTAATATTATTTTAAGTGATATAAATAACTATAGTATTTATAATAACAAGGATTATAAATTATTTATGTAATATTATTTAGTATTATTTTATTGAACAATATTGTTTTGATTCATCTTAGTTAAGCATATACTACGTTTATTAGCAAATGATTTCATAGTAAGACTTTTAAAACTGTTTGTTTATTCAATATTTTACGTTATACATAAATTCCTTATGTGATAAAAACAATGATAGTGTTAGATAAAATGTAATTGTTTTAAAATTATAAAAATTTTTTTGCTAATTAATATTCAACATTAAAAAAATAAAGTAATATTTTATGCTTATTATTTAAATTTTTTATGAACTGTTGAATGCAATTAAAAAATAAATAAAGGTGATAAAGCAATTAAAAGCTGGAAATTTTCTTTAGCACTTTTTTTTGGGATTGTTTTAAAGTAGTTTAATTTCTTCGTTTTTACTTATCTTTTTAAATGAAACTTCTTTTTCGGATGCATTAGTTAGAAATACATGGAGTTAACAAAGCCGAAAAACGAATTCAAAATGAATAATCGAAACAACAAATTGCTGAAATGAAAACCATAAGCGTAACCATTAAATTATCAGCTCAGTTTTGATAAAGACCGGAAAAGCTTTATTTTTAACTATTAACATTTCTCATGTCAAACATCGCATTATAATATTTTTATTTCATCATCTAATCAAACTTATTAATGTCCCGATTCGATTCCATAATCCACTAGAAAATCATTTATGTTTAGGTTGCTGTTAATTATTTTTATTTTTCCATTCTTAGATAATATGATGTTATTATTCATTTTCAAATGATATTAGTGTGGTACAAATGTTTGATGAATTAGAAAACAGCTATGCATGAACATCTTCCCTAGATAATGATTTAGAATTATGCCGCAGTTGACTGTGTTTAGTGATTGTGATTGTCAAATATATGCAGTCAAAAGCGAACTTAATAAATCATACTTGAATATTCGCGTTCTTTCCTATTTTTATAAACATAATGGTTATAAGCATCATTATACTACCTATTAAGCAGTAAATTCGAAATCTAATTCAGTCAAAGGTCGTTCTGTTGAGAAGGCATTTTTACGTTAAAATATTTGTTTAGACTATTTCCTTCCGCTTGTGAGGTGTACATACTAAAGTAAATTAATTAAAAAAATTACATTATATAAATATTTATAATTTTATAACTTAGTATATTTACTGTAGTATTTTTAAATATAATAATTTAAAAATATTTTTGTAGAACTGTATAAATTTTTTACGTTGATGAAAAAATAATTCCACAAACTAAATTTTTTTGTTTCGGAATCAACGTTTCTTGGTATGCATCAAATTTTCGACAACAAAATAAGGTAAGTAAATTCTTAAATTTACATGATAACTTGTATTGAATTGTCGTAAGTTCTATTTATTACTTAGCTCTACGTGGTTTAGAGTTATAACTGTGTTTTTTGGAGTGAAAGATCCAATATTAAATTATATGAACAGTTGATGTGAACTTTAGATCAACAATTTTCGCTTCCTTTAGATTCTAAAGAGAACGAGTGCAGTACTTTCACTTTCTGCATCCGTATCGAGTTGTTTGGTAATTTACTTATTCCTTTCCTTTTGGTAAGTAAATAAGGCTTATTATCTATGAAAATATTCTAACGTAAAGCAGAAGGCTATGAATTGTAAAAAATGCCATATCACAACTTTCAGCTTTTAATACATCCATTTTGTGATGTTAAATTTAATATTAAATTTTGGGAGTCATTCACATATTTTCAAACTGCAATAAGTTAAATCTAACTGCAACACACTGGCTCGTTTTGACCAAAATTTCTGAAAATTCATTTCAGTGCAATTTTAAAGAACTCAAGCGAACTCTCAGAAAAACATCCAGTGTGTAACAGTCAGATTTAATTGACTGTTACACTCTGGCTTCTTTTGACCAAAATTTCTGAGAATTCATTTCAGTGCAATTTTAAGGAACTCAAATGAACTCTCAGAAAAACTTCCAGTGTGTAACAGTCAGATTTAATTGACTGTTACACACTAGCTTCTCTTGACTAAAATTTCTGAGAGTTCATTTGAGCTCAATTTTCATATTATTAAAATAAAAACTATAACAATTTTACAAATTGCATAAGAAATGAGCAAAACAAATACACTTACATTGTTGGAGTTCTAATTTTTTTATTATTAACTATAATCGCGCTTAAGTAGATATTAATCACGTTTTTTCACTGCATGATCATACGAAATATCCCTTTTCATTGAAAATGCATAAACTGATTTGAAATTTATCTCCAGTGAAAGTTTTCCTCCATTCAAAATCAGATTTAATAGAAGAAAATCAAAAAAAGATCATTACCTATCATGTTTTGTTGAGTACACCTCTACTTACAATCAAAAACGTCCCCAGAGCTGTAACTAAAAACATAAATAATGCTTAAGAATTCTGTAATATATATGATTAATATTAAGAATATTGAGTGCAATATATAAGATAATCATTCTGAAAACTGTACATAGAGTGTTTTCCGACATATAAGCAAAATATTAGGTTGGTGCGTATGAAATGTCGGATTCTTAAGTGATTGTATAAAACTGCATATCTTTCTTCAAAAGCTGTTTATTCAATCAAAGTATGCTCCATTCGCTTCAATACACTTCTCCCAACGAGATTTTAAAGCGTAGATGCCTGTCTTAAAAAAATTTTGGTCTTTAGAATTAATAAACTCTGATATCGAGTTTTTTAGACTGTCTTCATTTTCATAGTGTTTGCCCCTTAAAAACAGCTCTAAATGCTTGAAAAAATGAAAATCGGTCGGCGAGAGATCCGGTGAATATGGTGGATGCTGCAATGATGAGCATACGTTTAACCGATCCAACTTATTTCGCTCTGTCAGTGCGTGCGGTACCCACTTGTCCATCTTCTTAACCTTGCCAATCTCAGAAAGGTGTCTCAATATCGTTGTATGGTCAACTTTCATCCTGATAGCAAGTTCCCTCGTGGATACGGCTGGATCCGCTTCCACTAGAGCCTTCAGGTCATCATTCTTCACAGACGTTTTGGGTCTTCCGCGCGGCTCATTTTGCAGTGAAAAATCGCCAGTTCGAAATTTTTCGAACCAACGCTGCACTTTCCGATCGTTAACCGTATTCTCCCAAAACGCTTGGTTTATGTTGCGTGCAGCTTTTGCAGCACTATTACTAAGTTTGTACTCATATAAGAAAATGACGCGAATGTCGGCAGAATTCATATCGGCAATAAACTCAAAAGAAATAAAAAAGGGAAGACCTTCGAGAAAACCTATTTTGCTGAAATGAGTCTCTGGCAATGGACAATACGAGTATGAATGAGGTTATGCCAAATACAAAAGTATAACGAAAACAGGGAGGAAAACGTCCGCATGTAAAGAGAATCCGACATTTCATACGCACCAACCTAATAACAAGCATTTTCGTATCGCAATTATACAGACAACGAATTTTTTTCAGCAAATTTATAGAAATGAAATGTGCATCCAGTATCCTTAACTCTTGCTCATGATTTCAATAATAAAAAAGAAATGAATGTCACATTCTTTATCTTCCATATCAATTTTCCATCTTGTACTCACATTAAAGTTTGCTGAATGCATTAACGTAACTAAAATATAAGACTGCTGCATCTTATTTTCAATCTTGCTGAAACCGTAAAGACACCAATTTTTTAAACTGTGCATATTGTTCATTCTCTTTCCCCAATAACACGAGAAGGAGAATGTAACATGATATCTTCTTGAATGTAATAATTGAGAAGTAGCTTTAGCAGTAGCAATATTTTAAATTATTTGCTTTTTGTTGCTTATAAAATGTGTTTTTATCAAATGGCAAAATTATAAGCACTCATTCTTTAAATAAAATTAAGATGAGCGAGAGGGATTATTATTTACATATTCATTTTAGTCTGTATGATAATTAATACTTTATGTTCAAAAAATACAGTTTTGGCAAACAAACAAAACATTTGTTGTAAATAATAATTTCAGTATCAGAATTTTCCCTGTGATGAATGCTAGTAATTAAATTTAAAGTGATAATTATTATTATTTCATTAAAATTGTTAATTGATATTAATAGTAAATAAATATATTGACAATGAACCTAAAGATTTCCAAGTCTTACCGAAATCATTGCCCGGAAATAGAATTTCCTTTACATATTCTTCTTAGAGTACGTATTTATCAAAATTTTCCTGGAAATAATGGATATATTTTCAAAATCAAATTTCTTTCTTAATTTAATAATTTGTTAAAAAATACATTGTATATTTATCAGTTTTAAATGTAGAAAATCAAATTGCTTGTTTAAGCCTATTATAAATTATTAACTAATGTTTATTTCGTTTATTATGATTAAAAGTTGTACACTTATAAAGAGATTTTTATTTTAAATAAAAATTTTAATTTTTTTTATCATTATTAAAGCACTGATTTTCTTTTAATCACTGATTACAATGAAAAGTATATAACCGATTTATTTTCAAATTATTTTTCTCAGTCGTAAGCATATTGCTTAAGTGAAAATTATAGACTAACTATAACTTTCACTTAAAATTATGATAATAAATTAATTTATAAAATTTTTTAATATAATATTAATTGTGCGTGTTACTCTTCAATACTTGGGCTCATTAATACCTAGTTTTACACCATTGTTCTTAAAAAAGAAGATCCAATTAACTTTTAACCTGTCAGAAATGGATTCAGTCTATTCTTTTTTTTCTATTTGTAAATTTATTGAGTTGATTGATTTTATTTTTTCCAATTTACTTATCTGGAACATACAAATATGTTTTTATATCCACCAAAAGTATACTCGTGGAAGACAATCTGTTATAGATATTTAAGAGACTTCAGCTATAAGGTTAGGCTTGTAGACAAAAATTAAATAAAAAGTATTCCATTAACGCAAATAAAAATAACTTTTCTTTATTCTCTTAAGAATTTTTTTTTCCGATTTAGCTATTTTGTTTTTCAATCTATACTTTTATCCTAATAAGACAGACTAGGTTAGATCTTCTAATAGAGATATTAATTAATTATTATGATGCTTAAATATTGAAAATGGATATTACCTGAAGATAAATATATATTAAAAGAAATAAAACAAATAATATGTATTTTTAGCTATATCTATATCCAGCTATCCATATGAGTGTTGTATGTATTTTACAATTTTAAAGGGTTAAAATGCCTCAGTTCTTTAAGCGAGCAGAGTTTTAGAAAGCTATGCATCTTGCTAAAAGCAAATTTATGGAAATCGGAGTCTGCATTAAGTTAATTGCAACCCCTTTATTAAAAACTTTTAAGAGAAACATAGCTAGTGCATCATATTGAACAAATTTCACAGTCTTGTCGCAAATATCACTCCATTTTCAACAGCTGTTCTGTAAGGATAACTTGGGACAAAAATCGCGGTTGACAAACAGAATAAAGATTTTATGCAAAAAAGCAAAGTGTAGTAGAGTGGATCCTCTTTTTTCTCGGTAAACTCAAAGCATAATTCATTTTTTAAAAATAACAATATTTATTATTTTATTCGATTTTTAAAAAGTTAAATTTTTGTTCCACTTGTAGCGAGTGTATTTGCGATTTTTCCAATGCTCCACCGATCATAAATACACTGGAAATGGGATGAAAGGAGTTATTACCTCAGTATTTAATAATTTCATCTATCTATATCTAATATCTATCTATATTTAATAATCTATATCTAATACTGCCTTATGTAATTTGTATGTATCACTACAAATTACAAATATCGTTTCCGAATCGATAACCGTCATATATATATATATATATATATATATATATATATATATATATATATATATATATATATATATATATATATATATATATATATATATATATATATATATTGTTACTATGTTGCACAGTTATGCTTTTCCCAATCGTAAACATTTCACTTCAGTCAAATTCCGCAGATATTTTCTATATGAACATTCAGGCAGTGTATTGTCTATTGCTCAGTTCCTTGACGTCAAGAGTCAGGAAAAAGGGGATTTCGCCTGGAAGGGAAAACATTCAGCGAATGCTTCCTTTCTGTTTACCTGCACTTCTCATTCCGTCTGGGCTTTGAGAAGCCCTCGAAACCATTTTTAATACCTTACGTTCAAATAAAGAGATGAATAAAAAAAAGGTTAGGAAGAGAGAGGAGGAAAACATAGCTAGAATGTAATCTTCCTTGTTGCTTTTTCCATTTTGCATCCCTGACAACAGGTTGCCCGGGTAACCCCTGCCACATCACAATCACGTGGACTTGTTCATTTGGGGGACCCTCCACAAAGTGACATCATCCCTCATGTGTACAAGTATTCTCAGCATAAATGTCAAATTGAATTTTCAGGCAAAATCATTTGGGAAAAAATTGAAGCAAAATCGTAAACTAATCTCAAACAGAAGAAAATTAATCTTGATAAACATTTTGGAACTATATAAATAATTTTTTCTTTATAATTCAAAATATTCAGCAAGATTAATTTTTCAAATAAAAAATAATAATTTTTTGAGGATTTATTTATTTATATAGCCATATAGCGCTATGTCTGGTTTTAAGAAAAAGAGGAGAGGTACAATTTTTTGAAGATTCATTGATTCATATTACCTTTAACGTTATTCAAATAAACAACCATTTTTTAATTTTAATTGAACATGGAATTTTTAATGTTGCTTACATAAATTTATATTTAATCTTTAAAACAAAAAAACTTTCTTCAGTACAGCAAATTATGTTATAAAATTTAGAAAATGAATGAATTTATATTGTTAATAAATCCATACTAAAGAAATTTTAATCCATTATATTTTATAAAAATGTCAGTTTTGGTAATTTCACCTTTTGAAACAATTTATGTCATGCTAGTTTTTTCCTTGACACTAGCTTTTGATTTAACTTTAAATCAAAGAAGATAAAAATTCAAATAACTATTATAAAATATGAGCAACCCTTATTTGAAGTATCATTCGTTTTAAGGTTTCAATCGGATACCACACTTCGTTACGAGTAAGCACGCATAATTCTACATTTAAGCTGCACATATTTTAACTCGAAAGAATTAGTTATTTTCTACATATTGAACGTCAAACTGGAGGGTGAGTTATTATTTTTTTTCAATGCAATTATTGTTGCATTCAATTTTCACTTTGAGTGTGATTCCTTCAGTGTGGTTTGAAATTTATATTTCAATCTCCACAACTAGTTTCCATTAGCTTCTGTGTTCAAAATGTGACACAAGAAAAAGAAGCAAATAATCTTCATATGGTAATTCATTTCCACTTTCGTAAATGTTTTAACTTTTGTTCATCAGAAACTTCATAAATAGGTTTTACTTGTATGCTGTAAAGAAAATAAGATGGAACATATTAGTGTAAACATCCAGAATCTTAGGTTACATTTTAATAAAATGACAAATTAAACCGATATAGACAATGCTGTGTACTTTCATGTACTTAAAATTTCCTTATCAAAGTATGTTAAAGGTTTCAATGAAATGTTATTTTAGCTGGCACATTAACGTGTTTTTTTTAAATGAATAAAAATATAAAAATATAAAGAATAAAAATACAAGTTTTTTTTGGATTGGTTTTTTAATGTTGATAATATTTGAATTCATCTTGCCTGGTAACATGAATACTTGAGTTAGAATGCAAATAGTATGTAAATCGTAATAAAAAAAATTGCTTTTTTTTAATGACTCTTGAAATTTTTTTAAGGATCCAGTCTTGTTATCTTCCATAGAATAATCAAAAGTATTCATCCATTGTGGGATTATATAAATTATTCTACACCACACAGAAACCTGATGTTAATTTAATCCAATTTAATACAAACAAGTTATTTTAAATACTAACAAATTTGACAGTAAAAACCTGTTGGTATTTTTCCCTGTTTTTTAGTTCCATAAATTGTAGATTTTTGAAGACATTCCAAGTAATAAGCGTAACAAAATTTAACAGAAACTAATAATTTTAGAGTATAGCAGAATTGAGCATACCCTTTTTAGTGAATTACAAAATGGAACAGTTCGATACCCTTTTCTATACAACTAAACTCAACACTATGGCCAAAGCCTAGTGATCAAAATTTAGTAGATAATTTGGTTTTAATTTACTAAAGGTTGTATCCTGTAGGTTAAAAATTTTTTTATTTGATTAATAGCGTATTAAATTAATTACTAATTTTGCACACAAATTCAATTTTTAGATCACAACAAATTCAATTCACAACAAGTTCAATCTTTAGCCTTTCTTTTATTAACTTTGTAAATGCTTATAATCTGCGATGCCATTAAATTGAAACCAAATCAAAGTATACATTGTAAGGCATTTTCAAGAAGGAATGATGCCTCATTCAATTTGCCTAATTTACATTGATTTGAAATAATTAGTTCTTATTTAATTCGAAACCATATCGTCTTTTATTTATATTATAAATACGTGTGAGATAATGACGACATAGAAATCTTTTTTTTTTTCTCTTTCTTCAGTAGTGAGAGCTATAAATAGCCACTCCAGTGAGTTTTATTTCAGGGCTTAAAAAATACTGGATTAGAAAAACTGCTCATTAAACTTTCCCAACCGTTTTGGCATCTAAATATGTTGGTGAATGAATAAGAAATATTATCAACAGTTGTTTCTTGTGTGGAACACAAAGGGTGAAAGGCGTAAATCTACATCAGTAAGGCGGTCTATGCAATCCTGTCCTTCATTCAGTTGGGTTGGAATTCAATTGTTGGCGCCTCGCTGAAAAAACAGAGTGGTTGCTCTGTTTTCGCATTCTGCCCGAGTATATTCGGTTCCCAAATTCACTCAACACCGTCTTCAGGCCGGGAACTAAATTCATCAAAAAGGTGCAACTTTTCCGACCAAGAGCTTTGAAAAAATGGCCCCCGGGTTGAATAAAATTTTCAAGATCCAAGTAAGAATATGAAAGAGTGAATATATTTGTAGTTTTTTCTCCGTGATCTTCCAATTTAGTTTTCTAAAAAAAAAAATTTCTCACCGAAAAGGCTGGAATAAGAAAACGTGTTTGAAAAGCTTCTAGCTTCTGAAAGTGTCACCATGTGGAGAAAGTTTAAGATTATCCTATGGCAACACAGGTTACTTTCATGGTATTTTTGCAAAATAAAAGTTGTTTTTACGTATAACCTAGTTATTTAAAGAAGGGGAAATATAGCTTTTTATTGGATAAAGGAATAAATTTTTAGAAAATCCAAAGCAATTTATATAAGTCTCAACGGGTTATTAATTATCTATAAAATAAATTTTTTTTATCATTCTTTCCGTACGTCTAGGCATCGAATATTTAATCGCTTGTGGGAAAGATAAAATTTAGAAATGTAAAAAGTTGAGATATTTATGTATTCATAACTTTTAAATATATTGGACAATTTTTTTTGTCTCATTTCGATGAAATATGCGATATTTTAAATTCAATAGAGAATAATTTTATGATTTTATCAGTAGAAACAAGTTTTTAATATGAAATTCAATTCGTGTTCTTAGTTTAAAATAACTTAATGTTTTAAGTGATATTGTTAAAATTTCGAATGTCTAAGAACTCCTTTATATTTTGGTCGCGTTATTCTTTAAATTCAATGGGTGAGAGAGAGAATTGATTGTACGGATGTTTTCAGTTCATATAAATGTCCATTTATTGTTATTTTAGTTTTTTAAATATTATATATTTTCATAATTCCTATATACGAGATTATATTAACACATGTGAAGTTTTTATTCTTCAATTTAAGTTATAGTTTTATAATTCTCTCAATATTTTAATAAAAGTTTTAATCAAATTTTATTACTAATTGTTGAAAATATCCATTAATTGTTATTGCCATTTTGTGTAGATTATTTTTTAAATTTATAAAAACAGTTATTTTGATTCTGTAAATGAGAACTTCTTTTCCCCATATTTATGATAGTTTCTCTTTAAATTTTTTAAAATAATTTTTCTAAATTCTTTTTGCTTAAAAATTTTAAAAAATTAATTGTTCCACTTTATTTTAATATTTTTTTAGAAATGAGAAAAGAAATATTGTTTTTGTCTTCAATTTACAGCATTAATGGTATCATTTGTTTAATACCATATAAACTGCAAAGTTGACAATTTTGGACGAAATGAAAAAAATGTGAAGTAATATTTCAAAAAATTATACTTTAAGGATTATTTTTAAAACAATGTTGAAAAATTTGTTTTAGTATAATTACATCAGTTTAGTAGTTATGAAATAGATGCATTTTTATTTTTTTATCTCAAATTTATATAGTAGTAATATGACAGAAACAGTTTTGGAGCTTTATTCTCGTAGGCTTATAGCTCGCATTGACTAGGATTAAGTTTTTTCACAAAACTCGTCAAAAATTTAGAACACCACTTTTGGAACTAAATTTATATAGTAATCAAAAAGTTTATTTAATGAATTAAATGCTGAACACAGTTACAGTTATCACTTTGTAAAGTAAGATTGGAAAGAAAATCAGTGTCGATAAAGGTAGACAGGTATCATGTTTCGATTTTGATTGTATGGATCGGTGCTTAGGTGGCTTCAAGCTCTTTTCTTTTTGTAATAATCTATGAAAACAAAGATCAACAAAGTGAAGCATGATTTGTCGTGGACAATGATTACGAGGATGACCACTTTCTCCCTCACTGGGTTGCTGGAGTTCCGTGGATTGGGGACGTGTTCATGTTAACCTGTGATGTCCAAAGTTCTTCCGCTGGTGAGGCATGGATGGGGAAAGGAGGGTGCCAGACTGGGTTGCTGGAGTTCCGTGGGTTGGGGACGTGTTCATGTTAACCTGTGATGTCCAAAGTTCTTCCGCTGGTGAGGCATGGATGAGGAAAGCAGGGTGCCAGACTGGGTTGCTGGAGTTCCGTGGGTTGGGGACGTGTTCATGTTAACTTGTGATGTCCAAAGTTCTTCCGCTGGTGAGGCATGGATGAGGAAAGGAGGGTGCCAGTCTGAGTTGCTGGAGTTCCATGGGTTGGGGACGTGTTCATGTTAACCTGTGATGTCCAAAGTTCTTCCGCTGGTGAGGCATGGATGAGGAAAGGAGGGTGCCAGCTCAGGTGTGACTTTGTCACCTTACCATGGTTTAAAATTACATGGTGCTTAGTGATGAGCGAATATTCCGAACCCGTTAACCTTAAGGCTCAGTCCGGGGCTCACTTACACTGCTATGTATGTATGTTCATGAAAATTACTCCCGAAAGACTCTATTCAGTAGAGGTCAAATTGTTTTACAACAGCCTAAGCTAGTTGTTAGATTGTCCTCTTAATATGTCCAAATGTCTTGCATACAGTATGTTGAAATGCACCATCCCGCTCCTGTTATTCTACAGAAGCAAGGATAAAAATTTGACCTTAGAGAATATAGAAGCACTATACCATATTCTCATTCTTCAGCAGTGATTAGAATCAAACCATGTGTTAATCACTTTGTAGAATATAATAAAATGGTCTCTGAAATATTTTCTTAGTTTCCGGTATTTATTCTTTAATATATGTAAATATTTGTCATATGTTTAAGCTCTTAGCAGCAGCAGAAACGAGCAATAAAGTTAATAGAATGTAAGATGACTTACAATAGATTTTATCTGTTTGTTAGAATATCTATACGTACCCTAAATATATTTCACACACATTTCTTATGTGAAACATACATTTCTAAATTATTTAAAAAATAAATTTAACATTTTATTACCCTGCCTACTATTGGATAACTAAACTGCTACATGAACATTTATACCTCAATATTGTATTTCAATATTATTGTTATATTTTCCATAAAAAACACCTTTTCTATTTAAAGAAAAAAAATTTAAAATTGTTCATTTGTAATCTCACGATAATGAATTTCATTGTTTCATATAGTAATGTATAAATGGAGTTTTATTATGAATTTTATAAAAACTAAACTGTATAAACATTTACATTTCATAAACTTTACTTTAATGCCTTTATCAACTTTTTAAGGCCATACTAAGCAACTTTCTAGCAAAAAGTAATGAAGAAGAGAAAATTTAGAGCTACCTGGTATTTTCCTGAATCTTTTTTTCTTAAGTATATTATGTCAATAAACAATAAATATTAATAAAATAAGAAAATCAAAATTTTAATAAAAAATAAAAATCTTGAAAATTAAAGATGTTGAAGAAAATATTATATTTAACAAACGGAAAAAAATTTATTTTGAATATTAATGCTTCAGGATTTTCACGAGATTCCAAATTAATATTAAATGCCTTGTGGAATTTTTCGAAATTTTTGATAGACATATTCATAAATTTTCTATTTAAAAAAATCTATTTCTCTTGGTTACTTTTGACTATGTTATAAAATTAATTTTAGCTCGTTCAATAAATATCAATTAATAGATTTACTGACTGCTCTCTTGTTGGAAATAATTTAGTAGTTTGCATTTTAATTCAAGTAAAAGTATCCAGAAATGTACTATTTATGTCATGTGCTTTATAATGTTGGTGCGCACAAATGCACTAAAAATGCAATAAATTCGTCTCACTTATAAAAATCCTTGAAACTAATTCATGAAATATTTGAGATTCAGAAAATGTTTTGAACATGAAAGGGAAATATTTTCATATTTAATTATATTTAACTCTAAAAAATTTTATTTTCAGCATATAAATTTAAATATTTTGTAATTGTGTTTATTTGATTAAATTAAACGTATATAATTTTATTGAAACAATTAATGAACACCGTGTTTGAAATAAAAAAAATCTTTTTTTTATAGATCAGCCAACAATTAAAAACAATTCTTGTGTTTTTTCCATTTTGACATAATTTTTACAATGATTTTATTTAAATATAACTAATACAATTAAATTAAATCTTGATAATTAATATCATTTGTTTATTTTTAATGAATATCTGTTATATTTTCAAAATTGAATTCTTTGACACAATTATCAAATTATGTTTTAATTAAATAATATTAATATAATTATGTCTGTTAAAAGAATGACTCTTACTTATTCGTATTATTATTTATTTGTATTGCATTCTCAAGCAAACTTTGAAAAAGATTTTAAAGACCAAAAAACTGCAAGAAATGTAATTTCGAGACGAGAAAGTTAAAAGTTCAGTCAATCCTGATAATAAATATTATGAAAGATGTATTAATATATATATATATATATATATATATATATATATATATATATATATATATATATATATATATATATATATATATATATATATATAAAACACTTTTACCTTTATAACTACAGAATCACTATATACATCACATTTTATAAAGAGCTAAAGAATAAAATGTGAATGCTTCAGGATATTTTAAATTTATAAGTAATACTTTGTTAACTTGTATTTAAGGAAACTTAATTAAATTACTTTTACTGTTCATTTTGCATTGTTTTACATAAAAAGTAGATTATAATTTACAAGAAAATTTCGCATAGAATTAGATTTCAAGTAACAAATTAGAAAATTATAAAAAATCAAAATCAAATTATAGTGAAAAATTTGGTTTCCCGTGGAATTTAGTAAGACTATAATAAATGCTCTACATCTCCATCATAAGCATTGTTTCAAAAATCGAAGATAAACATGGTTTTTTAGAGCTTTTCGACAATGGAAAAGATAACATAATACGTAATAAACAGAAACCTAACTTATTTATTTCATAGATTTCATTTCATGACTATTTACTTTAAAATAATCTATAAAAATAAATATTTAAAAAAATTAAAATAATGAAAAATAATGTGTACCAAATAACTCAGGATAAAAGGGTATTAATGGGCAAAATTTTAAAATTTATTTATTTTTTGTACTTTTATTCTAATACCAGAATTATTCTGAAACTTTTGAAATATGCCCAGACATGAAGTGGTAGAAAAAATTAATGGTTATATTATAAAATATGAACTATTTTATCTCGGCAGATAACATTTTTGACCAATTACAAATAATACAGCGAAGTGTGTTAATGAATTCCTTTACTGTAAACATGCTAATAAAACTTTATTTCATAAAAGCCTTTTATTTTTTGTGAATACAACTGAAAACGAAACAGAATAACACACTTTTTATTTAATTGTAAAAGGAGAGAGGGGTAAATGAGGATTCTCTCGACTGGCAGAAATCCAAGATACACTGTATTTGCCGTGAAAGTACATCTTTTCATTCAGTGAGATTAACTGTTGTGTTTCTTGAACAAAAAACGCATCAAAAGAAAAAAACATCAAAATTTTTCATGTGATTAGATATACACGGCAACGTTTTAATCGTAAAAAGACTTTACATGGACTTTATTTTGTATTTCAAAGGAGAGACTAACAGGGTTCTTAAAAAATGTACATGTCACTTCTTAGAAGTTAAGCTTAAAATGTCACATGGCTTATTCATTTTAATTATCATTGATGGATTATTTTGAAAATGTAAGAAGTACACAGGGTGCTTAAAAATGTTTTTTCCTATTTATCAAACCCTAGCTGTCTCTCTCCTCATACGCTGAATTAAAATTTGAGACTGTTGTTTGAAGGTGCGCGCTGGAGATTGTGATGATTTTCGAAACAACACAAAACTCTCGATTACGATTACAGTGAGTGAATTTCGTGATTTTCTACTATTATATTCACAATTTCCTTGTGCAAATTGATCAGCATATTGAAAAACTGTAAATAATGTTGGAGCCATTAACATATGACGAAAAGTTTCGTCATAAATATTTGCAAATAAAAGCTTATAATAAACTAACGACAGAAGGGAGGAGATTTGGTGCACTTCACTTAATTTATGAGTTCAACCATAAAACAATCACTTACAGGACACCCCCTACACAGAATTGCTTGAGGGCAACCTTTTAAAAAGCAGCTAAAGAATAGTGAGATATTTGAATATGCCAACAAGATAGGGCTTTAAATGAAACAGGAAAATGAATTAATAAAGCTGTTTTATATGAACTCAGAAAATACTGTCTTAGTAGTGCGAATTTATTGGTGAAATCCCAAACAAAGACTAAGTCTATGTCTCTTAAGAAGTGTATGCGGTTCGGTAAGAAAATGTGAAGGAAGAGAATGTACCTGTGACCATCTTTTTCATTTGAAGTTTTTAAGGAAATCTTAAAATATAATCACAACACATACATTACTTATTGCATAAAATTGCTCACAGTTTGGGTGTACCGAAGACCATAGTCTCAGGATACTGCGCTCTGTTCTCCTGATGTTTTAATATCGGTTTCAGCTTGTAATGGTATTTCAATTTGGAAATGAGCAACAAATTGTAACGTTCGCCATTTTTTCCCTTTTCTTTCCAATGGTGGGCACACACTTGGGTGACTAACCCTATGCCACAACAAGGCCAGAAACTGCTACTCATTTATCGTTACCCAGCGGGCACTTGTGAACCAAGTCACGGAGGCGAGTAGCATTACACGCGCCATACCACCACAAACCCGTTTATAGGACGGGTAACATTCATACAACATCACGGAAGAAAGGACAAAGAAACACAGAGAGAACAGAGAAGGAAAGAAACTTCCATGCCCGAATCGGGATTCGAACCCGGGATGGCTGAGTCATAAATCTTTTTAAGTGGAAACTTTAATATCAAGAATTGCATTCACTGGTTTGTCAAAAACACTCACTAGGTTATAAAAATGATGCTGCGACAACTTTTGAACATTTGTTTTTAGTTCGTACTTCCTAGGAAAGAGTATTTCCATAGTGTAAAACCCTGCTATGCCACAAATGCTTTATGTAAATCAATGCTGAAGAATAACATGATTTCTATATTGCATCAACGAAATGTCATTAATGACATTGTATGAATGCAAGATGGGGCTTCTTAACAGATGGATCAATGTTTTCTTTATGTACAGCTATAATACTTGGTGATAGAATCATCTCCTGTAGCATTGTAGTTTCGTTGCTACCGTGATCTCCTCGACCTAACTTCTTTCCATTTTTGGTTCTTGGGTTATCTGAAATCTAAAGTGTACATGCCGGGCCCTCAAGATGAGTCAGAATTAAAGATTGCCATAAAATGTTAAGTTATGCAAATCCTTCTTTTTATGTACATCCAGTCCTTTCGTACGTTCATTCTTACATCAGTAGGTTCATTCCTTTTTATGTACGATGTTATTTAAAACTTCTCGGATAAAAGCTTTTCTTTTTCCTTTTCTCACTTTTTTTATCATTAGTTTTTTATAATTTCATTTTTTGATAACGCTTTGCATTGATTGTGTCTTCATCTCCTGTTAATCGTTTCAGCACCATTTGTGATTTTTCAAAGCACTGATAAATTATCGCATATAAACGGTGGATGCTTTTATTTAGAGATTTCAATATTTTCTCATCGTCATTATAACTAGGAGTTTTCTTTTATTTAAAACCATCACAATTTCCAGAATTTATTTTCGAATAGGCATGCCTAAAATTTTAGTTCAATTGGTTGCATGACTCATCCTCTAACGTTTCATTTGTATAGGATTGAATTTTCACGCTTTTTATGAAAAATAACTAAATTATTTAATTTTTTCATTCGTAGTTTAGTGATTAGGAATTTACTTCTGATTTGAATTTAGAACGGGTGTACACGAAATAGAATGAAATTTAAATCAGAATGTTGCTGTTTATATTATATGATAACTTGAAATATATGCAATGTTTCATTTTGAAATTTTGATTGTAGTGCTTGCAATTAATTTAAATTATAATTAATGTTGTTTTGAACTCATTTTAAAATTGTGTAAGCAGTGATTCATACCATTCTGTAAATCAGCTCGCTCAAAAAAGTGAAATATGGGTCTCTCCCCCATTTCAAAATTATCATCTATGTGTAACAAATGTAGGCCATCAGATCTTCCTTTTTTATACTTCTTTAGTGTAACTTTTTTTAAAAGTAATAATACTGTTTTTTTCGATTTTTGGAAAAGTATAATTTTTTTTCCATTGCAGGAAATGTGTTTTCGGTTTTTCTAATATGCCGCAGATCTGAACTTCACTAAAATCTAAATGACAAAAGTCGCAAATTAATATTTAAAAATTTCATTTTTAAATGGAATTTTCAAGCACTCCATACCTCAATTGATTTGTTTTTAGCTTTGAACTTATTTCAGTTTAGTAAAGGAGCGTTTTGAGCAAACATAAGTAAATAGTAAAAGACATTTAAAAATAATAAATTCTATGTTTTCTTTAATCATAACTTTTGTCTAAAAGATTTTAATTTTTTTTTACCGGAAATCATGCCCCGCTAGCATATGAATAAAGATTGTTAAAAAATAAGCATCAATCAAAATTATATAACTGTTACCTTTGCTTGAAACAATATAAAGACAAATGGCAAATTAATGATTTATAATCAATCAAACCGATTCTTCCTTAATCATTGATTTTTCTAATAAATAATCCTTTTATTTTGTCTGTTTTGACAGAAATATAATAAACGAGAAAAGCCCTTCGAGTATCTGAATTGATTGATTAGGAAAGATATATATTTCCATACACAGATGATCAAAATAAATGGCAATATTCGAAAGAAAAATCCAAATGTATAAGGTTAAATAAAATTAAGAAATAAACGTTTGTCAGTCAAATTTATTGATTTGAGATTCACTGATGAGAACTCGTTAAATTATTGCTTATTTTAAGACAACGGTTATTTTTTTGTTATTTTAAATCTTATCTCTATATTTAAAAAAAAAAGCCATCTTTTTATATCCTGCAATCGATTACCTCTGTTGATAGCAGATATACTCCATCTTCCAACTGATTTAAAAGTAGTCTAATTTCCAGCATTTGTAAATATTACTTTGCATTCTGTAATATTATTAACATTATTTACATTTAGTGTTGCTGTTTATTATGTATTCCATATTTAAAATAAATACTCTTAGCTACAAAATACATCGCTTTCATTGTACCACAAATTCCTAAGGTGACAACTATATCGTCTAACAAAACTTGCAACGCCCATTATTTAAGATTGAACCATCGGATGCACCATCATGTCTATATTTCTACTGAAAATTATTCTTTGCCTTTTAAAAGGGCAAATATTTTATTAAATAGTCACAGGTTTTATGTGATAAAATTAATTTATATGTTTAAATTTTTATTAGGTTTTACAGTATACTTTTACATTTTTTTCTATATTTCACATTAAACCTTGAAAGCTATTTATCATGCATTTAGGAATTTCTAATTTGTAGCAATATTCGTGAGAATCATACTATATGGTCATGCATTTGATTGTTTATTTCAAAGTATTTCATTGTGTTATAACTTAAAGACACATTTATTTGTATAGATATAAAAAAGTTCAAAAAGAACTGGTATAGACAAACTGAAAAAGTCACATATACATCATTAAAAAGTTACATTTATAAATAAATAAAACGAAGACTTATCTTACAAAACTTAATGAAAAATTAATTATAATATTTCAATAGCTGACAAGCATTTAAAAATTATAAATCACATGGGTAAGTTTAGTGTAGAAAAAGTAATTTTAGAATTGAAAGCTGACATTTTGGGAAGTGATAAGGTGTGAT
Source organism: Latrodectus hesperus (assembly GCA_037975125.1). Taxonomy (NCBI): domain Eukaryota; kingdom Metazoa; phylum Arthropoda; class Arachnida; order Araneae; family Theridiidae; genus Latrodectus; species Latrodectus hesperus. Next base: position 50,216,404 of record CM075858.1, read on the forward strand.
AATGATGTGAGATGTCAACAACAATAGTCTATTAATGCTGTAAAAATGAAAACAATTGCTCTTTCAAAGTAGCTCTTGCCTTCGGTTCAACAGTTTGTGGCTTCGATCCTACCTCTAGTATGGATATTTGTAGTGGTTTAGAATTCACTTTAAACCATAGGTTCCGGTCTAAATAATCCTCGTGTGAAAAAGATGACCGTTGAGAGAAAAAACGAAACATGAGCGAAAATCTCTCCAAGTAATTATGCCAAAGATCTAAAGAGAGCTCATCTTGGTATTGCTGTTGCACCCTGTATCTAGCCCAGAGTTGGGCACTACTAGTTTCTGGAAGCAATCCGAGGGGAGGTCTCGTAATATAGAACCAGGTATCAATAGGCGATACCTGGTTCTATAGAACCTGGATAATATAGAACCTAACTTCCTGGATAATATAGAACCAGGTATCAATCCACTGATGCTCAACATGCCGCTCTCAGAGGTATCATTTCACTTGGAGAACATTACGACCTATTTAATGTGTTCCAGCAGCTTTTAGTGATTAGTAAAGATCTAAGGTAGGACTAGGTAAGGTTAAGGACTAGAACTCACGACTTTTCTATAATGAGAACGAAGTCTAACTCAATAGGCTACCGCAGCCTCATCTTGGTATTGTAGTAGGACAGAAATTTTTGGTGTGAAAAGTTTCTTGTTCAACTTCAGCTATTGATAAACGAAGATTAAATGATATCTCTGATTTGTGCATGTAAGCCAGTATGGATTAAAATCGGTAGTTTCTTGAGTTATCACTCTTACGACACTGAATGTAGCTCACTCTGTATGAAAAGTCTTCCAGAAAAGCAAATCAGCTCAATAAATTTAAATATGCCAAAGATATAAATCTGAACCTATCCATTAAGGATTCCATTGATTCGTCTTCAGTAAAAATACAAAAGCTCAGTTTTAAGATCTTTATTGAAAATTTGACAGTTCAAAAATTATTGTCTATATAAATTTTAAAAAAAGTAGTTTTAAGGACTGCCATTTTCGAAAACTCCGTAGAACACCTAAATATTTATTCATATTGTTGGATGTACATTTAATATTTACATTTCTTGTTTCCTTTTGCCTTATTATTTTTTCATTGTTCAAATTTATGTTATGATTTTTACAATAATCTTGTTACTGGCAACATGCTTTATTTTACTATTGAGTTTGTGTGAGTGGCAACAGTTGTTCATGTTTATACTTCAGTAGAATAGTGTTCTTAGCCGCACTGCGTTGCAGTCAAATCTTTCTGTTCAATATTTCATGTTTTAAAATATCAATAAAGTTTTTATACAAAGCTGATGCTTTTTAGTTCAAGGCAACTACATATCAATAAAAATTAGATTGCATTTCAAAATTTATGTAAAAATGTCCAAACGTAAAGTAACTTGGCATTAAAAGTGCGTAAAGAGTTATGAACCTTCAGTGTCTTTAGATTATTATAATAATTACATTAGGCATAGAAGTAAGAATCGGGACTCAAAGGTAGACACACAAAAGTTTTATGCTCGACGCTGCTTTGATGTCGATTAAATTTTCTTATAATTAATATTATTGAGCTCCAATTATTTTTATCATTTAAATGTGATATGTTTGTAATTGATTTATATCAACTGAAGTCTAATCATTGTCACTCCTCTTATATATTTCTTAATTAAAGGAAATATATGTGAAAAATTGCTGCGATAAATTTGTAGAGAGTGCATCTAATTAAAATGCAGCTATCATGGCAAAAAATTTTCTCTAATATTTTCAAAATAATTCCACATATTTAAATGAAGAATAGCATTCCTTGAGAGGAAATCTTAAACAAAAAGAAAAAGAAGAAAACTCATCAAGGAAGTATATCGGCACAGATGCCTATAATCCAGGATGCCAAATTCTGAGTTCGGTGATTTTTTGTTTATCTGGCAATTTAGTTTTTATTACGTCATAGAGATTGAGATCTATAAGAATTTTGTAGAAAATTTTAGCAATCCTAGTATTATCGTCATCGAGGGACATCATAATACGTTATTTTGGTAACATTTCTTCTTCACCAAAAGAATTAAGAATTTTGCATCCTGGATTATACGGCATACATCTTTAGTCTGAGAAGATATTCAATGACAAAAAATAAATAAATAATAAATAAATAAATAAAACGAAAATAACGTTCACACATTATTTACGTTTTATTTATTTATTTTATTTATTATCATATACAAACATTTTAATCTAATTTTAATTTAGAAAGTTTTATTTTCCTCAAAACAACTAAATTTTTATGAAATATTTTGCTGGTGTGCATTTAATTACAAGACGATCTTTGCATAAGATTATTTTTTGCTCCAACATACTTTGGAAGATTGGCAACTTTATTTCAACAAAACTCATGGACTAGGATAGATGCTTTAGTTCTCCGGGGGCGCTCCGTGGCTGAGTGGTCAAAGGCATCACTGCTAATCGCTTGAGAGCGTAGGAGTGTGGGTTCGATTCCCACCGTGGCCCTGGGTGTTTTCTTCGTTATTCTTCTGTGGTTGTACATCTGTCATTGTGCTATTTGTCCTAATATCGACGAAGACTTACAAGCGGATCTCAAGAATCAAGCATACAAGTCTGAATATATGTAATGTAATAAAATAAATAGCTGTCCGGTATCCATTTAAAACTATTATCATCACTGAATTAGGTTTCCTATGTAAGAAATGACCGTGTAGTGAGAAACTGAACTTCTGAGCTCTTCAGATCTGGAAGTAACCAAAAATCGTGTTATAACCTTTATAATCTATTTTAGAACACTCGAAAATAATTTTTATTAATTATTTCTAAATGCACATTTGATGTAGAAATTAAAATTTGTGCACAAAAATGGCCTGAGATTAATTTTACCTTTCTAAGGCTTTTGATTCTTGTAAAAGGAAAATATTTATTTTTGTTTGGACACGAATTTTTTTCCCTCTAAAGCCGAATTTGTTTTATAAAAATATTTTACTAAAACGCATTTAGACTACAAGAGGAATCCATTTATTAACTTTAAATCACTTTTACACTAAAAATTTAAATATCATTTTAGAATTAAAACTTTTCTGTTTTCATATTTTGAGCACAAGATGAAGTTACAAGTAAAATTTCAATTCTACAGGACTTTTGACTCTAAAATTTTAGGAGAATAAATTGTTTTTTGCATTTAAGACCTTAGGATCTATAAATAAGAAAAAATGTGCTTATTAACAGTTAAAGACTAAATTTTTAAAAAGAGAGCTTTTAAAGGTGTTTTAGAGTAAGAGACAGAATTTTAATGCTGTATACTTTTTGAATATGGAAATATAATTAAAAAGTATTTTAATGCGTAGCAGTTTTTAGATAATTTACAAATCTTTGGTAATACAGAATACCGAACAAATATGTTTGCCAAATCCTAGGTTTTAGATCTTTATAATCAATAATTAATAACTGAGTGAACTTGGCTTGCACGTATAGAGAAATTTTGTTTGTAGTTTTTCGTTTACATTTTTGTATACAATGGCTGTTTGTGTATGGGCTCAAAGATTAAAATGGATATCCAATCTCAATAAATATCCACATCCGAGGCAAGAATTCAACCCGTGAGCTTTCGAATGCATAGTTAGAAGACTGCCCACTCAACAGCTAGCTTGATCTTATGTAAAGAGTAATTATAATATAAGTTACATATCACAATGATGAAAATGTAAAATTGCTTACATTTTCCTTTCCTTGTACACAAATGCTGTTTAGTTTTACTAATATTCCAAATTTTGTTGTGTAATGTATAGCACATAACGAAACGCCAAACTTGTGAAAACAATAAATCAGATTCAAGTTTTATTAGGAAACATTTGAATTGAGTGTGTTTAACTTTTCGTTTCCATTTATTTAGTGTCACATTTATTTCCGCAGAGATTGAACCTGTTCTCCTGCTCTTTACTTTCCAAAAAAATATGACTGTGTATGAAAATCAATATTTGGAAACAAAGTCATGCGTTGGAAAGTGACTGCAAGAGAAACTGGGGATCAGGTAGAGAGGGCATCGACATTTCCAGAATTGAAAACCAGAAGCAACACATGAAATGTGCCCGAGGTGGGGGAGTGTTCCACCTTCCGAGTGTTTCCATTGTATCGGCGTCAAGGGTGGAGGTGGGGGAACAATCGAACCCTATTTCCGGATGGATTTGAGGGATGGTCCAGGAAATGAGGGATGATACGGACTGGAAAGAAAGTCGTTTGTGGCGTTTGCTTATTCCCCAAAGTAGCATCTCTTTAACCTTGAGTGTCAACGGGAGCATGGTGTGCGTGGGTGGAGGGAACAGGCTATCTCCAAGAATTCTTACTCGACTCCCATGCAGGGAGTGCTATCTCATTCTTTTCCTCCTAAGCACCGAAAAAATAATAAAACAATCCCTGAAAAGTTTTGAGGGACTGCTTCGTATAAAGTTCATATTTCCATTCTATTGAAGACATGAAATTTAAGTATTTTCTTAAAGATGGACCCACAATCCATGAAAATGTAACACAAACCTGTCTTTATTTTTTAAAGTAAATTAATTCTAAGATCATGTATTTATAAATTATGAAAACAGAAAAATAATATATCTGAATGTGATTTATTATTAATTTTTTGATGAAGAACTATAAAATCTTAAAATTTTACATTTTCTTTATGGTATTAATCATTTCTTGGTTTAATTTTATAAAAGGAAGTTTCATTTAAATAAATACAGTTATTCCTTTCGTTTGTCGATCAAAGGACAGTTTTCTTGCACTGCAGGAATTATTAGACCTGCATCTAAAATTTAAAGTCGATTCAAAACCACTATAAGCACCCATTCTCAAAGTGGGATTTGAATCCATGAATAGCTGAACCAAAGGTTAGAATGGCTATCATTCTGCTTCCAGTTCAGCTGATCATTCTTTATTTAAATTATTTATATCTGATGTGAAATGTGAATACCGTATAAAATTGTTGTTATTTTAATTTTCCAACTTAAAAGAATTTTAACTATTTGTAAAATTATGCGCGAATTTCAAAGGAAATAAATTATAATGAAATACGCTCGCGAGCGAAATGGAAAAATTTGTTAATATCCATACTCAAAATTAAAATTGATGCAAGATGAAATCAACTAAGCTAAAAATGGCTTAAAATGAGCAAAACAAAAGGCAACTTCTTAGTTCAAATCATAAATTATTTGAAATAAAATGATTCAATTATACATTCCTGTGCCTAACGAAACTTCAACTCTAGGATAAAAGATATATAAGTTAAATTCGTTTCATAATTAACAAATAGTATGAATATCAATTGATTAAAAATAGTGCTTTTTATGTGAATTCAGAAAATGATGAATATTTTCTTCTCAACTACCAATGACTCCAGATTTCATTCACTGCAACTATATGTCATGTCATGGAAAATGACGCATATATTATTTGTAAAAAATATTCTAATAATATTGCACACTTAGCCAATGTTTAATCTTTTAAAGGATCTCAAGCATGTAGGATAAAATTAAAAAATTGTTACTAAGCAAATCACTGCATGTAAAGAACTGCTTATTTTCGTTTGATTATTCTTATGTGAGCCTTATATATTAGGGTACATTCAGCAGTGGAAAATCGCATATAATATTAGTTTGCAGAATTGCTAGTTATTATTAATATTAGATAATTGATTTACTAATGTAAACACTTCGTTAGAGAAAACATAAGTGTTCATGCATCCACTTAGAACGATCTAATGAAAAAGACACGGCTGCTTAAAGTATTTCTTTCTAGGACAATTTAGGGAAGCGATAATATATTCCGAATTATCCTTAAATCAATTAACATTTGTCATACTCATAATGTCTACCATCAAATAACGTGTTCCTAAAATAATACCACAAAAGATTAACACTTACACGTTGTAATTTTCTTTCATGGTTGTTTAATGAATGATGATATACATTCCTCACTTTCTCCATCAAATGTCTGATTCACTTTGGTGGCTGAACCTTTATTCATTTATCAGTAGAATCAACCATTTGCCTTTGTAAAATCTTCTATGTACAATAAACACCGTTTAGCCTTATTAATAGATGCAACAAGGAAGAATCCCAAATGTTGTACTATTCTTTCTGTCGAATTACTACAGCTATTGGTCCTCCTAACGGTGGAGGTGGTCTGTGGTTTGAAATCGTTGACAAAATGTATGAAACCAAAAAGGGTTTCGTATTTAGTAATTCAACCACTAAAATGTGACTTTATTCTGTTTCTAACCTCCATTTAAATTTCTTTCTCCCTCTTATCAAATGAAATTTATGAGATTATAATAGCTAACACCGAAAATTTTTGACACAAACAATTCCAGATTTCTTTTATCTCACCCAATTTCCAATCTCGTACAGTTCTTGTGCACCCTAAAGATGACCTATTCACATTGTTTCTCTATGCAACTTTCTTACTTAACTGAGTATAAAATTTTTATTAGGATGAACTTATTTTTTAACAAATTGCTGTTATTTTTATAATTTTTATAATTTTGGGGTGTATTTGAACATTTTTTAATTAAAATAATTAAGATATATTAAACTACAATATTTTTATTAAAGAAATTTTATTATAATTTATTTAAGTTTTTAATAAGTATGACTTCTTTTACACAAAAGTTAGTTAAATTTGCTTTTTGGATAAATCATACTAAACCTGTGACAAAACAGCCCATATATTAATTAAGGACTACTATGCCCATAGTTGCTTTCCTGATCAAGCATCATAAAGAGCGATGCATATATTCCAGCTAGGTGGACAGCCTAACACAAAAAATTCCCAGTGTTTAGTTCCCAAGCACATGCTTATTATTTAGTTTATCGACCCACTGAAGGGTTGAAAAATTGAATTGTCCTTTTCCCGGACGAGGACCGAACCTCGTAACTGCGATTTGGAAGCACAAAGCGATACCATTAAGCCACCGGGCTTCTTGGAATAAGACTAATTTATCAAACAGTTTCTTATAATATAGTTATTTCTGATATATATATATATATAGTTGAATAAATAACGAAAAATATCTATATAATAAAAATGCCTACAAAGGTATATACATATAGAGGTATTTTAAAGAATTATATATACATATAATTCTTTAAAATACCTCTCTACACAATATATACATTTTAACTTGCGTCTACCTCTTTTTCTAGTTTCCAAAGGTTTACGATTGAAAATTTTAAATGCTAATGATACGTGGTCCATTCTGCAAATGTGGCTCGCATATTTCCCACGTCTAATCTTAAAAAAATTGACGATGTCTATTGCCTTAAATAATTCGTACAGTTCAAAATTTCATCGAAATTTCCTAACTTTTTATTTCATTCACAGCACCAAAAGTTTTTCTCGGAGCTTTTCTATCAAAGATAGCTTACTGTTCTGCCTGGGATTTAGTAAAGTTCCAAATCTCAGATCCATAGGTGAGCACAGATCTGATAAGTACTTTACGTAATGTGATTTTAGTGTTTTTATTATGCCATTTCACTGAACAAAAATTCCTATTGTTTATGAGTTCTTCAAATACAATATTATTTAACTTTAAAATTGCAATTTATTACAAAGTAATTTTTAATTTATTTAACAGTGAACATTTATTTCTCTTACAAGAAAATGGTGGATTTAATTTCTTTTAAATCTTGGTGTGAATGGGGCTGAAAAGTTTCAAAGTTTGTTTTCAATGTGCAAATGCATAAAAAATTTAATGCATTGTGATAAAAATTTCAAAAAATTTAAAATCCGAAAATCCAAAAATTAAAAAAAAAATTAAGTTAGTTCTAAGACAATAATGGGCAATAAATAAAAAAAATTATCATCCTTTATTTTCTTTGAATTAATTTTAAAAAATGAATGTTTGAAAAAATGAATGTATTATTTAGAATAAGTTGTTGCGGTACGTTTCCGGCTGCATTTTCTATTTCTGTTGATCAAACACATTAAATGATGATAAAGCCGACCAACTTGTCTAGTGGTCAGCGTGCCTGACTACGGATGAAGAGGTCCTGGGTTCGAAACCCGGTTCGGGCATGGATGTACTTTCTCTCTCTATCTATCCTGTGTTTGTCCTTTCCTTGTATGAATGAGGTGTGAATGGTTGCCTACCCTATAAACGGGTACTTATGGCATATGTGTAGAGCAAAGTCGTACTTTCATTTTCATGGTGCTCTGAACAACAACAAATGATGATAACTACCAAATAATTTCGAATTAGAATTAAATGAAGAGATCAAAACCTGAGCTAACATCTTTCACTTTATAGTACTTCACAATTGCTAATACTCAGTAAATCCTTTAAAATACTTAACATGTAATGGTTCACTCAGAATGATGATCTTTGCCTACTTCAAATATCCTATATTGATACCTTCCATCCATTAGAATGACATCTTTTTCCATTAGGGTACAATAAACGTTCTGCTAAAAACAAAATGATTGTTTTAGATAAATAACGTGCCATAAAACCAAATAACAGTTTTACTTTTACTTAATTAATTTTGCATTTCAATGTTTATAAGTAAAGTAATTTTATTTTAGTTTATTGAGTAATTTATGCCTGTGTTATTTAACTCATGCAATCAGTAGGAGAGAGCATCAAATTGAAATTTTTCTAATAATTTTAAGGTAAATTGGTTACAGATTAGGAAAATAAATTGGAGGATTGCAATCTGAGGAAAAGCAAAGTATATTATTTAAAAGTTAATTTTTAATGAATCCTGCAAAGTCCATTATAAGGTAGCTCAATAGAAAAAAATTAATGCATCCAGTTATTTGATACTTTGTGAAGAGGAAATCTCATGTTAAAAAATAATGGTATCTATTGTTAATAAGTATCAAAAGAAAATATCAAATATGAAAAAAACAGGTATAAAAAATAGCAGGTATTGAAAAGAACAGGTATTGAAAGAAAATAGCGAACATGAAAAGAACAGATATTAAAAGAAAAGATTAACCATATTGTTATGCTAGTTCCTGCAACATTTTACTGTCTTCAGGTAGCTGGATATCTTGTCAAAAAGAAGTTCTTTGTTGCACCCATAGTACAGTTGGGAACTTGATCGTGGTATAGAGTTTTGGAATGCTTTCCATTTAAATCATTTTTATGACCATGGAAAACTGGAGATCTCCTAACTGCTTAGTATGGTGGTGAATATGAGTTTGCCACCAAGAATTACGGTTATGGGAATTCCTGATGAATGCCCTTCAGTTTAAAGCGTTATCTCTGGAGGGACGATTCTGTGGGCGATTTGAACGGTTATTTTTGTTTCCTAAAGATCTACTGCTTCTGCCTTACTTGAACAATCTACTTCCTGTAGTTGAAGTGGCGAACTCTGGGGGCGAAACTGCTTTCAGACCTCGTAAAAGTGACATTTATTTCACAAATGAACATTTATTCTCCACTTTCCTTTAAAAAACGATTTATCGTACAATCCATACATATGTTTTGAAAATTCATTAGAAGGAATAAATTGAAATTTACTTGAACAACGCTTGTAAAATGTCAATATCTATTTCAGACTCAATAAGAAAGTGTAACTTTTTTCAAGTATAATGTTTCTCAGGAATTTGGTCAATTAATAATTGAAGTAATTGTTAAGTAATAACAGTGGATACATTTGATATATAATTTCTTGATTTGTATTATTTGTTGAACAACTTAAAAAATGATTTTGCCTGTATAGTTTACTAAATATGCATTTAAAAATTGCCTTTTTGATTTTACTTAAAATTTCCTTCAAAGACAAAACAATTGCCATGTATACATCTTTCACTTGATAAATTTTAAAAAGACTTACTATTGAAAAATGGAACAAATGAATAGTCATGTTTCTTATTTTAAATTTCACACATACTGAATATTTTGAAATAAATGAAACATTTCAAATTAGTCTGGAATAAAGAAATCATGCTTACCAATTATGCTATTTTTTATTTGAAAAAATATATTGAATAATTCAGTTTTCGGGGGTGATAGCTTCATGCGTTTAACATATATCTAACAATTGGGAAAAATTGGTTATTTTAAAAAATAACAATATTTAAAATAAATATTTCGAAAAATAATGAATATAGTTTTGTTCAAAATGCAGCTTTAAATTATAACATTAAGATTCACCCATAGAATAGTTAAAAACAAATTGAATGAGATATGTAGGATTTTTCTTTATAATTGTTAAACGTTGAAATCTTGACAATTTTTATCCATGTTTCAATACAATTTCTATAGACGGAATATTGAGAAAAACGTAAACACGCACTTTGCTTTTTTGATTTTTTTTAGAAAAAATATTGGGGGAAAACAATATTTAAAAAATTAAAAATAAAATCAACCATTATTTAAAAAAAAAAAAAAAAAAAAAAAAACGTAGGAACAAGGGGATCCGATATTTTTCTCTTCCACCCCGGTTTACGCATAAATAACATTTTTAAAAGAGAATGAACCATAACTTTTGTTTTTTGAAACCAGGAAAGTTCCGGAAGGCTATTACTAAGTCTAAATTTATTATATTACCGCATAAGCAAATTTAATGAGGGCTTAAATCAACATTAATTTTGGTTTAAATTAATAAGAAAAAGGTAACAAATTTTGTAAATGAAATACAGCCCATGTGCTTAACTATAGCCATATATCAACATCTTGTTATAAACTTCCTTCATTTCTGCAGTGATATTCACTGTAACCCCGGGCAAAAATTCAGTGGACAGTCAGAAGTTTTGTCTGGCTTGTGATTTTGGATAACGTAAACAAGAATTTCATTAATAGACGTCAAAATTTAACATCTTGAAAGTAATTTAAGATAGATTTAAATTCCTTGAAGCAACGAAATAAATTGAAGCACATTTAATAATGCTTAAAACTTATTTTAAATTTTATCTACTTTGAATATATGGGACTTGTGTTCAAACACACATATGGATATATAATTTACTTATTTTTATGTCTTTTTAACTATGCTTCTTCGAAAGTATGTATGTCTTGAAATAATGTTACATATTGAGTTACAAAAGTGAAAAAAATGGGTAGATTTTTAGGAATTTTTTATGCAGTTTAGGAATAATCAGTATTCATAAATCTCTCATATGTTGATGTGGTTCATATATTAAATTTCATTTTATTAAACAATAACAGATTATGTGGATATATTTTATTCTGTAGATATGTCCAGTTAAATTAATTTTAATCAAACTGAATGAAAAATTGATTTTTCATATTGAAATATGTCGTAATTCCAAGAGTTCCTTGTTTCAGATTGCTTATATGTCATTGAGGCTTACGATTTGGCTAAAATTAAAGTTTTGAAACTTTTTTAGTAACAACTTAAGTAATAATTATATGATTTTATTCATATCTGAATATATTTTGTCCTTTATCTATTTTAAAATATTTGAGAAATACATTAATTACCAATTTGCTTAAAAATGCAAAAACTTTGTCAACCGTTTGATTATAATTATTTATTTGCGATATAGAAAGTTCTAGGATTAATATTTTTTTTGCTGTAAAATATCAAAAATATTTTATAAAAAACTAATTATTTTTAATTGATTCTTTAAAATGCATTGCAAAGGAGAAAAAATTCTACATTAAAATTTAAAACCCCAAACGATAATGTAATTAAATGGGGTTTTCATATTCATTATACTATTAATATAAAAAAATAATTCTTAACTGCTTCATATAAGTAAATAAATAAATTTATTTCCAGTGTGAAAGTTCAAAAAAAATGCGAAAGTTATCTCTTTATAGAAAAGTTTAATAAGAGAATGAATAAACAACGAATATTTCTTGCATACTTGTGGCGAATTGGGATTGCACTTTATCTATAGAAGCTGTCATTCGCATGTTCTAAAAGTAGTGGGTTCGATCTGTGGCTTAGGCGAAGACTGTTTTAAAGAAAAAGCTTAGGAGTATTAACTATTCTGTATAAGCTATTATCCTTTCTCCTATATAGCGTCGAGAAATATATCTTAGGTGTTGACACCTGTTGTACAACAGGAAATAGATGTTTACCTTTTTTTTCAACATGCATGTTTGTTGCAGTGAATGCTTGAGAAATTTCTGTGTGTGTGTGTGTGGGTTTCCTCCTTTCCAACAAATTAATACATTATCTTACCTATTGAAATTCTTTCCAGAAGCAAATATACACAGAGTCAAATTTACTTAATATTCATTTCTTCCTTTCTGATTAATCACCAATAATTTGATGATTAGGTATACGGAAATAAGTTATTATCATTTTGTATTTTGTTATATAACTCATTTTTATTCTTTTATGAATATTTTAGATAAAATATATCGAAACATAAACCCCGAAAATTACCAACCAAAGTCTTAAATTTTGCAAATTTCTCTGATTCAAAGGTCAAACTTTACTGAATCACAGGTGAAATGGCTAAGATTTGCCATAAAACTTTTGCAGTCGCCAACTAAATCATTCGATATTGCAAGATTCTGAGATAATTTAATTATAAATAGTTGATATAAATGACGGCCATAATGCAGAAATACATGCAGTGATAATAATAAATAATTAAAATTAAGCACACTATCTCTACTTATTCACATATTAAGCAGACAAATGAATGGTTAGTGCTATTACAATTATACACGGATGTTCGACTTGTTTATCAAGTGCAAATATTTGTAATGATTTAGAATCCACTTTAAGCAAAGGTACCAATCAAATTAGTTCTCGTTTTCAAAAGAAAATTATCAATAGGGGAGAACACATATCCTTTATTCTCACTGGGATAGAAAAACTGTACTTTTAAGAATTGTAAAAACACGTTTCGACCATATAATATGGATTTATTAAAACACGTGTTTGGACGAGGAAAAACAAATTAAAATATAATAATTTTTTAGGTAATTGAAGTTTCAAAAAGAACAAATGATCTCATATTTTTATGTAATAACTTTATTATTAAAAAAATTATTATAGTATATTGAAAGGTCATCATCTAATAAAACTATGTTGAAATGACACTGGAATCGAAAAATATTTTATAAAAAATGCTTTCATACAAAAAAATTTTTTTTATAAAATTATGCAAAATGTTAAGAGATTTCTTTCTTATCCAAAATATTGTGTTTGCCGAATTAATAATTGATCTGTTAAACATTATGGTTTAAATTAATTACAAATAGTATAATAGATTTTATTACTCTAGAATGTGCATATCTTCATTCTAAAAATAATGTTTTTCAAAGAGATTTTATTCCATATATAAAATAAAAACAAAAAATAAAAAACTGTTATAAACATTAAGTCAATATCCTTGACTGACTGATAAATTTAACTTTACAATTTAATAACTTTACTCAGTTGTGAAAAGGAATGGAAGAAACCTGATTAAATGTCAAGAAACTTTCTGAAGTTACAATGCAATATCATGAAATGAATAAATAGTTTGTGAAAATCACTTGATAAACATCATTAGCCTATTGTCAAAATTATTTTATTATTTTTGATGCATAATTTTTTGCATATATTACATATTTTATTGTTCACATATTAATATTAATTAAACTATTTTATTTTACATTGAGAAAACTAAAATATTATAAAGGCAAGTTATATTATGCTTATATAATCTAGATTACCATCTTATATATTTTTCACATTTTTATGTGTGTGTATTAATATTCAACATTACTTATTTCTGTTAATTAAAATATTTCGTAAGTAATACAAATCCATTTATCTAAATTTGAAACAGTGTAAAATTTCGATTTTTATTTATAAAAATTTATTTAAAACACACAAGCTACTCTTGATAAATTTAATGAAAATTCAGGAATTTATAAGGAACTAATGGAATATATCCCCTCATTGGCGACCTTTGTGACATTTTTTCGTTGAAGCAATGCTAACGCTGTTGTCATTTAGAAAACCGTATATATGAAACAAAAAATGACGTAAAACATAAGAAAAAACCAAACCTGCTACAAAAAATTAGAAAAAATCAACAAAAATAAAATGGGCAACACCAAAGGAAAAACCGGCAACACTATAATCAAAGCAAAGGACGGTTGATTTGGCGACAAATCTCCTGGAGGAATATATCATACTTATAACATTTATAATATACCCACAGTATAATTTTATATAATTCTTTTATATATTTTGTTATATTTTGTTGTTTAATATATATATATATATATATATATATATATATATATATATATATATATATATATATATATATATATATATATATATATATATATATATATATATATATATATATATATATAATGGGAATATAAATAGATAGATAGAGATATATACTCATTTTCCTACAGTTTCATTTATTTTCTTATGATTTGTTGTATCTTCAAATTACTTTGAATTTATTTTCTAATATATTGCAGATATGTACAATGTTATTAAGTATAAGTTTAGCTCTTTTTTTAAATACATAAATCACACTTAATCTCATAACACAATTATGCTTAATTTTACGTCACACGTACCACATTTAAATGCGGAGGGGATGGCGAATACTCATCATGCTTTTCTTAATTTTTTAAAAATTTCCCTTGTTTGATATTCTCACCACATCAGTGCAAATTAAGGAACTGTTCCAAATCTCAGTTGCGTAGATCCCCACTTCAAGTTCTCATGACAATCAAGCGTGTTCCCTAAGCGGGGGTGGATGATCTTGGAAGTAGTCTCCTCGCGTGAAAAAAAGATCGATCCACCTTGCTGTTTCATTTCTTGAGGGGCGCCTGTTCATTTTCCCATGTCCCCGTCGAGTTCCCCCCCCCTGTTCTTACAATTCCTGCAGCCACAATTCGTTTTACCTGTTTTTAGGTGGCTAAATTATTTTCTGAAATATTTCTCGACGTGACACTTCTGGGAGGCGGGGGTGTTTTTTGCTGTTAGACATCTAGCGCAATGGCATGTTCCCTCACTCTCCCTTCTTCAATAAAAGAAAACTATGCAATATTTAAATTATCATTTTAAAAAACTAAACACTATGTGTTTATTTCTCCTATTTACTTGCTATTTCTATCAGAAATTTGTATTTCTGTAGCAAACAGCATTTCGTTTTAAGTTGTAATTAATTAACATAACATTTGTTAACATATGAACAAGATATACCAAAATTAAAATTAAAATCATACATTTGATTAACTTTAGAGAATTTTATTTTTTCCAATACCATTACATGTATTTTCTTTCACTTGATTTGTTTACGCTAAAAAAATATAATTTTTACTGAATTTTACTAGTAATCTTGACGAAAATTCAACTGTGATCTTAAATAAAAAATAGCAAACGAATGAATAAAAAAATAAAATTACTGCTTTCAAGTAGAAGAAATATCTATTCAACTCTTGGACATATCTTTCTAATTTAAGATCTTATTATTTTTTCAATTTCAAAGAATTATTTTTCTCTTTGAAAAGATTTACTTTTTGGAAAATATATTCATTTATAAAAGTACAGCACAATGAGACAATGAGATATATAAAATTGCTTATTAAAGCCACATATACTGGAGCAGAAAGAAAATTGTATATATTTCATGTATTTGATCAGAGTCGTGTTAATAATAAGACTATAAGCCTATAAATAATTAGTAATTTGAATACTTAAAGCTAGTACTATATATTATCGATATATAATAGCAATTACATACGATGCAATAATAGCAATTACATAGTTATTAAATTTACAGAATTCATATGCACTTCGTAATAATAAGTTATTATATATAAAATATATTTTATGTATTCAAAAGTAGTGGGCATTGCTTGATTGTAATTATAAAATTCAAAAACAAAATGCCATAATTACCTAACATTTAACCCTTTTTCTTGGCATTTTGAAGACTCAGATTATTTTTAGTGGTACTTTGATTTAATTAAATATTTTCTTAATTTCGTGAATTTAATATTTGTAATACGGGTAAATATTTTCAACACACAAATTACGTGTCTGGCTTGCTTTTTTTGAAAATTGAAACTTTCTTCCACATCATATTGGATAAGCAATACTTCATTGGGTATTCTCCAGAATTTTTGTTTTGAGACGAAATGCTGTGACTTAGTTGAAGATGGTGTCAGTTATATTTTCTTTCTGCCCCAAAAAAGTTCACATTATCTAAGATTTTCTCCAATTTCTGGGTAAAAGGGTCACCTAATTGAGTACTTTAAAAAGTATTTTAGCTAATTAATTTATAATATCAATGATAGTTTCTTTTCTCCTGCCTTTCAAGAAAGAACAACATTGTAATAAATTGCGATAATAAGTTAATCAAAAATTAAATAAATAAGTATTATAATGTTAGACTTAATTAAACAAGAATAAGTGAAATTTTATATCCCAATAAGAATAAACTATTTGAGAATGAAATGTTTTCAGTAAAATTTTTTTGCACAGTGAGAAATCACTATCTTTGCATGAATAATAAATAGCCTAGATGGGTAAAACTGCTGTGAAGTTTATTAAATACGATTATTATTTTAAAAAAATCAATTGTTTTATTTCAAGATATGCATATAATCGCATAAGAATCTTGATTTTAAACTGATATATGTTAAAATATATTAAATATACTGATATAAATCTGACTTTCGATAAATTTGCTGCCTATCTTCAAATCGCATTCTTCGAGCGGTAACAAACAAAATGAAGTTCACCTTTGATAGTCTGAGTATCGTCGGTGATGAGAAAACTTTACTTCATGATTTTTTTATATACTAGTAATAAAGAAGTATTTTTGAATTATAATTTTTTCCGTTACTAAAAGATTTTAAAAGCATGAAAATTACCTGATGTTCTAGATAATTTTTTTCAAATTTTTTAATCTATAGCGATATTGATTCCGAAATTGAACACATTGAAAATAGAAAGAAGAAAAAGCAGAATGGGGCAGGCAAGACAAAACATCCACTTTATGGTTAGTTTAAATTTGCAAAGACGATTTAAATTTTTATTTTATTTATTTTTTTTACCAGGATTTGCTTTTCTTTGACATTTATTAGTTATTCAAATATAAAGACACCTAATGGTAAACAAATATAAATCCCTCTTAATAGGGATAAACGTCTTTATTTTTAAGATAACGTACTTAAATATGCTGTTTGTAGCA
This sequence comes from Latrodectus hesperus, assembly GCA_037975125.1. Taxonomy (NCBI): domain Eukaryota; kingdom Metazoa; phylum Arthropoda; class Arachnida; order Araneae; family Theridiidae; genus Latrodectus; species Latrodectus hesperus. The sequence goes on from CM075858.1 coordinate 50,233,555, forward strand.
TATATCTTTTACAATTTCTAACGTGCTTATTTTCTTCGTGTAACATGGGTATTTCTCGAACCCTTCTGCGACGAAAATCGTTTTCTAAAACAACTTATCAAAGCCAGCCCCCCTAGAGACGTCACGATGAGAGAAAAGAAGTCGAACCTCCTCTTCCATTGATTTTAAAGAGATGAATTAAGAGTTGCTGTCAAATAAAATTATGTGAAAATTCTCTTCCAAGAAAGTTCTCTTCGTGTCGGTGAAGTGGCGGAGGTCGTGTGGGAGGGTCATTTTTCATCGACACTTGCAGTGACAGGACAAGTGAAAAAGGAGAAAACTTTTCATCCGTGTCCCTCAATAGATTTCCCCTTCTAGGATGGGGGTAGGAGAGGACAACTGATTTGATGCCGCGGGTCACACCCCAATGGCTGCAACACTGCATTTCCATTACCTGCGAGGGGATGATTGGCTTTCGGAGGGGGGTGGTGTGGGCTTTCTGCCCTCACTCTGGAATGATTTGGGAGTGAACCGACAGGTCATGCCTTTCTCCGTTTCCAACCACAAAGGAAATGGTGAGATTTTTCAAGTCTTACTTCTCGGGGTTGTTATTTCAATCGATTTCATGCAATTATCATTAAAATCGAAGAATAAATTTCAAACAATTTATTTTTCCCTATGATTATTGTATGTGTTAAATTGTAGTTTCATTCACAAGATCTTAAGGTTTGATTCGTCTTACTGAGAAAAAAAAGAAAAAAAAAACAAATAAAAATTAAAACCATTTTCGCAACTTGGAATTGCTATTTTTATCGAAATGTGAAGCATTTATTGTTGTTCTGTAACCAAACACGCGCGTGAATTTGTTAGATAATATAAATGATTGAATGGCAAGATAATATAAATGATAGTTATTTAAATAAAAAAAAACACCTTTCTTGCAATATTTTATTAATAGAAATGACTTAAGCACTTTGCAATATTTCTCAAATAATGTGACAACAGAAGTCACATTTTGAAGTGCCGCTGTTATTTGCTTATATTTTGTTCCATAAATAAATGTATTTCATTCTAAACATTAGTTCGGAATGATTGAAATGGAGCGAAATATTAATACGAGTGAAAGAGACCGAGAAATAAGAAAATCAATTATTCAATATATTAGCTATTTAGGACGAACAAAATGCATATTATAAAATTTCTTAACTGAATATTTTGATTGACATTTTGATAAATATTAAATGTGCTTATCTTTTTTATTTTATTTATTTATAGAGATAATATCGAACTAAATCAATAAAAAATAATAAAAATGTATTTTAATTCTATCTTTCAAATGATAACTGAATCGTAAATAAGACAAGAGTAAGCACAAATACTAGTAGTCACAGTACAACACCAGTGTTATAACCGTATTCTTTAAAAGTAGAAGTTTCCCATTTCGATCCAACCACTCTTAAAGAGCGGCATATGGATGTTGCGTTCTACTTTCAGCACAAAATTGGCAGATTTTCAAGTTTCATTTCCTTAGAATATGGCACACCATCTAGAAAACCTCTTTGGAAGACAATAAATATTGTAGCTTTTTTTTAATGAAATTACCATGCAACATATTTTAGTTTTCAGACTCATACTACATAGTGTAAAGCTCATTTGTTCAAAAAACTTTTCCATTGAGAGAAACAATATAGTAAATTTTTACTACTTAATTTGGTTATGAGTTGGCATCCGTGTTTTAAAAGTAAACATGAAACCATTGCTAACTTCCTCTGAATATTTAATATAGAGTTTTTTATATCGACTAACAATAGTCAAATTTTACAAGGTAAATAAGAAAGTTCTTACCGTTTTTAATGACTTGCACAAAGTAATGTTAAAAGAGCATGACATACACAAAGTGTAACCTATTGTTAGTCTTTGAAGTCATCACTATCGACATCTAGCAATTTCTGCCAACTTGTCTCCATATGTGTCATTTGCAGTAAAACTAGGGGGTTCGATGCAAAGAAGACTGTGACGGCATGATACAATTCTATTTCATTGGTGAAGGATTTTCCATGAAGAAGATTGCCCAGGGAATGAAATAGGTGGTAATCTGATGGTGCAAGTTCAGGTGAGTAAGGAGAATGGCGCAGTCTTCTAACTAAGATGTTGTATGGTATTCCTGGCCACCAGCGTGACATGCGTCCTGGCATTATGGGTTAAGAACAGTAAACCCTTGTGATTAACCTGTGCTGGCTCCTTCTGTTGCAATGCCTTTTGCATATATTCCAATTACAGAGAGTACAAGTCTGCAGTGACCATTTGGTCCGTTGGTAGCAGCTCATTGGGCACATGGCGACTAGTCCACCAGACAACAGCTTCATCACAGGGAGGTAAATCTCCTGATCTAAATTCATGAAACAAATACCTTACTGTACGTTCATTTACAGCACTTCCCCAAACGCTTGACATTTTCGGAGACTTGATGCAGAAGCTGATAAGTCCACGTTGAAATCGAAAAGCAAGCAACACAAAACGAGCTCTTCCACAGTTCTATTTCTTTTCGCTACTGCATAAGCTACGATTGATGAATGTGTGCAGTGGGTCTGCTTTCATAACGATTGATATTCTTACTCTCGACTGACCCGTGTCTCAATCACGTCATACACTAATTTGCATATTTATTCACACTTCATTACGAAAACACCAAGAACTTCCTAGTTTATTTTATGAGAATTAGTATATCTACAATTGAATTATTAAATCATTTTATTCAAATATTGATGCTTTATAGATGGCTTATCATGGTATGGAATGTAAGCATTTGTAGGTGTACAACAAACACATAACATTATGAAACGTAATATTTGTTGAAATAACATTTTCTGCTCTATTTCTTCTGTCCAATTTCATATTTACGTTAAATATAAATTACTTCCTTAAATTATTTTTAATGGAATAGAATGGCATCCTATTGAGCAATTATTTCAAAAATATTTGTAAGGTAAATGTATGTTTTCTGACTAATCAAATCGAAGCCTGCTTTCATAAGCAAACCTTTATTTCGTTTATTTGTTTTAAACTGCAATTTTTCACGAAATCACACCATTTATAATACTTTTTCCATTTTAATGTTTAGCCTCTAAGAAATTTCACCCTTTTGTAGAGAGTAAAGGGTGTGGCATCTAGTGGCTGTGCCATCGTCTCTTCGAAGGAGACAGTCTTCTTTATTTAGTTGCAGAACCAAGCATGAGACCCTCAGATTTTATTCATGCCATCCCCAGAGATATCATTTCACTTTGAAGAAATTGCAGCCACCACCTATTTTGTGAGCACCAGGCTCCATTGGTGAACAAAACGAATCTTCAATCAGGACAGAAATTGAATCCACTATCTACTAATAATGAGAGTGATACCATACTGAATCAGGCTGCCACGGCCACAAAATCATACCATTCATTTATTTAAAGTCAAATAAGGGTCAGATATGTAGATTAACAATTTATGGTCCCCAATATGTGAATTAAAATTCTGATGAAAATCCTCTTGTAACATGTGACAATAATAACAAAATATTACTTTTACTCGTTTTAATTTGCAAGTTTTCACGTAACTGCAGTTTCCACTGCTTTTACTTCCTAAAAGTTATAAAAGGATTGTGTATATACAGGGTGATCTTTTTTAAAGTGACAGTATTTGGAGCGTCCTGTAGCGCGATCTAATAGCCGAAATGACACCAAACTTGGTATTTAGACTTATCAAGACATGGGGAAAAAATTCCGTAAAAAATGTTTTAGTTCAAAAGTCACCGCTAGGGCATTTTGTGACGCTGCTGTAGTTTACAATAACGAGAATTAGCATAAAACACAGGTATTAAAGCAAAATGCAAATGTTGTTCGATAACAGTGCCAGTAATAGGGGCTATGAAAGCAAGTAGTAGACAGATCCGACAAATAATCTCAGCTGAAGTAAACGAGCTCCAGTGGCCATGCCTCTCACGTTACCGGAACGTGCGTTTATGTTGGTGGAGTATCAAATTTGTCTATTCTAAAGGACAATATAACAAAGACAGTGCGGAATATTCCTCGTGACATGTTACGTTCGGCTGTGGGGAACGCTGTACGCAGAATGCACGGTGTTATTTCTGAGAACGGAGCTCACATGGAATGTGGTCTAATTCCTCAACAGGGAAGTTAATGTAGTAAACATTAATAATTTAATTGTATTATTGTATGTGTCAGTATTTCTCTTTTCTCACATTTTATACATTGTAAAGCGCCACAAAATGACCTAGCGGTGATTTTTGGAACTAAAAATTTTTCATGGAATCATTTTTCCCGTGTCTTTATTAGTCTGAATATCAAGTTTGGTGTCATTTTGGCTATTAGATCGCGCTACAGGGCGCTCCAAACACTGTCACTTTAAAGAAGATCACCCTGTATATAATAGCAGCCAATAATCATATGACACAAATAAAAATTTTGAAATCAAAACACTTGAAAATTGTTCCTTTGTTAAACGAATTTTCCTTTCATACATTTGTTTTCAAACTGTGCAATTTCATGAAATTGTAGCATTCATAACAATACCTAATTAGGATAAAAATTCCGATGCGATAATTGGCACTCATTGATTTGAACATATGAGCTCCAATTGCGAAATCAGAGTCAGGTTGCAGAATTGCTTCTGTATCGCAAACCCTCATTTTGAGTATTTATTTTAATTTGTAAAATTTCAAGTAATAAAACTCTTCATTTCTCTTGAAAGCAACGCCGGAATCCGAGATTTACAGATTGCCTCTTATCGCTCCGAGTCTTCAATTTACAATTCTGAAATCAAGCCGCTTGACGTGACTGATGGCTCGGACATGCGTGGCGACAGATTTCGGAGGCTGACAAGCTGTTGCAGCTCCTCGGACCTCGGCTACTACTTAGTTCAAATATCCATCACACCCGAACGGGCAACCCCCCCCTTTCTCGTCTGAGTGAAGGCTGGTGTTGAGGTGGGAGGGAGAGGAGTAAGCGAAACATCGAGGTAGAGATTACAGTTTGCCTCGGGCTGAAGAGGTGTGCATTAATTATTAGGCAGCCTGCAGTAGCTCAATTATCCGGCAATATTTTGTGCCACATTATCCGGGAAGGGTGTAAATTAATTTACTTCACGTGAATCGCGTGTTCGGACTGATTATGCAAATTCTGGATGAAGCATCCGGTTTTGATGCTAATTCATCTGAGCGCATTCGTTGGCTTTCCAGGAAATTTTTTGGGAAATTTTGTTGATTAAATTAAGACTTTTCGCAGAGGCAATATGTGACCAATCAGTTTCACAGGATGCGAAGCTTTTAGGGCTCGTCTTAATATAAAGCCATCCAGCATGCTTTAATTATGCCAGAACAGTTTTGCAGTTGTGATGCGGCGGAAATCTCGATATATAAAAGCAAAACTCCCATAAACACTTTATTGGAATTGAAGAGTTGATTAGAATTTTTCATGCATCACTTTTCATAGTAGCAAGGAGATTTCAGTTTACTAGAAGTTATCCCTAAAAATCTTAGTGGGGACGAAATGTTTTTCAACGTGGATGCTGATGTTTTGGCTATATATGAACGTAAAGTTCGGTAACTCACAATTGTTCAATAGTGATTTCTGAAACAAATGAGGAAAGAATGTGCTTGTGGTACAAGTTAAAAAAAACGATGAGTTGAATGAGGATTTACTCATGTGTACGCTCAATGTTTTCATTGTAATAAAATATGTTTTGAGAGTATTTTTTTATTTCCTTTATTTACTTTTTGTTTCACATTATGAGATTCTCAACATCATTTTCTATTAAAGTAATTTAAATTGCATTGATAAATCTGGTTACTCTATTCAAAAACACGTTTTTGTAAACATTATGTCTGCCCGCCGTAATTGATAAGCACAATTAACCATTTTTAAATTTTGAAATATAGTTAAATGTTGACCTCATGTAAAGGTGCAATTACTTCTCCAAATTTTTGCATTGTAACAATAGAGAAACATTAGACTTTACGATTTTTTTTATATATTTGAAATTTTTTTTATAAAACTTTACATTGTATTACATCACAAAATTTTACATACATAATTTTTTTTTAGAAAGTTTTATCATATACAGGCTTTTTTAGCATGATGGTCTTCAATTGGATCAAACATCGAACCTACTATCTTTCGACAAGTAAAATTCAACAGTATTGTTGTATGGTAGTCAACAGTATTGTTGTACTCAGTTGTAGGACAACACTTTCAAAACGAAAGCTTCCAGGTTCGATTCAAGCCTCTATTGGATAATTGGGGGCGAATGTTGTGCTTCTGTCTTCACATCTATTAAGGCGGGTGCTTAAGAGTTTTTAGTGTTTATTTCATAGAGATAAATGAACGTCACTCAATTTTTTTTTATGTAATATCCTTCAGGACGCATTTCATGCAACGGTCATTAAAATGCCTGACAACTGCCCTAAGCTGTTTGGCTGCTCACTAATCGATATTAAAGTATTGTTATATAAAGTTTCTAAGCAGTCTCTACTTCATATGTGACTAGTGACCAGGATTATTGCCTTCCACGCAGGGTTCGATTCCTGCCATGGGAAGTATGTTGGTCAGCCGTGGCTTGGTTGGTAAGGGTGTCGTTCTAATTATCGGAAGGTAATGAGTTCGAATCACAGGTTAACCAAAGATCCATCTTGTTCGGAAAAGGCGGCTTGGGCAGTTTAAAATTATGCGTGGCTGCAATGTCTTCCAACTGAAATGATACCTCTGGGTGTGAAAGGCCAAGTATTAGGGGTCTTCTGCTTGGTTCCTGCTTCAATATCACGAAGACTCCACTTGGCTGCTTCTACTGAACTGGTAGAGCCCAACTCAGGGCTAAGTATAGGGCAGTATGCTGGTACAACATCATTTACCTTCTTTCTCTGAAACTGCTAAACGCAGTTAGTTGTTTCATTATTTTGAACCACGTTTAAATGACAAGATCTACTGTGAAGTAAAATCCTCTCCTTTCTAAACTTCTGTCCCTCTCCATGAGTGTATTGTTGATCAAAGATTTCCCTATTGGAGTCTATGAATATTTAACATACATGTCGGTCTTGGACCATGTCAAATATCAAACTTACTACCGTTCAGACAAATTTTTCGATGTACATACATTTGCATGTGTTATAAATTTTAGCCATATAAAATAATGTAATTGGGTATGATAAATTTTATGTAAGAGTTACGTTTCTCATTTTTACTTGTATGAATATGCGCTGTTTATGCTATTTGGCTTAGAAAAATTATTTTTGAAAAATAAAATAGTAAATGAAAAAATTACCTTCCTCACCTACATATAATAAAGTTCCTGTAAATGCGGAAAAAGAAAGGAGATTTTTTCACTTAAATAAATGAATATTTTGAGAAAATTATGTTTCATTTTAATGTCGTTGTTAAAAAGAGAATGTTTAGGTTTCAGCTAGTCATACTCCAGAATAAATTCGTTTTTTAATGAAATTGTTTTGAAAATTTCTATTGAGAGTTTTAATATTTTTCAATGATACAAGCGTGATACAATATTTTTTCTTAAATTTCAACAATATGAGGAAAACTCCCATACTTCCTTAGTAATATTTTTAAAAATTAATCATATAATTTCAAGACTTACGTATTTATGAGTTTATTTAAGGATTGTATCTCAAACTATTTTAAGAATTTGTTCAAGAAAAAAATGACTGTTTTATAAATTATAAAATATTTATAAGTCTATAGAAATATACTTTAATATAGTTAAAAAAAGGAAGAAATATTTATGTGTCAAATCAAGATAACCTGTCAGTTCCTAAAATTCAATTTTTGATGACGGGACTACTGCATTAAAATAAATTTTCCAACCTAATGAAAAATTCTGCAAAAAAATGTTGCAATTTTCGTTTACGTATTCAATATAAGAAAGAAAATTTTAATAAATTGAATTAGAGAAAATGAACAAAACAGAAATTTACAGTAATTATTAAATATAAAATTTTATAGTATTTATTACATATAAATAAAACTAGTAAATAATTTTAATAAACTTGAGTACTCTCTCCTTTGAACAAAACTGAATTTAAAATAATATGTTATTTTTACTCATTTTTAGGACTTCTTACAGTGTCAAAAATAAGAAATAAAAAATTTATGAATATAATGTTACGCGTTTCTTTTGGATTGATGACCCAAACATTAATAGTTCACCAAATATATTCAGATTTAAATGCGTATAATTTGGGATCAATAGTTCACCATTTCTTTAGATTTCGATTAGATATCATTTGAGCAAAATTTCTTCCACTTTTTCCTGCACGTCAAAACTCCTGGAGCGCTCATGTTACGTAGACGACGTCATCGCAGGCAACGTAGATGTGGAAAGTGCCTATTCTACCAGTTTGGAGGGCATTAAAATTTTTGAAGAAGCTGGTATGCAACTACATAAGTGGCAAGCAAATTAGAAGGAAATGCGGAATCTGTAGAAGAACGCCAATATTTCTGTGCACGATTCTGATGCTGAAACTACAGAGATAAAAGTATTGGGTATTTCATGGAGTACTGAAGATTACTACTTTTATTTTAATACCTGACAATTGACAACATTCCTTTCGAAGCCAGTAAATTCTAAACGTTTTGTGTTGCAAACTTTAAGTCGTCTCTTTGACCCTGTGGGATTTTATGAACCGTTTACTGTCAGAGCTAAATGTCTTATGCAAGAAATTTGGTCTTCTCATAAAGATTGGGATGATGAATTGCCGTATCCTATTTATGAGAAGTGGGAAAAGTGGTATCATGAGATACAAAAATAGAAAAGATAAAAGTTTCCCGTTATTACTGAACTGGAACATTTTTCGATGATGGAACAACACAGATTGAGCTGCACTGTTTCTCCGATGCCAGTTTAAAGTATTTTGGCTGTGTGGTCTATCTAAGGTTGTGTACAAACACTAGTCAAATCGAAACGGCTTTTATAGCTTCGAAAAGTAGAGTAGCACCGTTTAAATCGCTCTCTCTTCCGAGACTTGAACTATTGGCTGCGCTTCTGACTGCTAGACTGGGTATTGAAGTTGCCAATAGTCTGAATTACAAGTTGACTCTAAAATTTTGGACTGACTCAACCATAACCCATTTTCGGATCACAGGTTCTTCAGACAGATTTAATCCATTTGTAAAAAACAGGATTGATGAAATTCAAAAGCTCACTCAAGATAATACGACTTGGTCACATTGTCCTAGACATAGTAATCCTACTAGTTTAATTTCAAGGGGACTGAAGGTAGAAGAACTGAGAGAAAATGAACTATGGTGACTTGGACCATCTTGGCTTTTACACAACCGAAAGATAATTGACTTTCACAGGAATTCAATACATTTAATAAGGAAGATTTAGAACTTAGGAAGAACGTAGTCATCAATGATTGTATAGCAGAAAATTCTGAATTGTTAAAGTTGGAAAATTACAGTTATCTCTAGAGAGCCATTAGAATCATTGCATTGATGAAGCGCTTTATTGACAAAGCAAGAAAAAGAACTGATGAAAAAAGAACCCTCACTGCAGATGAATTGCAAGATGCAGAGAAGAATTTGATAAAGAACATCCAGCAAAACAACTTTTCTAGAAAAATCGATGCACTTCAAAAGAAAAAAACCTATTGCCAGATATTCATACTTGTAAAGTTTAACTCTTTATTTAGATGAAGATGATATACTGAGAATCAAAGGAAAATTTTAAGATGTGGAATACACGTGTGATGAAAAACATCCAATTGTCTTACCACGAAATTCAAAGTTTACTGAATTGTTGATAAGAGAAAATCATGAGATAAGGTCCTACATAGTGACTACTTTAGTTGAGATCAGAAACAAAGTATTGAATTCCTAAAGGGAAACAATTGATGAAGAGAATTATAAGAAACTGTTTAATCTGTAGAAAATATCCGGCAAAACCAGTGAATCAACTGACTGCACAGTTACCGAAGGATAGAATAATTGAAACCCCTCCTTTCATCATTTGTAAATTCGACTTTTCTGTACAATTTTCGTGAAGAATGACAAGATAACTTCCAAAGCCTATGTAGCTTTGTTCACGTGTGCTGTAACACATGCCATACATTTAGAGTTGGTATCCAGCTTATCAACAGAAGGCTCTCTTTTAGCTTTTAAAAGATTTTAATCATGACATGGTGTTCCGAAAATCATCAATTTCGACCATGCAAAGGCTTTTAAGCTTGCTGCTAACGAACTACAGAAAATAAATCGTGTGTTCTAAAAGATACCAAATTTCAAGATTTTATAACTGCCCAAAATATCACTTGGAAATTCATTATTGAACGTGCCCCATGGTCTTGAGGTTTCTACGAAAGGCTAGTTAAATCAAATAAGAATTCACTTATAAAGAGACTCGGAAGAGCTCTATTACGCTTGAAAAATTTAAGACAGTATTAACAGAAATTGAAGCTGTTATAATTTGTTTTGGTCTATTCAAAAAGGATAATTATATCCTCATGTCGTTTTGAAAGATGAAAACAAACTAGGAAAATCCAGCGTAAATTTCGTAAATTTACGAAATGCTAAATGTTTACCTATACTTTTACATTTTACGATGAAATTTATCATTAAATGTGGATATTAAGCATATTTAATGAGCGTTATATAATGTGAGGTTAATATTCAAATGAAATTCATTTCCACAAGAAAATTAAGTATATTCGTCTAATTAAGATTAAGGTTGATTAACACTTATGGTTTAACCAGTATTAAAGACGATGAGATCGATAATTAAAATTAGCATGCTGTTATTTTGATTCTTGCTTCATTATAATCATGAGCTATATCTGTGTGGAGAATATTAGGTTGTTATAATAATTGATATTATTTAAATTTATCCATATTTATAATCAAAACTATCGCAACAGATAATCATCATTGATTTTTGCAGACCTTGTTTTTATAAAGATGAGGTCTAGATTATTACCAAATGAAAATTGTAATCCATAAAATTGAACAATAAATACAATAATTTTTACATCCTTAAAATTAAAAAAATACTAATACATTAAAACGTGTTTCCTAAATTCGGGTAATAGAAAATAAAAATAAATATGGCAAATACTGTGCTTAGAGTCATTTAGCAAAATTCAATTTCGATTTTGACACTTAAAGTAGCATTAATTTTGACATTTACATTTTATAACGAGGGACGTGAAAATCGATTAGAATTTAGTAATTTATTTTCATTTTAGCTCTTCGTTGATATAATCGTAACTGTGTTGCTTTAAAACAGAAAAATCCCTTGTCAACAGCAGGAAAAAACACAGATATCTTTTGCTTTTTCTCTATTTATCACTTGCAATTAACCAAAAAATAAAATTCTTGTATCGCGAATTAATGCTGTTCATTGATTCAGAAGTATATTTTAGCCTTCATTTTCATATTTCGCAATGTTTTTAAAATTTATTTAAGGGCAATTCATAGATAATGTATAATTTCATATAATTGTGTTTTAATATTAAGAGTAGCTATATAAATCAATCTACCCAAGTTTCAAACTTTAAACCCAAGATATAAATCATGGCAGAAATTATCCTCATTCTCTGAAGCATAACCACACAGAAAGTGAAAGACGATCTATATCATAATAAAACAACAGTTACCATAGAAACAGAAATTGTTCTATAATGTCCGAGCAGAAGACAGATCACCCAGAATCTCTCTCACACACGTGAGAAAAAACAGACGTTTTCGGGCGTTGCATGAACGGTGGTGCACCATAATGGATTTTCGTGTATCAGAAAGCACCGCGAGACAAAAGATGATGAAGACATCGTGGCTGTTATTACTTGGGGTATATTGCACACATCTTGCCACTGTGTCTGTCGTATATTCGGCGGCCTTTGCCGTGATGGACGATGTCCTCCTCTGCCACAAATAACTAGATTGCTTTTTTTCCCACATGAAGTTGTTTTATTAGATATCGACATGGAATAAAGCCCTTAAGAAAAGCGGCGGCTGTCAAGGCTTATTTAACCATTAGGATAAATAGTCTTTCGAGATGCAACGTATTACAGAAAATAACCAGAAATTCAGGGATTGGTTTACTTTTCGAGAAAGTAGCATATGGTTTTCTCTAAATTCTGATGGTATGCAATAACTTTGAATCTCATCACTTTTATTTGGTTGTTGTATAATATTGCAATTTTTGAAAACATAAAAGAAAGTACTATTTTCTCTCTCAGTCGCAAAAGATATTTTTTTAATTATATATAAAAGATTTATTAATTATCAAAGTAATTTTTTAAAAAATGAATTTTTTTATGTAATTATATATAAAAAAACTTCATTTTTTTTTAAAGAATGGTTTGGTTTTTCTTATTTTTAATCTGTATTTTATCACACACGAGGGTTCATTCAATTATAACCTAATATAGAGTAAATTCTTGATCACTAGAAAAACCCTCTCAAAGTGGGAATCAAAGTCATGAACTGTTGAAATATAGACTAGAATACTAACTGTTCAGCTATTAGCTCTCTCAGCTAACAAATATTAGAAAATCAAAAATGCAATACATTTGCTGTAGATTTACAATGAAATAGGTGATACGGTTAATCAATTCATAAATGGGAAAACAACTTCTATACACTCTAGATATTGAAATAAATTTCCACGTAATGATGATAATTTCTCAAAATTTGAATGCTTTGTTTGATGTTACATTACTTTTTTGCTCTATTAAAAAGTACTATATTAATTACTCAGTTTACCAGAATTCTCACAAACGTTTTTGCCAGAGCATACTCTAAATATTGATTCAGTTTTATAAAACATGAAATATTATTTTTTATTGAATAATATTTTAATGAAATATTATATATTATTATCATTATTATTATTATATATTATAGAGCTTAATATAAAAATTTTTTTACATTAATCTAGCAAGTTGGATAAAATATAAATTGCGTACTTCTTTTGAAAGCTATAATCTCTTAAATTAGATAGATAAGATTTAAAACATTTACTTCAGTCTTATATAATCCCTCTGAATTTTATTAATCATAATTAAATGAAGTTAATATATCAATGCAGTTAACGGTTTTCGTTACAGCAAAATAAACTATAATCTAAATCTCACATAAGATATTAATACATAATTCCCCACAAAAATAACAAAAATACCATATATAAATGACAACCGAGTTTTTAGACATACAAAAAATATATAGCTTATATATAAAACTATAAACTTCAATAATTTATGAATTTCTCAGTATTATATGAAACCTAAATACGATATTATTCAAATAGTGTCAAGGAATTGGAGGAATGGTCCATTCTAGACAAATGGGCTTGATATTCAGGGCAAGTGTGAATATTTAAAATTATCAAAATCTATATAAATTCTTACTCTGTTCGGAGTGTAAATGAGTGTAAGGAATGGGGTATAAGTACAGATGTGTGTGTGTGTGCAAGGAATGCAAGTTAAAATAACTTGTTATTTAAATATAACTGGTTAAAATTAGTTTAAATAACTGGCGAGGGTTAAATAACTGCTTAAAACTGAAGGAAACTTAAAGAAGTTTGTCTCTGGCTAATTTAAATCATAGGCATGTTTTATTTCAAAATTTTGATAGAGCACTTTAACTAGTTTTTTTATTAAACTTAATAATTTAAGCCATTGTAAAATGCTTATATCATATTTCTATCATACAGGAACCCTAGTCGCTTCAAGAAGGGAGGCATGGGATTCTTTCCCCTTTTTAAAATTCCATTTGCAACTGATGAGGATATAAAAATATGCATGGCATCAGATTTCTCTTCTTCACACGTTTTTACACTGAATTAAAATACCAACAGTTACTATTTTTTTCCGATTTTTTGAAAAATTTTGATTTTGCTCACTGCAAACTTGTTTGAGGTTTTCCCAATGCGCCACCGATCATGAATATATTGAATGGGGTTGAAAAGAGTTGCTATTTTAATATTTAACAACACAAATAAAAGAATTTTCAAGCATTCCACTTCTCCTTCAATTTTCTTAAGCTGATTTATATGTGAGATTTCATTTCACATTAAAAAAAAATTTAAACGAAACTAAGTTTATAGTGCATATCTTAAAAAAAAATAGTAGATATGGTTATTTTTCAAAATTTAAATTTCCCCCCAAAATTTAGGTACTTGTCTCCTACTAGAAGGCACAACTCGTTAGTCAACTTTAAACTCGTTATGTTAGTAACTTTGGTTAAATTTAACTTCGGAACAAAAATACATTCTAAGGAAATATATTATTTCTTAAAACATTATATTTATGAGATAAAATTTATAATTCATTACAATGATGTATATGTACACACTTATGAGACAAAATTATTACGATTCACAGAAGTATAAATTTCAACTAGTTATGAAGACTGATACAGATATATATAAAATTTTCACAGATAAATTTATTTATGGTATTTCCTTAAAATCAACTAAATGAAGAACAACTATATTCTCAAATTTCATTCACGTAGTAGTGTGCAAAATGAATCGCATTATTAATTCTACGAACATCACCCAAAAAGCGATTTCATCAAGAAATTAGAAAAGCATTAAGAAGAGTAATCAAAATGTGCAAACTTTATTTGATTCCACACATGTTACGCTTTTCGAATGCGACAATATTGACCAAGGAAACCACGTGACTAGAATGGGCGGGAGTTGGAATGTCAGGAATTCCACTGCAACTTACAATCACTCGAACACGCGCTTTTCCCCTTCCCCGCGCGCATAAATGAAATATTTCTAAAATCGTATAAAAGGCACACATTCGAAGATGCCCTCCCCCCGGCAAAAATAGCCAAGCGAGCACGAAAAATTCTTGAAATAATATGACATCGGATATTTTCTGTCATAACAATTAAGTAAGGAATGCGGGGTTTTAGAGAGAAACACAAATGTCCTGCCGATTCTCGTAAGCTGCACTTCCGGGTGTTACACAGAAAATTAAAACTTGCGTTCGAAATGAATATTTTATTACTTTAAATATAGATGGCATAAGGATTTTTTTTATATCAGTGCATCGTACAAGATACAAGAAAGTTCGCAATTTAAATAATTACAGTGTTTCATTTTTGATTATTTGCTTATCGAATCGTAATCGAGTATTATTGAATCTTAACAGAATGATATAGATAATGCTGTTATTTTATTATCGATATAATCGAATCCTCATAAGTAATCGAAATGAAAAAGTTTTTCTTAAAAATATATAGGTCGATCTGTTAATAAATATTCAACCCTAAATATTTAATTTAATTCATTTTTGTTTAGTTATTGCTTTAAAGCAAAATTTTCTGTATCTTCCTTTTTTTCATAAACGGGCCTTTGATAGGCTAATGGTTAGGGCATCAACCTTCCATCCGGAAAGGAGGGGTTCGTTCCCCAATGCCACCAAAGACGCACCGAGTACATACGATATACGTACTCGTTAAATCTGTGGAATAAAATTCCTGTGATCGGTCGTTAAGCAGTTACCATGGATGTAATGGTCTGGAGAAAATTTCCTCCCTCTCCAGATCAATATAAAAATTGAGGAAATGTTTGTGGATATTCTCGTGGTTCCATCTCTAGGATGAGTTTATAGCAAAGTCGTCCTTTCACCTTTGCGGTGCTCTGGTTAAACTAAAGACACACCCTATTGACTTTAATTCGCATAGCTAATGGCACAGCGAGCTTGGCATCTCTAAGTGACATAAGTAAACAAAATGGATTATACTTGTGTGTAAATAAACTAATTACCTTTCTTAAAATTGAGATGTAAATATAGCCAAGTGGAATAATTCATTATTCTTGTACCTGGAAGGCAGCGAGCTCAAAACTTGCAACAGGTTAATGAGGAGATTGTTCGTTAAAAGTTCTATAAGATTGAATGTCCTTACAGTATTGAAACAAATCGGGAAGAGAGGTTGTTGGCTCAAATGCTGACTTAGTAATTTCACTTGATTCAAAATTAAATCTAGTGAGCTACATCTATCGAAGGCAATTACCTGAATTTGAAACCGCAAAAAATTACGAAGCGTAACCTTAAAATTTGGGAAAACTGGATAGTTTCATGTAAGTATCTTTAATTGTTTTCCATGTATATGCACCAATATCTAGGGCAGATTTGGGATCTACCACAATACAAAATCATGAAAGTTGCTGGGCGGCAGTCTTGATTATTTAGAATGAGGAAATAAACAGAAAACTACCCCCAACACAGAACCTGCTACCTCCAGAGATATAATTTAATTCAGAGATCATTGCGAACACGAACACTACCCCCAACAGAAGACTGAAGTAATAAACAGAAAACTACCCCCAACACAGAACCTGCTACCTCCAGAGATATAATTTAATTCAGAGATCATTGCGAACATGAGACATTTAATGTGTTCCAGCCGACTAAAGTGAGCACGACGGATCTTCGTTTAAGTTGGGATTTGTCTTCACTACCGATTAGGAGAACGACGACCTAAGCAACATGGCCACTTTTGCCCCTATCTTTCGCGTGTTGTGTTCCATCCACTCACTTCTCTGTACCGAGCCCATAGCTGGATTCTACCAATTATATGGAAGCAACCGCCTAAGAGTCTTCGTAATTTAGGAACAGATCAAGCAAGAGACCCCCTATACTTGCCTCCCACCCTTATATGCATCATTTCACCTGGAAGACATTGCAAGCATGACCTATTGAATGTGTCCCAATCACGTTTAATGAACAAGATGGATCTTAGGTAAAGTCGAGAATTGATCTCATTATCTTTATATGATGAGAGTAGTTGAGGATTCTCCAATATTTTCTTGAAAGTTTTCTGCAATGTTTTTTAATACAATTTTAAAGAAATTTTTAAAAAATAATGATTTTATTCTTTGTAAAATATAATTATTTAGAATATAAAAGTGTGCTGAAAAACAAGAAATAACGATATCTAAAAATGTATAATATTTGGAACTGATTTGTATATTTATATAGTTTCAAATATTTTTTTTTCTCATTAATACATATTTATTGTGGATTCATTGTGTCTTAGTAATAGTGATTTCGGTCCTAATTCGTCAAGATCTAAAACTAGTTATTTTCATGAAGGTTATGTCTTGTCCTCGTGCCATATCCTTGATCATACTCTTTGGAATGGAAGATCCTAGATTTAATTTTGTGCATTGTTGAGCAATGACAAAGGAATATTGTGTGTTAGCTCTGCAAGAACTTTTGCTTGAGTTAATACGATCTACAATTTATGGAAATTCCTCTTAAATCCAGGAAGTTTTAAAACAGAATCTCATATAATACTGAAAGACGAAATTAACACATGAAATCATTTGCTGCATTATGAGAAATCAACAATACAGTGTTTGAAAACAATCTAAATGATCAAGGATTACTCGTGAACAGAACACTATACCTGGAAACGACCATTTGAGGCTAAGGCGTTTGAATTGACCTGAACCCCTTGATTCAAATGACCAACGAAGATAGGATTTCAACAAAAGTAAGAATAAAATTAGATTTAAGTGGACCAGAATCAAGAATGAACATTTTTAATTTGGGTTGTACATAAACATAAAAATCTCAATGAGTTTAACCACTAATGTCTATGCAAAGCAAGAAATTGAATTAACTTTCTTGAGTGATCTTTTGGGTACTCAATACCATTGCATATTCTTTTATATACTCAAAAAGAATTATAAATTGCACGAAATTAAGCATATATTCATAATAATCTGCTTCACAAGTGTTACAAGCAGTATCATTTTCATAGGCTTGTATAAGCGAACCAAAATAAAACCAAACAATGTTTTGAATGTAGGCAAAAAAGTTTAGCCTGTAGGTCTTAGTATCTTAAAACTGTGCATCGCTGTCAGCGTGTACAAAGACCAAGTTTCGGATATTTTGTTTTGAAACTATATCCTTAAATTTTGAGTTTTCCCAGTGGTATTTCTGTAGTCATATAAATAAAATTCTGTGCTTCATAAGTAAAAATTTAATTAAAAATTTCAATTAATCTTTCAACTAATAAACAATTTTTAGTAGCAAGACAGTGAAAATTTAATAAAGTAATTCAATAAGTATTTCTCAAAAAGTAATTGTGTATTCAAGGCACAACTGGTAATCTTATTTGGTAATCTTAAACAACAAGCGCTTACCAGCATACGTGGAAAAGACTATTAAATTTCATTACGATTCAGGTTTGGTTCTAATTATTCAAGAAGTTTAAGAAACGTTTCTAGATAATTCTATTAGTTTGTTTCTGAAATAGTAAAACAACGTGTTTAAATTAAAGGAGAAAATATTATTTGTTTCAAATGAAAAATAGAAAACCTACTTTATTTCAAAACAATTTTGTAAATGCTTACACTCTAATGTCAAAAAATTCAAATTTACCTTAAAATAATTCAAATATTAGTTCAAAACGTATTTATATGAATGTTATCTCAACCAAAATACAAGATTGTGCTTACATTAAAAGTAAGTGTACATGTAACATTGTTCGAAAATGTGCAAATAATTGTGAAAAATAGTATAGATTCCATTTTTTAATAAAACAATTCAGGTAGACTTCAAATGCCTGCCACCTTGCTTCTAAAGACATTTTGAGAGACAGCAAGTATTCACTAAGAATAAATAAAAACCTTACCTATTGAATATAAAATTTATCATTTGATATAATTTGTTCAATCAAAACCTTGCAGAAACTTTCATGTAGCACTACACCTATCAAAATACAGTGAATTCTACAGAAATTACAATATGCAAGAAGGCTCTCTTAAATAGAAAATCTTCCCCCTGAACAGCTTCAGAATTTCTAACATCATAGTTTCTTGATTTGCTGAATTCAATGCAATTCAAATTTAAAAGATTTATATAGCTATATTCACACAGTCTTGAAAACAACTCTTATCTATATACTAAAAGTTGATATGACATTTTCATATTTTACAATTAAGTCCAATCAACAGACTCAGATTTAATAAATCAAATGAAATTTCATTCTTAATTATGTTCGGTACTTCAGTAATTTTCTATGTGCCAATTTTTTCCGAAATGTTAAGCACAGACAGATAATTATTTTGTAATTTGTAAAAAATAAGTTGAAGTAATGAGGCCAATCAATACAACATACCAATTTCAACCAATCAAACTTTACATTTTAATGTGTCAATGAGGTCTAGATCAGAATCAGGTATAGAATATTCTACCATGTTAATATGGCTCTACATTCAGGTATCAAATTTCCTATCACATTACGAAGGATCTATATTTGGGTATTGAATCATCTACCATCGTACTAAGGATCTGCATTCAAGTATCGAATCTCCTACCATGTTACTTAGGCTTTGCATTCAGGTATCGAATCTCCTACCATGTTATTAAGGATTTGCATTCAAGTATCGAATCCCCTACCATGTTACTTAGGCTGTGCATTCAGGTATCGAATCTCCTACCATGTTACTTAGGCTTTGCATTCAGGTATCGAATCTCCTACCATGTTACTTAAGGTATCTCCTGCATTCAGGTATCGAATCCCCTACCATGTTACTTAGGCTGTGCATTCAGATATTGAATCTCCTACCATGTTACTAAGGCTCTGCATTCAGGTATCGAATCTCCTACTATGTTACCAAGGCTCTACATATTCTTTATAAAAATAGATATTTTGATCATCAGAACTGGTGTGAAATGAAAGTCTTGTCTAAATGTAAATAGTTTACGTCATAGAAAAAGAATTTATCATGAGATCAGATCGTTAATACTTAAGCTATATAAGAGACCTAAGAAAGGGAATAACTTGGGACAATCGTCCCCGAATCATAAAACCATTTGTCATTTTTCACTCCCAAACCTGAGACATCCATTTGGTAGAAGACATTTGTGTTAGACCCTTAAAGTTTTTACAAGATGAGACAGGTGATTTGAAAGTTGTGTGAATCCTTGAATATTGCAAGCATCGACAGAAAACTTGATTTTTGAGCACATTGGCAACTTGAGCAGAAAAACTCTTGACGACAACCTACTTAAAGGTTGAATTGTTGTTCTTATGTTGTATGTAATTTTATACTATACAAATATTTTGAATTTGTGGTATGATTATTACTTGAAATTTCTTTGTTTGATCTAAGTTTTTTTCAAAGTATTTTAAAACATTGTACTTTATATGTATATGATACGGAGAATTTTATGATAAAGAATTTTTAAGAAGATTATCACATATTGATCTTGCTGTTGATGAACATGCATTGTATTCGTTCTTTAGGAAAAAACTCGTTAAATAAATTTTCAGTGTAGATATATGAATACATATTTTTATATAAATATTTAAAGTGTTTATAGAAGAAATTAATGTGTTATTAAAGAGAGGAAAATTAATTTTAATATTTTTGGAATTTATACTGAATTTTGGTAAATATCACTTAATAACCTCTTCTGCAGAGTTTAGTAATTATAAGAAATTCAATTAAATAATAAGAAATTGAAGCACTTTCACACACACACAGTTGCAAATTGAGTAAGTTTAGATATCTCCTTACAATACAAACTATAAGTTTGTTTCATAATGCTATGCCAAGCTGGCAGCCAAATGGTTAACGCTCGTGCCCTCGGTTCAACAATTTGTGGGTTCGAATCCCACTTTGGGCATGGATGTTTGTAGTGGTTTGGAATCCACTTTAAACCATAGGTCCCGGTCTAATTAGCTCTTGTATGCAAAAAATGACAGTTGAGCAACAAACAAACCAAACGTTTCATAATGCTAGATTAAATAGGTAATCACAATAAACAATAATTGAAATAAAATTAAGGTGTACTATTATTTAACTATTTTTATAAGTATTTTTTTTATTTAATTCAAATAGACTATGATTTAATGAAGGAAGATATTCGTATGATGTGTAAACTGCTACAGAAATACCACGCATCAAACTAAATTTGAATCTTCAAGATTAATTAAATATGCTAAAAAATATACATCCTACAAAATACATACTAAATATAGCATCTTAATTCTTCAAACGTGTTACTTTCTAATGTTTGTATAATTTGCCAATTAATTCAACTAGATTTTATATTAGTATATGTGAAACTTGAAGATATTTTCGAAACAAACTTTGAATTAAAGCTTTTTAATATATTGCATTTACGCTGTAAAGAAAAACTAACATTTTATGAGTTATGTTTATAGAAAAAAGAGCATGATTAATATTACTTTATAATTCAAAAAGTAGACGTTTTTAATATCGTTTATATATAAATAAAACAGTTTTTTTAAATAATTTAATCTTAAAACAGATTTTGTGTTTTGCATGTAAAATAAACTTTTACTCCAGGCAAAAAGATGTCAAAAATATATGGAAAGTTAAAGGAGCTTATAGCCGCTAAAATTATTAATCTTTTCCTAAAGATAATTGATACATATACGTATAATTATTGGTAATGACATATTCATAATTATTTTGTTTAATTATATCGATTAAAGCAATAAATTTATTTTTTCAATTTTTTAATATTTGCGTCAGTTTTGATAATTATGTTAATGCTAATTTTTCTGACCTTAATACTACAAAACTATCAAAATCCCTAATGCCAAAATCCAAACGTAAATTTTCTGTAATATCTTCTTAGGCAAGTCTGATTTATTTTCGTAACTAGACGCTAAAAAAAACCAAATTTCAATTCATTTTGAGTCACTACTTCACCTATTTTATTTATTACAATATATATATTCAGACTTGTATGCTTGATTCTTGAGATCCGCTTGTAAGTCTTCGTCGATAATAGGACAAATAGGACAATGACAGATGTACAACCACAGAAGAATAACGAAGAAAACACCCAGGGCCACAGTGGAAATCGAACCCATACTCCTACGCTCTCAAGCGATTAGCAGTAATGCCTTTGACCACTCAGCCACGAAGCGCCCTACTTAAACTAACTTAAAAAGTTATAAAATCAATGGTACGACCAACCTGTTGCCAAAGAGCACAGGGAAAATTCCGGGAAAATTCAAGATCCTACTTTCTTGATGCCCTCGGACATCATGGAAAAGTCATACATGTTTGAAAGGACATTTGAAATAGTTTTTCCAACTTTAGACGAATGGAACAACATGTTTGAAACTAAAACAGGAGATCTAATCTGGTAAAACTGATCTAACTGAAAAACAGCCTCTCAGGACTGGGAGTATATAGCGTGTCACCCAAAACCAGCCTATCTGAAAGGCTTGGGCTGTACGCTACGGTCTTCCAGGCAGAAGTTTTGGCCATTATCCACTGTTTGCGGCTAAATATGAGGAAGGGCTACCACAGTAAGAGGATTCTCATTTTTAGTGACAGTCAAGCCGCTTTAAAAGCGCTCAATTCTTTCGAAATCAAATCTAAAATGATTTTGGAATGTAGAAACCTTCTTACAGAACTGGCAACTAGAAACAAGGTGATCCTTGTATGGGTGCCAGGGCACAAAGGTATCGAAGGTAATGTAAGGGCTGATGAACTTGCTAAACAAGGATCTTTTACTCCCATCGGTGTAAAACCTTTTTGTGGGATCAATATGAAGACTAATGCAAAAACCAATGTTCTTAGATGGGAAAAACGGAAGATGTATGAAGCTTGACTCAACACACCTGGTCAAACCCACGCTAAAAGTATGATCTGTGGATCATCAGCGAGGATTGCCTCTGAAATTCTAAGATGCTCTAGGCAGAAGATACGTTTAATCGTAGGCTTCATAACTGGGCACTACTATTTCAGAAAACACCTCCATAAAATGGAACTATTTCAGCAAGACCCTATCTGCAGGAAATGTCATACGCAAGAGGAAACGGCCAAGCATATCATTTACGAATGCGAAGCTCTTGCCCTCCCTAGATTAACTTCTTTAGGCATCATCCATTCTAGAGAATTACACCTAGACTCCATTAAAGGGTTATATCGGACTATATTAATAAAGTGGGTGGCCCAAGCAACTGGAACTAAGAAACATTGGGGTTGGAGTTATTGGTACAAAATGCTGAAAAAAGCAGAGGTGCCCAATGACATACAAACCCAAATCTAAGAGGAAGAAGAACTTAAAAAGTGGTTAATTCATTTTATTTAATTCCCCTTAGATATAAAATAGAAAAAATAGAAAACTGTGCATTAAAACGTAAAAATGTGCATTAAAGAGTAAACTTTAGAAATCACTCCTAAAAACTTCTCTACATTTAGCCAACTTTCACTAATGTAAAACATTAAACAAGAAATATTAAGACAAGAATTCATTTCAAAGTTTACAAATACAAAAGTGTGTGTATATGTATACGAGGGTCACTCTGAAATTTTTGAGATAGAACTAGGTTTTTAAAGTTATACCCTCAAAATTTTAGGTGTGTTCAAAGTAGTCTCCTCCAGCATTAATGCACTTTTGTAGACGAATTTTCAACAGATTAAATACCTCAAGTCATTCATTTCTTCGAATAGATGAAAAAAATGCATTTATAGCCACATCAATCTCTTCTTCTGAATGAAAACGACGTCCACGTAAGTTCTTTTTTAGATTAAAGAATAAACAAAAGTCGTATATAGCTAGATCAGGTAAATACGGCAGATGTTCGATCACTTTAATTTGTTTTTGTTTAAGAAACTCAACTGATAATCCGTCTGTATGTGAAGATGCATTGTCATGATGAAGCATTAGTCCCCTAATATTCAGTTCTTGTAGAATTTCTGGAAGACATTTAGTGGTATACCAGTTTGCTGTTATTGTCTTCTGTCCTTCCAGTTTGATGGCTTTGACCAATCTCGTACTTCTGAAGAGAACGGCATACATCACTTTTTTCAGAGCGCGTTGTTTTTTCATCATTGTCGACGTGGGATCATCTTCAAAGACCCATACTTTGCTTTCTTGACATGTTGGAACATCAAAAATAATATGTACGTTTCATCACCTGTTACAGTTTTAGAAATGATGCGGTGGCCACCATCATTCAGCATCTTAACAGTTTCTTTACTGATTCTGTCACGCTCCTCTTTTTGATGCTCAGTTAGATTATGGGGAACCCAACGTCAAACTACTTTTTTCATATGTAATTCTTCATGAATGATTTTGTGTATGGCTGCGGATCCAATGTTAAGTTCCTTCTGCATCATTTGATCATTTGCATCATTTGATAGGTACAGCGATTATCATCCATTAACATTTTTTGTATGGCAGACACATTATTCGGGATTACTGCCGACGGCGTCCTTCCTGTGTGTTCTTCATCCTGAAGAAAATTGCGAGATCTTCTAAATTCTCTAAACCATCTGAATACAGTAGCACGAGCTGGAGATTTATCATCAAATGCTAATTGCAACCGTTGAACGCATTCTTCTTGATTTAATCCTGCTTTGAAATCGTAGAAAATCATAGCGCGAAAATGTTCTCGCGTCAACTCCATTTCCTCTTCTGCTTAAAATTTATTCCACGCTAAACAAATTGAAGTAAGTCAGCAAAAAATCGTCTTCTGTGTTAAAATACTTTGTACTTTAAAATTAAACCGTTATTTTTCTTTTGTAAATTCTTGAGTGTGTCTGCGCGTATCTCAAAAATTTCAGAGTAACCCTCGTATATGGAAGCATTGAAAGGCTATTTGAAATATCATTTCAATTTTATTACCTAAGAATTGCATGAAGTATATAAATAAACAACTTGAATTTTGATTTTTAACTATATGTAATTTGTAACATTTATGTAAGTTGTCCATTTCTCCCCCAAAATGAACATGCAAAATATTTCCTAACATCTGTTCATTTGAGTAAGCTGTTTAATACTAACGTAACCAGAGAGAGAAAAATTCAGCCAAATAAATAACAAAGAAATCTCTCTAATATTATTAAATTTGAATAAAAATCAAAATTCAGTGTAATATTACTTTTATTGAATTTAATTTAGTTTGATGGTTTATGAATTATCTGGTTTGTACCACTGCAAACTAAATAGTAATTCTGATCACTCAAAGTTACAAAGATTTCATGTGCTTTTGATCTCACTTTCCTCGATAAACAAGAAACAACAAAATATCATTAAGCAGGAACTTTGAGTAAAGGATTAATTTTCTATTTTCTAGCTTTGTTGTTGTTGTCGTGTGACAAGTGAAAAAGAAAAGGTAAAAAAGACAAGTCATATAGGACTAATATATGGAGCTCTGCCTTGGCCACATCTTCAACTTTTTCCGTATAAAGGGTGTCATGGCAGCAGTTGGAGTCGATGTTGAAGAGGGTCGAGGCAACAGATGTAGTTGAAGAGATGCCTAGAATCCAGCTGAACTCCTGTGCAGGGCCTGCATTCTGCGTAGGTTCTAGATCCGTTGGGCATGATTTTCATACCCCTCATGTGCCCAGTCCACATTCTGCTGATGGTAGAGGTAATTCCACGGTCAGGATTAAGCTCTGGTAGGCAACATTTTCCTACCCTTCGGTATTTCCCCGCTGAGCTGAAGCTTTGCGGCAACGTTTGCATCGAAACAAGAGGTAGTCGTGAGAGGGGGATTGGTATTTCTAGCCTCCTTGGCGAGGGAGCCCGCCTGTCCATTTCCCTCGATGTTAACATGTGCAGGGACCCATTGGATGGTGCAGGTTTTCTCACTTGCAACTAAGGTGAACAGAAGCGTGTTGATGTCTTGGGCAAGTCTCGTTTTACCTCCTTTAATGGTCTCCAGTGACAAGTGCAACATAACAATTGGAATGTAAAATAACCAAATGAATTAATAAAACTGTAATCAAAGGAAGATAAATGTAAATAACATGTTTGGTATTATAGTTATGAATTCTTCTTAAAAATTTTGATTGTGCCGTATAAACAGTTATTGAACAACATACAATTCTTCAATTTATGCTTCCAATTTTCCATCATACGTGTAAATTTATAAGTTTCTTAATTCATATTAAAATTTAGATACCATTTGAAATAAACCAATTATTGTAAAAAAGCGACAACTGAGTGACAACTAGATTGTTGTTACTAATGGCACTTGGACAAGCCTAACTCGCTATGTCAAGCTAGCTATGCCTTAGCTATGCGAATTTAAGTCAAATGGGAGCGTCTTTCGTTTAAACACATCTACGCGTGGGCTACTTCGTGAGAGAATCACCACCCAAAGGGGTATTTCTGAATGAATATGCGTTGGTAAAGATTCATTTACATCTTCCTTTTTTTGTACTCAAATTTATTTTTGTTTAAGCAGAAAGATTATCCTACATTTTATAAGAAAAGTATAGTGTATAAAATATAGTTTATAAGAAAAGAATAGTTTATAGAAATTTTTTATAGAAAAGAATTTTTAAGAAAAAGTTTATAGAAAAGAATAGTAAAGAAAGAAAAATAATAGTTTATAAGAAAAGTAAAGATTATCCTACATTTTATAAGAAAAGTATTGTGTATAAAATTTTAATAGGGCATTATGGGAGATTTTTTTGATAGATGTTTTCCCGTTCGTTTTCAAAATTTTTGTTACAAAACTTTTGAAGTAATAAATATTTTCACCAAGATTAACTTTTCGCAGGTTAATAACATTCATTTAGAGGTTTAATTTTAATCTTAAGAATTTAACAATAGTTTTAAGTCAGATTAGATTTGCTTTTAAAAAGACAATAGTTTAGCCCTCCCTCTACACACATGCCATAGATACCCTTTTATAGGGTAGGCAACCATTCACACCTCATTCATACAAGAAAAGGACAAAGACAGGATAGATAGAGAGAGAAAAAAAGTACATCCATGCCCGAACCGGGATTCGAACCCAGGACCTCCTTATCCGCAGTCAGGCTCGCTGACCACTAGATTAGTTGGGCTAGATTAAACTCATTGCTTGATAAATATTATTACTATCGAGTATACTATTTAGATTAAAAGATCTTATTAAGACTTTTTTCTTGCCTATGAAAAGACTAATTTAATTATTGGTTGGAGAGAGAGTACTTTTTAATTATATCTAACCTCCAATGTATGAGATAAATTGTCTTATATATTTAGAGCTATTTTTGCCATTTTAGCAAAGGTAAAATCTACTCTCCCTAAAGAAACTCAAAACACTGAAATATACTCTCTCTCTTCTCTATTCATTTAGAATAAATGTTTCTCTATTTATCGATCTGAGTAAGAAAATGGCAAATGAAATTGGGATATAAAATGAGTCAGTTAATTAAATTAAACGCGATACTATTTTTCGGAATTAAAGTTTAATTTGAGAAAGCGATTTACCATAAAACTAGATTAGAAAACTTTTCATTTAGGCTAGGAGAAAATGTGCTTATTAATTAATTGAAAAGAAATCAATAATGAAATTTTTAATAGGAAAGAGAAAAATCATGTATTTTGTTAATTTAAAACTTGAAAGGCGGAAATAATGCATTTGTCAAAAAAGTAAGCTTTGTAATCTTCTAAAAACTAACTGAAATAAGAATTTTTAAATAATGATAGGTGTACATATAATTCTGCTAAGGAAAAGTTTTTAGAATCACTTTAATATTTAATTGCTTATGCAAAACGACGGCCCATACATAGTTTTTTTTTAAACTTTTGCATCATTTATGTGCTTTTGATATTATTACGATGGAAGGATTATTTATTTTAGAACAATGGTAATGTTTAATGAAGCAAAATTTAAATGTTAAGAAAATAAAGGTGCATTTATTTATTATTCAAAATAATCATTTTTCAACCAAGCTGGAAAAAGGTTAGTAGAGAAATAAACAATTCTGTGTTTGATGCCGCAATTTTTTAAAAATATGTGCATATTAATTCGATGCTTTAAATAAATATATACTTTTGTTTGTGAAGAATATGATTTGCTAAAATTATTAAAAATATCAGTCAGCAGTAAAATATCCTGTTGGAATCTTTTTGATTCAATTAACGGCCAGTATGTTTCCCAGACCTGAATCCCGCAGAAAAAGATGCTATACATGATCCACATAATGCAATTTTCAGTAAAATTGTACATTTGTGATACAATTGCGTAGTTTTGTTACTGAAATATTGGATGATGTTACAATATTAGGCACCAGTACGAGGTTCGATCCTTGTTCTGCCTTTCATACATTCAGTGGACCGATGAAACGAGTAACAAACTTGCTTGAGAACTAAACACCGACTGTATCGCGTTAGGCTGACCACCTAACTTTCCGTGGCTCATGAAAACAGATATAGGCACTATAGGCTTTGGCTTAGTTATATGCTATCGTGCCACATTGTTTAGTTAAGAGCATTTTAACATTCTGTCAGTTGCTGTGATTTCTTTCTTTTATACCATCTAAGTATAAAATTAAGAAATCTGTTAATTATATAAGCCTAAGCTAAGTATTTTATAATTAATAATTTTTTTAAATTTTTTAAAAATATTTGTTTCTTATTTTATATAGTGATTGTAAAGACATGAATGAAAGAACATGAAAAACATAAAAGTTAATCCTAAATAAGCATTTAAAAGAGGTACAATTTTGTGTTTGCATTTATTTTGCATAGTTATCAGTACTATTTAAGAACTATTTAGCTGTTTTATCTATTTAGCATGCATATATATATATATATATATATATATATATATATATATATATATATATTCCAACAGTGGGGATTTGGGTGACTTGCGGGGACTTGACCATATATATATAGAAGAATTAAATACTGTGGGTAAATTGCTGTATGTTATAATAAAATTTATCAGGATACTTTTATGTCCCAATAGTAAGGAAATTAATATCAATGACCGTTTTTTTCCAACGGTGGGCATTTGGGTGCCGAACCCTATGCCAAAACAAGACCAGAAACTGCTACTCATTTGTCGTTACCCAGCGGGCACCTGTGAACCAAGTCACGGAGGCGAGTAGGGTTGCCCGCGCCATACCACCACAAACCCGTTTATAGGATGATCAACATTCATACATCATCACAGAAGAAAGGACAGAGAAACACAGAGAGAACCGAGAAAAAAGTAACATCTATGTCCGAACTGGGATACGAACCCGGGACCCACAGCTCAGGAGAGAGGAACACACACACACACACAATAACATAGTAAACAGCCAATAATCTGTTATTTGAGTAAGAGTGATTCCTAGTTCGGTAGTTAATGATAACAGTGAATATAATAATTTATTTTTAAAATTCCAATGAAAATTTATTTTAGAGCAATTCTTATTTTACTTATAATAAATCTATCCAACAAACGTATTACAAATTTACCAACAAGAAAATCATTTTGAAATTAAATATGAATCCAAAATATATTAATAATAGAAAAAATTTATATTTTATTTAAAATAACTTGATGACTTGAATTATTAAAATTTACAATTCAGAAAAATAATTTAATTTTTATTTTTTAATAATTCAAGTACTGTTATCAGTTGGCTGCCAACTGAAAAGTAATACTTGATATTTCACTGAATAATACGTATTGAGTTGTATAAATAACCTTCAGGAAGTAGCAAGATTTGAAAAACTTTAAATGAATATGTAAATATTGCTTTGAAATTATTTGATCACTAAATGACTTCACTCAATAAAGTGATAGTTAAAGATAACTGGTGATGGGTAAATAAAAATTGATTCAATGCAATGCAGAGAAAATAACAAGAGCAGTAAAGAAATTCATACGTTCTCTCTCTTGGTTTCTAGATCATGAAATAGGGAAACTAAAATGCCGTTGCTAAAAATGTTATAAAGGAAAAAAATAATATTATTTTATATATTTTAGGCTTAATGGAGACTAATAAAAATGTTTGTATTAGATTTAAAAAAATTAAAATATTAAAAAAAAGTTCTTTGAATGCAATAATTTTTAATAGTTAGAGAAATAATATACTTGTCCTGTTATCTACCGAGACGAAGTGAATTCAACAAAATAATGCCTCTTCAGCATATTACATTACTATTTAATTTACCATTGCATTGGAGCACTACACGTTTGAAGTCAAAGAATTGTATTGAAAAGTATTTCCCCCCCAATCTGTAAGTTAACTAATCCGCAAATTATTTGGAATGTTTGCATTTTTTGGAAAACATGGATTATTTTTTTGCACACAAGGGCCTGTAAATCCTGACCTATGGTTTAAAGTGAATTCCGAAGTATAACATACACACATGACCAAGATGGGATTCAAACTCAGGAACTGTTGAACCGAATGCAAAAACGGTCTCAAGTATTTCCTTTTATTTCGTTTCTTAAAAGGCAAAGAAAATAAGTGCAGATTTTAAACTGTAGTTGACAACATCGTAATGTTTCAATTTGTATGTTAGAGAATGCTGAAATTTAATTAATTCGTAAGTTGTGAAATTAATCAAGAAATTAACAATGTATACTGAATTGTATAGACTATATTAAAAAAAATTCTATACTTTCTTAGAAATAAAATATGTAATTTAATAGACAGCTTTTATTGAATTTTCTGAAATTACTTAAGATTAACTTTGTATAAACTGAAATTTATTATTTTTCGTCTTTACATATTATGTACAAAAACATTACAATCCATGATTGCCAGCAAAATGCTAACGCATTCTTGCTTAAAAAAATTCTAGGAAAGCTTTACTTTGTCCCACTTTTGAATATGATTTGAAAAGGGAAATAAAATAGACAAAACACCTAGATAAAAACACAAAAAAAGATAAAAATTCTTATTAATCTGGAAATGATTTTATTGATAAGACTATTAAATGGAAATAATTACATATTTTTTCACAAATGTGATGTAGAAAAGTGAAAAAAAATTGAAAATATGGTATCAAAATTTATCACATAATATGAAAATTGCGAGATATTAATTCATATACATTTTCGATTGTATTCCTTCATAGTTATTAATTTGTATATTACCCGATATCAATTTAAAGAGGAAAACATTAAAGTGAATTAACAAATATGTGTGATTGATTCCAACAGAAAAATCACAAAGACAATTACACGTTTCAAAATAGGCCATTTCGAGGGCATGAAAATAAATATAGACAACACTAGAGAAATTGTCCCGACGAATAACTCTCTCCAAACCATATTTTCAACTGTCCATGAATACTAGCATCTTTCCAGAACATCGGAGAATACTCATTTGATGGCGATATCTAAGCTCCATGGCACGACAGCCCATGAGGGCCAAGGCCTACAATGCCCATAACTGTTTTCCTGACCGAGGGCCCTGGAGTGCGAAGCATATGTCCCAGTTAGGTGGTCAGCCTAACGTAAGACCCCCAGTGTTTAGTTCCCAAGCATGCTTGGTACTCAGTTAATCGACCCACTGAAGGGATGAAAGGCTGAGTCAACCTTGCCCAGCCCGAGGATCGAACCTCGGACCTGTGTCATAGGAGCGTGAAACGCTGGCACTAAGCCACCGGGCTTCGATGGTGATATCTGCACAGAAAATATAGTGAAGCTGGCTAAAACCGTTATTGGTAGTCATGGAACCATTTGACATTTTGGACACGGCACCATTCATCCAACCAACTTCTATAATATTAGTGAGAGATGATATTTGATTGGCAAGATGTTTTGATTTTAAGTAAAATAAGAAGATTTTTAAAAATACAATCTAAAAGTTTTTCTAAATGATTTTATTACCAATCTGTCAGAAAATTTTCTGTCGAATTTGATAGTAGGTTCAACTCTCTAGGTGAATATGGAAGAGCATGAAATGGTTCAAATTAAATCAACTCTTATACAAAAAAGGCAGCATTAAAAAAAAAAAAGATTCCCACTTACATAAGTATGCTCAATTGATGTTAAATAAATAAAACTAATTATAATACTATATTACATAATTATAATTACGAAAGAATTAATTCAATTTTGAATTTATAAATCTAAATATCAAAACTCACTTTAACAAAACAATCGGAAGGAAATATCAGTAAATGTGAACGACACATGCAAACATTCCGCAGTAAGAGACAACAAATCTTACTGAAGCACTAAATGCATCCACATTCTTATTTTTTTCTTTCTTCTCAATTTTTTTAATCCCAAGAACGCCATACGAGCTTTTTAACAAAAACTAAATATCTTCCACTTTAGATTTTATACTTTCTCGAAGTTGTGTGTGTGTTGCGGTAAAAGAAAAAATGCCCACGGAAGCAGTAAATTCAATAAACTTTCCGACCTACCTTATGAAGCAGGGCATAATGTTTCCGGGAGCTAATAGCTTAACCTGGGACTATATTTTAGCGTAATCTAAGTTTTGCGTGAAACGCTCCGCTAAATTTGAGCGCTTCGTGTTGAGAAAAAGAAAAAAACTTAGAACCTATTTTTCTTTATTTAATCTTTTACGCCCGGTAAATCTGCATGCGCCCATTAATTTTCGCTTTGCTTTTTCTGGCGCGTAAGAAAATTAACCAGCCGCTTATGTTTCGTCGTATTTATTTTTACGTTTTTAATCAGCGCTTTCACTTACGGCTTGCCCCAATGTCATGTATTAATTTATCATACATTAGTTTATGGGAGGCACGTTAAAGAAGAGGAAAAAAATACTACACCCAGTTTTAATCTGATATTTTTCTACAGAACTCTTTATCCAGTAAAAATATTTTATAAGGACCCATTAAAAGACGATATTTCTAAGAATATTTAATAAATGTCAGAATCTTTATGTTTAATAGAACCATTTCTGTTGTCATCAAACTATAATTATCGATATATTTGTAGAAAACAGTAATTTTCTATTTCCTTAAAGGTAGAGCAGGACTTGATGTAAAAGGAAAAATAGTGGCTTGGAATTCATTGAAATATTAATAGGAAGATATTATTTATTATGCAGATATTTTAGTGATTGTTGGAGCACACTTTTATCACTGTAATGAGAATTTTGCATTGCATTGTATCATTGAGTTTATTTCCTTTTATCCTTTTCATTTTGACTTGTGAATGGTTAGTGCTGTTATCCTTCGGTTCAGTTGTTTGTGAGCTCAATTCTCATTTTAGGAGTAGTTTTTGCATTGTTACACTCATCTACTTTAAACTGTAGACTTGCCGCTCAGCCTGTCTAGTGGTCAGAGTGTCTGACTGCGGATAGGGAGGTCCTGGGTTCGAATCCCAGTTTTGGGCATGGATGTACTTTCTCCCTCTGTCTATCCTATCTTTGTCCTTCCTTTGTATGAATGGGTTGTGAAAGGTTGCCTACCCTATAAATGGGTACCTTTGGCATGTATGTACTGAGGAAGTCGGACTCCATACCAAATTATGGTTTAGTTAGAAAAGTGGAGCAGCGCACTCCATAATGCTAGCCTAGTTGGCACAAGACAGCAACAACAACTGTAGACCTCAAACTGATTATACTTTGCATAGAAAAAAGTAATTGTGAAACCAAAAAAATACTTAATCACTGATTTCTGCCAATCGAAGTCACTAAATTTTGCTAATTGCTTTGTAATTTTGAATCAATTATTAAGTGAAAAACGAAGGTTCACGTTTTCTGAAATTTCGCTTAAAAATGCGCATTACTCTAACCATGTAACATTAAACTCTACAAATATTTAGTAAACAAAATTCCTTTCAACATTGAAATCATCAGCTGAATTAGGTACGGCATGGCATTTACAGATATCAGAGTGGATATCTGTAAATGCCTGTTTATTTTAATTTTAGACAGTCACTAAACTTATTCAAGTGAACAGCATCAGGGGCACTAACTACCAGAAAGGCAATCCTGTGATTAACACTAGAAGACTATACACTTCTTATGTGCTCGAAGGAAATTAAGTAGTTACATGTGCTTTATTTTGACATTCTATGGTTATTCTATTTCATTTGTACTCTAATTCAATTGGAAACTTTGGAACAAAGAGGACTCTCCTCTACATTATTCATCCAATACCGAAATAAAAATCAATCTTTCGAAAAGCTAAGCTGATGATGAAAGAACTTTCCATTCAATTTCTAGCTCGTCTTAAGTGTATTCAATCTTAGTGATATATTTTTCATTCTTAGAGTAATGAAATGGAACACATAAATTTTTATATTCTCTAATGAATCAAAAGACAATACTTCAAAAATTTTTAAGCAAGAACTACTTTCTTAATCCAAACGTATACGAAATTATCAATATAAGATCTTAAGAAGGAAGAAATAAATTCAAGATTATAAATTGATATAATCAAGATTATATCTTTTCAATTTCTTATATACAAAACTATAAATACATTACAAACTATTTTTCTTGTTTTTTTAATTTTATTTTTGCTAACTATTTAAATTAATAAGTAATAAAAATGTTATATTTTAAGAATTTTTAAAATAATGAATAATTATATAAGTTCTCTTAAAAGCACTACCAGAATTTTTGTCAAATAATAGTGGAAAAAATTACAAATTGTGTATTTATGTAAATTTGATAATATTTGAATTTTTTAATCTGAAAAATTTTTTATATAGATCTAGAAGAAACTACAAAAATAATTCTATATACATATTTATATCTAAAAAATTATCATTAAGTGAAAGTTGTTAAAAATTAAACATTTAAACCTTACGCTTCACAGTAAAAAAAATTAAAGAAAAGTATATTTTGAATGAAGGATGCAATGCTAAACTATTTCTGGAATATTTTTTGAAGATTGTGAAGACAGAGGACAGTTTTTTGAACTATCAGTGGTCAATGTTTCCAACGAGAGCATGATAGAGAAAAATGTCGTTCTCATTGTTCTGATGCAACGGATTCGATATTGAACACATACTTGTCTTAACTATAAGCATCTTTCAGTACAGTGATTCTAATATTTTGTTCACATGAAACTTTATAAAAAACATATATTTCAAGCTACTAAGACATTTCTTATTTATTAAGCAAGTCGGGAATAACATAACAATAATTCATTGTAAAAGGCAGTGGATTTCATACTTATTCCAATTGAAGACTGTCATGATATGAGGAGTTTTCTGCTGATTTAAAGCTCTGTAGAGGCCAATGTCTACCTATTAATATGGAGAGGACAGAGAGAGCAATTGTGATTTCATTTCAGCCACTTGAACATGATTTGAAACTGTAGGCGACTGATTAAATTGATCTAATTTAGTATAAAGAAACAGGCATATCTGAGGAATGCAGATCAGTTACCTATTCTATATTGATGCTTCGTATGTCTTCTTGCAGAATATTACCTATAAAGACTGAATTTTCAAGGTAACTTAAGTTTTAATCTCTTACTCCTGAGGCAATGGCATTAAAGAGTGAAATGCAACATTTGATGCTGTATTATTTTCTGTTCTCTTATTTGATGCAGATACATACATAACAATTTGAATGGAACAAATTCTTGAATCTCACTCAAATAGCAAGATAAGCAATTGAGCTTACACCTGCCTTTCCACATTTCTCCATATAAAAAATAATATTTAAGATTCCAGTCAGCGTAGTAATCTGTATGTGTTTCAAAGAAAAACTAAGGTAAAAAAAACAATGATAACATTTATATTCTGATAAGAACCGATTTCAAGTCAATAGGTTACTTATAGCTACTGGTACCTATATCTCGAAAATGCTTTATATAAGATAATTTAAATTAAAGATATAAAAATTATGATTGAAAAAGGATTTTGTGCTCCAACTAATGAATTTTTTTCTGCAGAAAAGTGGTTCAAGTATATGTGAGAAAATTATATTTTGTGTGCACACTTTTACATAATTAATAATAACTTTGTTGAAAAAGCATTTTTGGAAAAAGATTTCAAGCCTTTCAAGTCAAGATTTTCCCTGCTCGCCATACAAAATGATTCCAACAATCACATTCTAACAACCAAGTTTATTTGGTTTTAAGGATTTATGTCATAAATTGCACATAAGATTTTTTCACAAATTAATGGAATTCTAATGATTATTTTTAAGCATTGATTTGAAAAACAACAAGCACATGTATGAACAATTGTTTATCAAATTTATTTTTAATATTGTGACAAAATTTTTTATTAATTTTTATTTCAAAAGTAAATTGCAACTTTTTATTTTCCAAAAAATGTTTCGTATTTATGATTGTATTTATTTATAGGTTTTTTTAAAATTTTCAACAGAAAATGGATCTATTGTATTTTTAAGATTTCTTTGTTCATTTTTAAGGTAACTCAACAATGTCTGCAAAAATAACAATGCAATCTTAATATTTCAAGATTAGTAACTTAACGATAAAAAAATTCTTACCTGAAACAATAAAATATTTTCTTTTAAAGAATAAAGGGAAAAAATACAAGAAAGATTCCCTTCCAAACTTTATAGTTTTTTTTTAGTTTCAACATTAGTTTAAGAGATCCTTAGAGAAAAATTTTCCATTTAATCTTTTTCGAGAAAGATGAGAAGTTCCTAAAAAGAAAATATAGATAAAATGTTGAAAAAAATTGACAACTTTACTGTGAACTGTTTTTCGTCTTTTCGGAGTTTATTTTAACGAGTTTGTAGCAAAGAAATAAAAACTATTTTTTTTTCATTTTATTTCAATGGTCTTAAAGGGATAAGGTTCAATACTCAAACTTCGCTATTGCAGAGTTCAATTATCTAAACGGACAAGAAAATTTAACATTTTCTCTTGGATTTTATTTGTTAAAGTAAATAAATTCTGCAATACAATGCAGTTGAAATGTAATTTATAATTTTAAGGTATTTTTGATGATGACAGTTAATGTTTTGCTACCGATAAATAGCTGGTTTAACTACTGAAAGCTGCTGCAAAAATATTTTTCATAGAATACTTTAGTAGAGGACATTTTTGTGGTATAGGTCATATTAAATATAATAAAGCAAAAAATTCGAGAAGTTCCCGAGTACTCCCACTCTAACTAATAATCATAGAAAACAGAAATATAACATTATTCTTTCATTAATCAAAGTGATTAAATCATCCAGAATCTTTTCCTCATCGCCCTCAACCACAAGGCTACATCAAATTCATTGGAAGACATTAACTTTTACGTTCAAAAGGCAACAGGTTTTGAAAACCAACACAACTGAAGAATACAATATTGAGAGTACATTAAATATTAGTTTGGTCAATTTTCTGCCCATTGTGATGTATATATTTGGAGAAGAAAATGTGAAATCATGATATCGTCTACATCAATTCATTGCAGTTCCAATATTTTGGACGATTGACAATATTTCGTCACTTTGGTTTTTATAAATATGATGTTTGAAATGTAATGCAAGAACGTAGCTAATTTTCTTTTTTTGTATTAAAAATATTAGCATAACTTATATCCGAGTTCGCAACCGAAACCGCATATTTTATAGTTGAATATACATTTAAAAGTAATTTATACAGTTATTAAAATTTTCCATATTTTTTCTCCCATTTTAATCAGTTTTTTTTTCAAAGGCATTAGTTTGTTTTCATTTCTTCAATCCTTGGAAAAATTAAAATAAAAAAGATAAAATTTTTGAATATTAGTTTGCAAAACAAATTTTCAACAAAATGTCATTTATTATCAATAAAACATCTTATTAGCAGCGTTTTGTTGAATAGAACACTTGCATCGAATATTTATTTAAGGATATAAACATGAGAAACTATTTGCTGCTTATATTTTTGTCAGAATTATTTGATGTATTTCTTCTGTATTTCTTTGAGAGAAAATAAATGGTAATCTTCCTCATAGAGCAATCAAAATTTTGACGTATGCTTAGAACCCCACCATCTCTTTAAAGACTCATTCAGCAATTCAGAGTCAAAAACTGCTGCTGAACCGAAAGAATGAAAAGGAAGGTGGATAACAATGAATAGTAAGAAAAAACATTATGAATTTTCAAACACTTGGCCTTTGTTAAGCGATTTTTAGGCCAATTATATTGCAATACACAACAACGAGAACTTCACTTTCACTAAGACTAACGGCAACCTTATACTATCGCCTGCTTTTCTCCTAGATCAGTAAATTCAAAAAACGTCAAAAATTCGGATTTTCGTAAACGTTGGGGTTGGGGGGGGGAGGCATCAGAAACGGCAGGAAAATCCAAAAGAAACATGATGCGGAGGATGTCGGGAAAAGTTTACATAATAAAAGTCTTATTTGCTTTTTCCTCCACCCCTTCCTCGACCTCTGAAAGATGGTAACAAAAGATCGCGCTTTTGTTCGTCAATATTAGCATTTTCTCCTTACAGTGCACACGAAATGCGAGTCACTGCAAAGACCGACAGCACAAAAGGGAACAAAATATGCGCACCTGAACAAACATGCGTCTGAAGAGTCAGTCTTCTGTAAGCCGTATTTTACCGCGAGTGCATCGAAAACTTTTTGATATTTTGTTTGCGAATATTATATATAATAATTTTCACAGACATGTCACTTGTATACCTTTGGTGATAAGAGCTTTCCTTTTCATTGAAAAATCTCTCAACCCATTGTCTAAGAACAACTTCTTGATGTCCTTGTTGTAGGTTTATAACTATTTGAGTTAATCCAGTTTAGTGTGAAATAGAAATATGAGTTTCATCTGAAGGCGAAACACAGCAGCTGGGAAAGCTGTATCTTAGTTCGTTCGAATCTTGATTGCTTCACCATTATTTTAGCTACTTCATTTTCTACATGAATAATCACATAAAGATATGTAACTAAAACAGTATTTAATGATGAAGAGAGAAAAACAACCATCTCCATAATTAGAAATATATTTAATTTTATATAAAGAATCTCAACATCATAAGTTTTATAGCATAGCTTTAGAAAAAATTTATGGGGAAGCTCTACTACTAACACAGTTGAAAAAGATTGAGTTCAACTGAGAAATTGTCTTTCTACCGCTTTATATGTTCGTACATCTAGATAATGCTGTTTGGAAATTTTTTAGCTTTCTTCCTTTGTGACAAGTAAATGTGGTCCATCGTCTGTGTCAAATGATTTCTGAAGGAAATACTCTTAATAGAAGCACAATCTGGTATTAAGTATATTTTCTGTGCTATAAATACAACTAAGAGAACAAAGGAAGGAAAAAATGTAATCAGACCACGTGGAGTTTAATTTTTTAAACATTTTGATCTTCATTAGTTATAATAATTATAATTAAAATGCTTTTAATAATTTTATATTTATTTTACTGAGCACATAGCTCGCATTTCAACATAATATATATATATATATATATATATATATATATATATATATATATATATATATATATATATATATATATATATCTGAATTTTCATTTTATTTTGTCCTTAAAAACATCACAAACTGTAACTTTGGAATAACAAAAAAGAGCAAATAATAGTAATATAAAGAAAATTAGAAAATAAATGTTATTTATTTATTTTTATGAAGAAACTTCGAATTCTAAGCCACTTGGAACAGAACTATTTGATGAAAAGATATTTTGATAAATTTGATTTTATGAAGGCTATAGAAAATTACAATACGATATAAGTAAGATTTTAAGCATTATAAACAGCTGTTTGTAATGTTTCGAGTAAAACAATTTTCTTATATAAAATATGAATGATCTTGGAAATAATGTGTAGGATAAATTTTCAATGCATGATTAAAGATGAGTTTTAAATTTTCAAAGAAAAGGAACTATCCTAAAATAATATATTGTAGACATCTACAACTGTTTTACAATAACAATCTGACGTGTTTCAAGATCAAATTCTTTTTCTGCTTTTCAGAAATTATAAAGAAAACCAAGATCATTTTTAGTTATTATAAGGAAGAGAGGCTAAAGTGGCAAACATAAGTGGAGGTCATAATCTGAAGTACTATATATAATTGAAAATATATTATTTTTTTCAAATGTAAATAATTCAATTTTTTTTTATCTGGAAGGCTTTTTTATCTATTTATACTGGAGTGATTTATTAAAATAATCTTGAGATTTCTTCACTAAGCAGTTAGGTAGTGGCTATGATAATGTGGAGAGTTTTTACACATTATAGGAAATTTCACCTATAGAGAGTTCCTAGAGAAAAGAGAGCATCAGTAAAACAAATGTTAATATCAACATTTGTTTTACTGATGCTTTTTAATTAACTTTTAAGAAAGTCAAACTGAAAATTTCAGGAGATAGAGCCTCAAGCCACATTTTTAAAGCAATTAAAAATTTGTTTCAAAAGAATCTTAGTCTCAAGCTGGACAATGTTTAATCCTAATTTGAATGTTATAGAAAATTTGTAAAGTAATTTGTTGGAGGGTTAAGTGTATGCAAATAACTATGTTTCTTTTACATATGATCTAATTATAAGGGATAAATTAAATAAATGGCTTAAACATTTACTTAAAAAACTGATTAATTAAAAAAATTATTGAATTTATTAGTTTTTTAATGCAGTTATTTATAGAAAAATGATGGACCATCATCTTTTCAGTTTCCAAAATATTCGCTTTAACAAGTGGTTTGATAATTTTATTTTATGACGCCCTTTATATATACATACATTGCTGGACAATTGCTAAGGACGGATCACAAATTGCAATGTAGCATAACATTAAGCGAGACATGAGGCCTAGTAGAATAAAATACAGTTGCCACACTGTTCAGACATTAGAATAAAGAATATTTATTGTTCTGGAAAGTACAAAAGCTGTTAAACATCTGAAAGAAAAAAAAAATGTTCATTTGATGCTGCATACGGAAAAATGGAACAATGCATCTAAAAGTCAGCAGGCACCTTGAAGAAAGGTATCAGTACGGGATATGTCCACCGTGGAGTGTGTTGCAACATTCCACACGTAGTATTATACTTTGCACAACATTATCCAGCAGCTGTTGAGGCAATTTATCCCATTCCTCTGGGAGTGCATGGATGAGGGTGTTCTTGTTTGTCGGAGGATAGTTTCGACCAGCAACTTGCATCCCCAAAGCATCCCACATATTTTCAATGGGGCTTAGATCTGGAGAACGTGATGGCCATACGAGGCGTTGAATACCCTCGCTGTCTAGACAATCCTGAACAGCGAGTTTTCGATGACATGTTATGTTGTCGTCCATAAAAACAAATTTATCACCGACAGCACCACGGGAAATACGAACATGAGGAAGTAGAACTTCATTAATGTATCGTTGGCCCGTCATAGTCCCATTCGCAACCAGAGGTAGGGGCGTGCGGCCATTGATCATGATGCCGGCCCACACCATGACACTGTATGTCGGATATCGGTCCCTTTCCTGGATATTTTCTGGACGATAAGTAGTAACACTCTCGCGCCAGTTCAGTTGGCGTCTACAATCCGATGACAGACTGAACCTATTCTCATCTGAAAATAGTACGCATGCCCAGTCCAGTTCAGTCCAATGGCGATGCTCACGACACCATTGCAAACGGGCAGTACGGTGCTGTCTGT
Organism: Latrodectus hesperus; assembly: GCA_037975125.1. Classification (NCBI taxonomy): domain Eukaryota; kingdom Metazoa; phylum Arthropoda; class Arachnida; order Araneae; family Theridiidae; genus Latrodectus; species Latrodectus hesperus. Next base: position 50,274,813 of record CM075858.1, read on the forward strand.
TTAATGGGACACACATAACAGGTCTGCGGGCGTATAGTCCTCGTCCCCTTAAGCGTCTGGCAACAGTTTTTCGGGAAATCTGCTCTCTTGAGGCAGCAAGAAACTGATTTGCCATCTGCTGAGTTGTGGTGCGCCTGTTATTTTTTGCTGATAGGACGATATATTTGTCTTCTGCAGGCGTCGTACTTCTACACGACCTCCCCCGTGCCACCTACTACACATTCCAGTAGTTTTAAATGACTTCTACAGCCGTGAAACAACGTGTGAGCGATGTCGAACTCCCTGGCAACATCTGTTATTTTTCGCCCTTCTTCGATCTTTCCAATAATTCGGTCACGCATAAAATCATCTAAGTGATGTTGGGAAGACATGCCAACAATTTCAAGTTCATGTATTAAATCTTTCCTGTAAAACTTTGACTTGATACAAGAACTGTCCACACGCATTAAAACCTTTAAAGCTCTTATGAACACTATGACGTGATGAACAGATGTGGAAAAAAAATTTTCATACGCAAACTTCTTACTATATCCCGCACTAATTCTCATTTTCCACATTTTGCTTCCTTTCATTTTGTGGTTGCTATGGATGATAGTGTTATCCGTCCTTAGCAATTGTCCAGCAGTGTATATAAATACGTTGCAAGACTTTTCAAACAAAAAATTCAGAGGCTTATTTTCCCAGCTTACATGGAAAAATTAGTGGAAGTTTAAATGTATTCCTTAATTTTTATTTACGTAAAACTTTAAAATACATTTAAAATATAGTTTTCTTGTGCTGTTTCTGTCATAAATTTTTTTCGCTAGTATTATTAGTTACCACACCGCATTCTGTTGTTCATTATTACTATTACAAGTAAAGGAAAATTTGTTCGAAATTCATCTTCTGTAAAAGGAACTGAATCCTTTTTACGATTATGTATATATATATATATATATATATATATATATATATATATATATATATATATATATATATATATATATATATATATATATATATATATATATATATATATATATATAGAATACATAATCGTAATTAGAAGATATTAAAAGGTATAATAAGATCCGATATCCTTTCATCATTGTGGCTTGGCAAAGTTTGGTGTTTTTCTTTCAATGAACATTTTTTGCACAGGACGGCTAACTAGATCATGACCTACAGTTTAAAGTTTATTTCAAACCACTACAAATATCCATGCCCAAAGTGGGATTCGAACCTACGAACTGTTGAACTGTAAGCGAGATTGTTAATCTATCGACAAATAGCTTGGTGAGACTTGGTGAGAAGTGTTACCAAGCCATATATGGAACTCTTCATTAGGCTAATGAAAGAAGAAAACTAATTTCTGATGTTATTGTCAGAAACAGGGAATCAGGAAAATATTGCAAGATATGTTAATATATTTTTGAAATTATATATATAAAACATATATAATATATTATGCATGTATAATAATTATTTTTAATTACAGTTGTAGGAGAAATAATAAACTTTAAAATATTCTCTCTTGACAATATTTACGCTTAGTGAAACAAAACACAATGTACCCATAAAACAATTCAACACACAAACAATGTACTCAAAAAATTTCAAATACTTAACTTCATTTACACTGGAAATAATTTTTAAAATTTGGTGCAATAGCTGCGCGTGAAAGAATCTATTACTTTTAAGTATTTAATCATAACATCATTCAGAATTAGTGGAAAGAATTATTCGCAACAAAATGGAATTTTTGAAAATAATTCAGTTCGGTGTGTGAAATTCATCTACATTTTTGAAAATATAAATCTATGTAAGAACAATTGTATGAACTTCATTTTAAGAAAATGATAATCAGTTATTTGTGAGTATTTCTTTTTGAAAAGACTTAAAGTTAGAAAAATGGAAATTATTCGCGACACAATGAGAATTCTAATAAAACTCTGGTACTGAAATTTCCCCGACTCCAAAAATTCATACATATTTTCAAAATTAGGAATTTAAATGTGAACAATTATTTTAATTTTACTTTCATGCATAAGGAAGAAATATATTTCTACTTTTTTCAATGTTTCTTTTTCATATTATTCATATTTATTGAATTACTTTGAACGCAATCAGATTTCCGAAAAATTTTCGCATACAAAAATTCACCATTTTTGTGAAATTCCCATATATTTTCGAAATTAAGAACATTAGTGAAAATAATTATTTTTAAATTTTACTTTAACTTTTAAGTAATAAAGAAGGAGATATACTAATTTAAAACATTTTCTCTTTATATTACTCAGACCTCAGACTTTACCTGTTAAATTATCTTAATACAATGGATCTGATAAAGAAATCTTTAAACACTAAAATTCACCAAATTAGGAAATTCACCTGAAATTTTGAACTTATATACATAAGGTGAGAGCAATTATGTTGAATGTTACTTTAACAAATGTATAAAAAATGTATAGAAGATTCTCTCTATAGAGAGAATCTTCTATTTTCAAGTACTTCCTCTCGACATTACTCAGGCTTAAGAGATTCGAATTACTCTTAACATAATTCCGGAAAAAAAAAAATTCAGGTTCGGAAGTTCACCTCATCGTGTTAATGAAAGGAAAATATAAATCCATCTTAAAGCAGTTTGCAATCGGATTCCCGGAGCAGGGTGGAGGGTGGGAAAATGGGTTGGGTGGACTACCTTCCATAAGAAATTCATGATGCGTTGAAATTTAACGACTTTGCGCCCCCTGGAGGAGAGATGGTGGCGTTTTAATCTCTTCCATGGATTAAATGACATTCTGCGATGGTCCGGATACTGGACTCCACTGTTTGCTTGCACAAAGTCCTCCTGGGAAAATAGCTAGAATGGGATAATGAATTGCCGGGAGAAGGGGTGCGTGAGAATCATGTCTCCCTGAAGTTGCTATGATTCCACCACCCCCACTCGACAATGTGTCAAATAATGCGCTTTCTCTTTCATAAATGCACTTCACTCTACCAATCTCCCATTGAAAAGTTTTCAAATGAATGCTTGTCTCACGGAGATACATAGAAAATAATTTCACTAGATTCTTAAGTATTACATGCAATAGATAATGTTTCTTCACTTTTAAAAATTTGTGGAATATGGAAGAAAATGATTCACTTTTGAGAAATTTCTGTGTCGCTTCGTGTCTTAAATAATGAATGTTTAATTGTTGCCAAAGTTTAATTTCATAAATTTCTCTTTCATTATAGGAAAGATGTGTAACTTCTGTTAAACTATTAACAAACATAGTCGAGATGGGTATACACATGCAATATAGAATCTTAATTCATTATAATATATTGGGCGTACTAGAACATGAAAAACATTATTTAAGCTGTGTAAATTTCAAACTGTGTTCATGTCTTAAGAATTAAAGTATTAAACAGCTCTCAAAACTGAATAATATTATTTTAATTACTCTTTCTATGCACATAAGCCGAAACTTTCATCAAATATTTCACAAAGTTGTAAGGGATGTGTATATTAATTTAATGAGGTTTTAATTAATTAAAATATATTCTACGAATGAGAAGCAGTATAAATTTTAGAAAATATTCACACCTTTGGGATTCCGATGTAGAACTAATCACAAAAACAAATAATGTAAATGAAATTTCTATTAAAACGATTAACAGAAATTATGAAAGAGATATTTATCAATTTAATGAAGTTCTAATAGTTAAAGAATATATTTTATGAGTATAGTTAAGCATCATCAGAAACACTTAAAGTTTAATAACGCTTGTAATTTTGAGAAATAACAGTAATAGTGTTATTTAGCAAGTTTTTTTAATAATCTGTTAAAGATTAATTTTACATAACAAATAAATTTCAAAATATTCAATTTGTTTCCTATTTTTAATGAGTTAAAAAGGGGATTTTAAAAAAAGATTATATGATGTGTGACATTATGCATAACTTAATAACTAAAAACTGTCTTGAGATGCTACAAAAAGCAGTGTTTTGTTTTCTGGAAAAAATTCTTACTGAAAGATATTTATAAATTGCCAGGAAAAAAATCCAGGAAAACTCCCAAGTACACACACTGCCTGATGATCCTATCAAAGTATTAATGTGTGTGAAATAATATTTGATATATAAAGCACAAAAGGGGATGCTAAATTACAAAGAACAGAATTCATGGAAAATATACAAAAGTTTAAAATAGTTCTCAAATAGCTAAAAAAAATTAATTGTAATTGTAGTAAACAAAAATTTGAAAGTAATCTGTCGAAGATTTTGAAGTAATTATCCCTTCTTAGAGGAGTTCTATTTTATTTTAATCCTTATTACTATGTTGGTTTATATTTAACAACGGCATGAGATGTTCGTAATAGTGCATTTCTAGCAATTTGAAATCAAATATAAACGAGTTCTAATGTCCCCATTTTCTGACATACCCACACAGATACCAAATTGCATTCTTCTTTCCACGAGGACCATGTGAATGTATATAAAATGTATATAAAACGGCTCACTAGCTATACAGGAATATATATATATATATATATATATATATATATATATATATATATATATATATATATATATATATATATATATATATATATATATATATATATGTAATTTTAAAACATTTACTGGCCAATCAGGTAACTGAAAGATTCGTAGTCCTGACACCAGCCCAACAGCTCTTGTATTCATCTCCTACCTCGAGTGTGGATGTTATTAGTGACGTATGATGTACATGTGAATTGAAATAACTTTAATCTATAAATCTTTATCAAATTAAACTTCACGTAAAATAAGAATCGTAATGTGACAAATGAACCAACAAGGCAGACTTACCTGGTACTTACTTGCACTGCATTAAATGAGGATGATTCGTAGTGGTAACACCAAGATGAGAGCTTTCTTTTCTAATATTTTTATTTAAAAATTTAACAGAGCCCAGTTGATATTTTCTCAAGAGAAATGCTTCCATCTTATCCCAAAACAATAAAAGTCTCAAGGATGAGAGAACTGCACAGGAGTCCTCTTTAATTATCTTCTTCTCTATCCAGAAATTCCTGTTTGATTCCAATAAGCGAGATGAAGTTATAAAATGGCGATTATCACGCTATAGGTGAATGACAGTAAGTGGAAAAGGCATGTTTCTATACATTAAAGAAATATGAAAACAAATTTGAGCAATCTTTCCATGAATTTTTAATGTTTACATCTCTGAGGTTTAGTTATTTAATTTCTGTATTTATTTTAGGATGTAAAAGTCGCCTTTTAATTACTCATTTAAAATGTAAAGTTTTAACGTAAAATTTTAATTACTTTTGCTGGTGTAAATGTAAAGTAAAATTAATGTTTTGGCATTATAGCAATTTGTCTTAACATCATTTTCGCAAAACTCATTAACCTGAACACAAGAATTAAAGTGGAAAATATAAGTTACATTTTTACATTTCCAGATTTTTACGCGTTTTCATTTTCTACGTGAAGCTATAAAGCGTTCAAAGTAAGCTAGATAGCGCAATATCTAGAACAACCTAAAAGCAGTTCATTGGGAAAAGATAAAACTTTTACTTATTTAGTTGTTAATGATCGTTGTGTGTGTGTGTGGAATTCCGAAAACAACAAATATGGATAAATTTATGAAAAGAAAGTGCATAATCTAAATTAGTTAGAAGTTCGTATCTCTTGAAATTTTAGAAAAGAAAGCTTAAATTTCCAGTAAACTTAATTCAGATGGAATGTAGCTCCAATAGATAAAAAATTAGTTAAGGAAGTAATTTGCAAAATAAGTATATATATATAGCTAATTCAAGAAGGAATTATTAAAATTGTTACTAAATTTTTAAAATGATTTACAAAATAATTAAAATATAAACATTCTGTTTTCTAATGAAATGTTAATGATTTTAAATGATGGTGAAAATTAGTTCCGACATTATTCAGAAATATTAATTCAATCGCTTGCCGCCCATCCTGTCTAGTGGTCAGAGTACTTGACAGCGGATAGGGAGGTCCTGGGTTCGAATCCCAGCTCGGGCATGGATGTATTTTATCTCTCTATCTATCCTGTCTTTGTCCTTTCCTTGTATGAATGGGGGTTGTAAATGGTTGTCTACCCTATAAACGGGTTCCTATACCATATGTGTACTGAGGAAATGGGACTCCACACCAAATTACTATACAGTTGGAAAAGTGGAGTAGGGCACCCCATGATGCTGGCACAAGACAACAACAACTGAATTGCTTTCTAATATTTTGCATTATTATGCATTTTCATTCATAATGTGTTCAACTTTTGGCAAACCACTGATTAGAAACAATGACGATTATTCATGGCTATATTAGATGTATATTTTTTACATAATATGGATTTTATTTCTTGTATAGCAATTTGTCATTATTACGTTTCTCTCCTCTTCTTTATTATTAATTTATTTTGCCATTTTATGTGTTACATTTCCATTATAACCATAATAATATTTTATATAAAAGAACATATTTCATTCTTTGATTACTATAAGCTATTCTGGAAAGAAAGTAGAATATTTTTAAATCCTGTTTTTAACTATCTTTTAATACTTTCAAAGTTATTTCAATTAGAGGGTTTATATCAATTGATTATATCAGATTTAGAGAGAGGTATGAGTTAAGAGTTGTAGCTTTTAAATGTTCGTTTTCTAGAGGATCTGAAGATATGTTATAGCAATTTATTGAACGCAAAAAGTAGCAAATATCTTTCTTAAGCAAGAAATTATTTAAAGTATAAAAAATCCCTTTAAATTACATAACTTTAATTAGCGTAAATTAAAATCAGCACCTTCTCTCCTTTTTGAAATAATGTGTGTCATTTTTAATTAATGTGAATTTATTTTGCAAAGTTTCTTGCTAAAATTTTGATTTCCAGGCAAATATTTTCTTGACTACTTTTGTAATATTTTGCGTTTTCGGTAGATTTAAACCTTTTCCCTCTTGTTCCATTGTTATAATAAATTAGTAATATATTTTTATTGCACAAGAAATGGTTTGTTATGAAAAGTTGACAACGAGATGAGAGATTATGATGATTCCACATTGTCTTTTTCCTTCAACAAGTAACTTTGATATGATACCCTATGATAATAAATACTCTTTGATGACAAGAATGGTCATAAATACGACGTTGAAAGATATATTTTCTCATAAAACGAGCCATTCTTAAATCACATAACACTGTTGAATTTCTCTCAGTACAATTTCCAATTTGTCAAGAGTCCAATTTTGGAACCTGAAAACATCCTAGAGAATGATGCTATGACTACTGTTTTAGACTGAAGCGAGTGTGATTGAAAAAAAAACCGCCAATTGGATTCATTTTTAAGGAGTTAACCACATCGGAAAATTATACTTAGTGAAATTCATCGTTTCACGTGGTTTGCAGAAACTATGTACCTCATTCTGACTGGTACATCTAAATTCATTCATTTAGGGAATATTTTTCCCACTTTTTAGAATCTGTTTGTGACATCCTGTGCTCTAAATTGAGACAATAAGAATATTTAATCACTGATAAGGAAGACTGAGAAGCCCGGTGGCTTAGTGGTAGCGTTTCACGATCCCAAGACACAGGTTCGAGCTTCGGGCTGGGCAAGGTCGACTCAGCCTTTTGTCCCTTCAGTGGGTTGATAAACAGAGTACCAAGCATGCTTGGGAACTAAACACTGGGGGTTTCGCTTTAGACTGAGGACCTAATCGGGATATATGCTTCGCACCCCAGGTCCTGTTGGTCACGAAAACAGAGATAGGCACGGTAGTCCTCTGCCCACATGGGCTGTCGTGCTACAGAGTTTAGAGATAAGGAAGACTTAGAAATGTCTACAGCATGTTTTTGCACACATCATTAATTATCTTTAACTCAGTTATTCTTCGGAACAAAGTATATCGTTAAATATTAATAGTCAGCATATATTTCTCGAGCATTATGCACATTTTTCCAGAGTGATTCAGATTTTGATAATCGAGATAATTGCATTGCAATGTATTGCAATTCAATAAAAATTATCAAATTGCGCTTTAAAGACTAAAAAAATATCATATTTTTTATGTTTGACTGTACTATTATCCAATTCTTATCATAATAATAATTCTGACAACTTAAAATTCCAGTTTTTGACTTTTTTATTTTAGAAATTCAAATGTAATATAAATTTCCACCAATTTTTCATTTTCTGATAAAAAGAGATAAATTCTTAGAATAATTAGTTAAATTACGTGACATTATTAATATGAAATAAACGATTCGAAAAAAATCATTGATTTACTGTCATTTAAAATCCATTTAGTTAGTAATAAATCTGTATATAACTAACGATATATATTACTAACTATAAATATGCCTGTATAAGTATTAATATTATTATCTAAAAACCTGCTTATTTCTTCTGAAAATTGCATTGCAACATATTTTTATAATATAGTTGAAATTAAGCCAATTATTTTATTTATACAGACACGTAAAAATAATTGACTCTTAAATATGCCAAACTTTTTTTAATGATCGTTTTTGTTGTATGCTAACGTATTAAAATGTTTGAGTTAAATAAATTGAAGGTTCCTAGGACCGTGCTTGTGAATGAAATAAATTCAATATTTAAACCAAAATAAATTTTATTTCAACCTAGAAACACAAATATAAATAACAAAAATATTTTTTTCTTGACAAAGCGCATAGTAAAAATAAATATTACAAGATAATTATTTAGCTATAACAGCTGAAATTCCTTTTTAAGTTCATTCATAACAATTCATATTTTAAATTCATAAAAATATTGCTAAATTTGAACGAGAAAGAAAATTGGTCAAAATAATACATAATTACCAATAAGAAATCATTATGAATATCATGAGAAAAAATTTGAAGATTTCATGTACGTTAGCATTAATGTATTGATGTTATTAAGAAAATATAATAGATATATCAATTCAAATTATTTATATAAACATTAATCTTAAGAAATTCTTAATTAAGAACATTAGACAAAAGTCACTGAATTTTCAACTTCTGGCGAATATTCATTGAAAAAGATTGAATTCAATTAAACTCTATTTTACATATTCTAAACCTTCACCCTTTCTCACAGTTCAATTCCTAAATTTATAGAGAAACTCTAAACCAGCATATTTCGATTGTTTCACGATTCTAAATGACGGAAATTTAGGCCGCAATTCTCAATATACAAACAATACCGACTATTTGAGCTGTCTGTGATTCTTTCGGTTACCTTCTTCCTTCAGAGGATGGTAAAAAAAGAGAGGGAAGTGGAGAAGAGGGTTTTATTATCAAGTTATCCTACCCGGAGGTATATCAACGATTTTTCTCGTCCTCTTTTCTTCGCCCACTCCCCCTAAGAGAAACCCCCAAGAGAAAAAATCTTGAGGGGTATTCGACCAATCAGGTCCACCGCTACCCACGAAAAGCTTTGCGTTCGGTGGTGATGAATCTACTAAATCTGTTCCAAAAAGCAAGAGCATTTGTTAATGAAGCATGTTTGCACTTAGCTGATGAGGTGGAGCTCTTTTAGAGAGCAGATGGTCCGTCCCTCCACGCACTTGTTCTCTCTCTTTTGGATAATGATGATGTCATTTAACTGCAGGTGCCGCTAATACCAGCCGTTTAATGAGGTATGTCCCCCTTTAATGTCTGAAAGGAGTATAATCTGTCGGAGATGTATGTTCAATCAATCACCGCGGACTGGGATCAACTGAGCAAAATTGAAAAAGAAAACCCGCAACGAGTCGTACATCAGCGGTGAAATGCAATTTTCCAAAATGAAAGGCAGAAAATTCTCACATATGATTTCTAAGAAAAACTCACTTTGGTCTCTGATCACATGATCATGGTTGTTTTACGTGGTACGACTTCACTCTTCGGAATGACATGTGGACACATGTTAATGCCATTATGCATTCATATTATTCACTGGCATATGGAATAATATGAATGCGTATCAGAATTATGCATTCATATTATCCATATGCATATGTGCATATCAGAATTATGGCATATGGACACTTAATTCAGATTCATACTATATAATACCATATAGCATACATCTGTAACTATTGGGGAGTTGATGATAGCACCAGACTCATTTTTCTTGTTCCTTTTTTCTAAACTCGGTAACGTTGTCTTGCGCTTACTGAGCGAAATCTTTTATGTATTATATTGTATATTCTAAATACCCATTTCAATTTCAGGGTATTTCATAAAGCTATATCTACATAATGTTATTTCTCAAACAGTTGACTGATGGAGGAATGACAATGTGTTTTAATTTACAAGTAATTTTACCAAAATGTACTTCTTGGTCAAAGAAGTGGAATATATATATATTTCAGTTTTTCATTTTCTTCTCACACTTCTTCCTTTTCTTTTTTTTTAACCAAATGCGTCAGTATAATATGAAGTAATTATTCAATCATGTAATTCTGTCTTAAAGATTATTTGTATATTAATCCAAGAAAATTTTATGAAATTGTCACTAGTTACTGTTATTGATTCAAGCATGCTTCCCTGTACCTTGCTCTACCAATTAGGTGGAAACAGCCGAGTGAATATCTTCGTAATTTAGGATAAGGTTTCAAGCAGAAGATAGGACAGTACTTGAATTACCACCTACAGAGGTGTTTTTCACTTAAGGACTTTGCAATCTCGACCTATTTAACTTGTCCTAGCCACCTTTATATAAAATGAGGGACCTTTCATTAAGTCAAGATTCGAAACTCACTAACTTCTGATAATGAGAACGAGACCATATAACCAACCAGGGCACCGTGGCCTTCCATTAGTTATTATAATATTTCTCTTTAATTATCTGGATAAGATTATGTATAACCTGGAAATGAAAAATTAAATATATATATGTATCATAGAGCCATAGTGGGATTGCAAGGAGGGTGAAATGTTCTGAAACTATTTTTTTCTTTCCGATTTCCGACCACTTTAAGAATTTTAATCAACATGATCTTCAATAATTCTTTGGTATATCAAGAAACGGAGTTGATGGCAATTTATGTTGTGCGCTTTCATACGCTGGTCACCGCAGCCTTATGTTCCAAAACTATCAAATATAAAATAGCCAAGACCAGCACGGATATCATAGCTCTGTTATATGAAGCGATATTCCATTTTCAACTTTTTGTAACTGAGTATCTTTCAGGTTTTTTAAATTTTAAGCATTAAAATCATTTGACTCATATACCATACATCATAAGACACGGCTCAAAAATTAGTAGCTATGACGACCACAGCAATGCTACTTTCAATTTAATTCAATATGGCATTATTGAGCAATTCTAATTGTTTTAAGCTATTTTCCTTAAGTGCGGCATTTATGCTGACATAACGTTTCTTTTGGAAATTACATTACACTTAAATATATTTGAGCTATAAAATAATTAATCTAAATATGCTGTTGTCATATAATTCCCAAATATTAGGATTTCCATCTTTTCAGCACTACAAAGGGTGGTAGTGAGGGCATCTTATACAGTGGGACAACCAATGTGTGACATCGTAGCCCGAAAGTGGATCATTCGTAATTCAGAAGCAGGGACCAAGCAGAAGATCTCGAGTTTGCTACTGCCACTCCTAGAGGTATCATTTCACATAGAAGACATTACGACCATGACGTATTTAACGTGTCTATTAGTGAACCCGACAGTTTTACGATTGGGTCGATATTCAAACTCACCACCAAGACCTCTAATCAAAACATATAAAATATTTTTTGATGTTTCCTATAAGCTGTACAAAAAATATATAGATTTATATATATATATATATATATATATATATATATATATATATATATATATATATATATATATATATATATATATAATTACCTGTGTTCCAAATATAATAATATTATAATATTAGTTTAGAATATTTTAAGTTATTTTGAATATTTTAAAATATTTCAAATAATTTATCCTTTCTTAATTCAATTCCTTACAGTTAAGATGAATAGGAAAAGAGAAATATTTGTATTAATATAAATATTTTTTTGCAAGAAAGTTGCAAAATTTTCTAAAATAATTTTAAACTGAACTGTCTCCAAAGAAACTTTGCTTTGCATTTTCTTTCTGTCAGGAATTTTCACTACACAACAATATTTATAAATTATGCTTAAAATTTATAATAATTTTTAAAAATTGGTAAACGACTATTGTTTTTCCATTCTCAGGTTATGGGAAAATGCAGAAATAAATCAAAATTTCTAGGAATAAATCAGAATTTCTAGGAACATCAAAATTGCAAATTACAATCACATGTATTTGAGGAGATAAATATTGTAGTTTATTAATCATCTATGCTGCAGAAATAATATATTATAATAAAGTAAATATATTATGACAATAAAACTGGAGAGTAAACCAAAACGCTAAATTCAGGTATGCTAATATGGCAAATTGTGAGAATCCTTATTTAAGGTGTAAGCATAAGCCATTTTTTGGACAAAATTGAGCAAAATTTAATTTCTATTTAAAGTAATAAAACATATTTACGGCCGTTTATTTTTTGTGATGACTTTTGTTTTACGTATTATTCAGCTCTTTCAATAGTGCCACTGTTTGAATTTGAAAGGAAAATGATAATTACCATTGAAACTGGTCCATAACTGAATGATACATAATTGTAATTTTATATAATTTAAGAATACTTTTAAAAAATAATTCTTTTTTAAAATTGATATTGAAGTAAACTTTTATCAAAAAACGTGAGAGATCCTTACATTCCGCTGCAAGTTTCAAACAGTGAGATAATGCAGTGACATGATTTTTACCCAACGATGATAACTCATGACTTTCTGCATAGATCACAATGATTATATTTTCAGGCAAAAATATTTTTTATGGAATGTTGTTATAAAGATATTTCTGACTGAAAAAATCTAAGTGAAGTGTTACTGAGTCAAAAATGTGAAGAGAATGTTAGGAAATATTACAATGTTTTGAATAAATAACATAAAATAAGTTGTTGCTTTTTTAATCCATATAATTAATGTTATTGATTAACTTTTCATAATGAAAATTCCAAATTAATAAAATGTATTGTAAGATTATTGCTAATATCGATAAAAATTTGGTAAAAATAGGGGGGGGTGGGGAGTACAGCGAAATACAATTTACTTCATGATACTTTTATTTCAACTGGTTAATTTTCACTATAATATACAAAGCTAAATTAAGAATTTTGGTATGCCAAAAATAACTTTGTAAAGATTTTTAATCTTATAAGCATTTCTTTAAGTATTCTATTATATTAATAATAATTTATAGTTTTTAATTAAAAAAAGCAAACCCATTTTCATTGATATTTGTTTTTTGTATTCTATTAGATTTTATTTTAATAATTTAACAGTCATGTCTACTTCAAAGTGAAGCGATTATTAATTATCATTCGTTATCATTACTAGTTAAATAAAAATTAAATAATGAACACGTTATTTATAAATTTTCACTTAAATATTTCATTGGTAATAATATTTTTAAGAAAAAATATTTTAAGCATTTTATACTTCATTAATATTTTTATGATAAAAAATTAATTACTTAATTTAGTTAAATTAGTTATTTAATAATTTTTGTTACTTATTAGTTAAATAATTCGAAACAAATTAACGATTTGTAGAATTCTTCTAACTGAACCACCATTAATAAGAGAATATGCTTTTGAATGCATAAATACAATACATTTATCTGTGCTTTACATAGTTTCCAAGAAATTTAATGAGTTAACTAATGAAAACAGAAATACTTGTATTAAATATCATGACTGAATTTATCACTAAATTTCATATTAATATTAAGTAAGTTATATGTAGAAAGGTTTATATATTAAATCACGATGAGAGTTATAACTATAAAATTGTAATTTAATATAGAACCTTTAAATTTAATTATCAGTAAAAGTTTTTTAATACATTTTCTTCGAAATGATAGAAATTTAAATAAGGGAAATATTTTAAGGAACAATTATATTCCTATTTGTCATAAAAATGTAATCAAATTTCTCTTCTATTAAAACTTCGTTTTTGGTATAATAAAGGAACTTGTTATGTCATTTTTCTATTCATTTTCGTTATTTTTTTAAAAATTTATAGCAACTGAAAAATACTTTACAATGATGAAAACTAATATTTCATTCATACGATTGTAATAAGAATGATTTCGTAAAATTACAACTTGCTTAATCTTAATTTATATTAAGATTAAGCAAATGACAATTATTCAATTGATTTTATAATCAATTGAATAATTGCATTTTTCTTCACCAGATTTTTATTATATATTTATATTGGATTATTTTGTATTACACCAGATAATTCTAAATATTTATTAATGATATTCAAATTATTTTTGTTCTGTGTATTCAGAATGCCATTTAAAATAACCAAATAAATAGCATAAAAACTGGGAAGAGTTATTTTAGTATTAATTAGTGTGGATATTAAGGAGATGGATACCTTCACAACTATAATAATACCAAAGAATTACTTGCATATAATTTGTTATTTGAATAAAAAAATTAACACACAGTGTTGAGTTTTTTATAAATTAAATCACAAGGAGAATAAATTTAGTCAAAAGTCAAAACAATGAATATAAAACATTACAATTATAAAATTTTTAGTTTAAAATTTGCCATGAGATACTTTTTGCTTTATAGTGCATAAATTAAACCCATTATACCTAGAGAGTATTAATATTTTACTTTAACTTGTGTGAAATATTACATAAGAATATTTTCATTTGCATTTAAATATTATAAAAGTGCATGTTTAGTAAACTTGAATTTGTTAACTAAGTACTAAATTAAATAATATTTGAAGTTTGTAAAAGACTTCCTTCTAAAAGACAAAATTTCTGAAAAAGAAATATTGTTATACTTAAAGGAGAATAATTTAAAAAATAACAGTTGCTTTGCAACAGTTACGAGAAATAGAAATTTGTCATAATATTATCATTAATGATATTACTCTGATTAAAATAAGTTAATGTATAATTTAGATTTTTTTTAGTCATACAATTTAATAATGATTAATGATTATAATGATGATTAATGATTTACAAATGAACTTTAACTACATCAATGTAATAATTCTTCTGCAAGTTATGTAGGAGCCTATATAAAAGGTCACAAAACGCTGCTGTTTAATTCTCTGATGGTTTCTTCCTAGCTTGTTTGAAAAGTTTATAAATGCGATGCCTCGACGCTAATCTGCATTTTTCGAGAACAACGCATCTTTACTTTATTCTAGACGAAAGAAGAAAACATATTATCAACTCACAATTAAGGTTAAGAAAAGAAATGTTAATTTTTCAGCGTACCCCGTGCTTAAGCAACCGTGTGTAATTAATTGTGGTCGCTTGCCTGCATGGCAGCTGGAAATCAGACGGGGGTAACCTCCGAGCACTAAGAAGAATGAGAGTATTTAATACGCAAACGATCATTTAATGAGCCATTTTTTTGCTTCTTCCGAGCAGCTAGAAAAATAATTTTGAAAGAGTATTAATGGCATTTACCCATGTGTGAAGTACTTGTTTTCAAGAAGACTACTCATCACAAAGAGTATACTAATGTCGCACATTTATTGAAAGATTAATTATATGGGCGGAGCTAAATTACTTTAAGAACAATTTACAAAAGATATTTTAAAAGAAGTACGTGAAAAAAGTTGCAAAGATTTTCATAGAACAAACTGTAGCGATGCAAAAATAAATAAAAGCTAGAAGATCAAGTATCTCTCAATTTAATTTCTTACTAAGGATTCTAAGCAGATTGGAACAACGTTAATTTGAAAAATGTGTTACTAGATTAATAAAGGTGAGTGACATAGTTATAATTAAATATTTTACTGATGTTTCACACTATTATAAAAATTATTTTAATATATACATACACAAAATTTAGATAGTTTAAACTAAACGATAAATTATAAAAAATTAAATGAGATAGTATCTCATTTCCTCACTGAAAAATATAATTTAATGAGTAGATAAAAACAAAATTATGTAATATGTACATACTCATGTGCATTAAAGTAAATATATATCAAATTAAATTTTGCGAAATGAATTAACTTATGAAAGCAAATATTCTATTATTACTACGCAATAAATGTCTCTATCAAGAGTGTGGGGGAAATCCACTTCAAACTGAGATTTGTTTCAATTAATGGTCGTATGTAAAATGTGACCTAAGAGAAACATAAATACAAACTTTTATGTTATTAAATAAAAAAATTAATATGGAGAAATATATTTATTGGTTCAATAACGGTATTCTTAATTTACCACTTAAACTAAAGCTGTAACATTACAAAGATATGCTTTAGACTAAAAAAAAATGAAAATGGATATTAGGAATGCTCCAAAGTTAATAATCTTTTTGCTAAAAAGTCTACTTAATTAACTTGTGATGTTTGTTTAACGTGTAAATCAAACATTTTTCCTAAATTCTCTCTGACAATTAAAAGAAAAAAATTCTAGGAATGTCTTTTAATATTTATTAAGGCAATGTTTGCATCACTATTTGTCGAATTCCAGTGATTAACAATTAATTATTTATTGATGAAAATTTTTTTATTTAAATTGTAATGAATATAGAGTCAAATTTATTGAAAGAGTTATTTCCTATCACAATTTACACAAAGACTAAAGGAATTACTTTTGCTTGTAAAAGAAACATAAAATTGACATGTTGATAGACACATAATTTTTAAAATTTGAACAACATAGAATTCTAAAATTAGACTGCCATTTTCATTTTTTAATATCACGTGAAACTTTCTGGAAAAAAATTGAAGGAACAAATATAGCTACACTACATCGTATAATAGCGTGTATCTGATGATTTGCATCTACTGATAATTTTTTTCATATCTTACTGAAAAAGAGCCTCCATCCAACTGATCAAATGTATTCTACCATAGTTTGCTAAATATAAATCAGGTGCAGCGAAACGGACTTGTTCCCCCAGTAGTTTCCCAATGTTGGTATTACTTCCCGTCCCCTCAAGAAGAAGAAAAATCTATTGAGTTCTTTGAGGGAGTTAATGGTGGTGGGACCGCGGAACATGTGTTCAGAGTGGTGGGGGAGAAGTCTTATTGCATTTTGCCCAGATTCTAAGTACAGTTTGGATTGGTTGTTCCCTTCCCTTCCACCATTTTCCCATTTGAATCTTCTTATTTAAAATGCACTTCACTGGAAACAGATAAGAGGAATGTTTGAATGATTTTGGAAGAGGAGTACACTGAAATAGTAAAAAATAATGCAAAGGATTTACCAATCAAATTCAGGTCTTAATTATTGCAACTGAGCTTTTTAAATATCTAGATAATTGTAGTAATGTAACAAAATTCTTTTCGATTGATTTTTGTTTGTACTTTTTACATCTTTTATTATTTGATAATTACTCTTTCCATGAAATATTTTTCAGTGAGGCCTGCATTAGGTTATTGAGGTGTGTTTTGAGCTGTCTTTTATTGAAGATTGAGAAAACCTTTAACACAATCAAAACTCAATGCGAATTTGAAACACAGTCGTCCGATTAATTGACACACAAGCTAGTTTTCTCTCCTCCGCGTCACACCACTAGAACTCTAGGAAAATTTTATATTACATTGGACTTTTCCATGTGAGGTTTTATCAGTGGAAGAGGAATGCACTGAAATGGTATAAATTTACAGTAGGAATACACTGAAATGTGAAGATTTTTGGCTGTGAAATGGAACCGAAAACCTCTTAAATGTTTATAGAAATATCTGAAATGGAAACTATCACTGCCTATATGAATTTTTATGAGTTAACAGTGGAAGGACTTAATTGATACATTTATTTTATTGCACCTTAATTTTAAGAAAGAAAGAGAGAAAGCGAGAGAGATATAGTGAGAGAGAGAAAAAACGTAAGATAAAATTTATATATATATTTTTAAATTTTTTTAAAAAAACAACTATTTGGAAGAATAACAATAATAACTTAACTCTATTGGAAATGATATTTTGTATCTAGAAATAGGATTTTACACATTGCTTAGCTAAAAACGAATCAGGCTGCATTAAAAGTTTAAAAATTTTCTTACTTACAAGGTATTGATGTCGAGAGCCTTTATATACGCTTTTCAATGCATTCACTATCAGAGGTTTATTACGAATAGAAGAAATAAATTCGATGTTGAGGGCAAAAATTATGCTTTTTCAAAAATCGAAAAAAAATATTAAATATTATTATTTCTGTACACTGTAACCTAATATCAATGGTAGGATAGTGTTCTTCTGTGTAAATGGTCCTGGCTTAGCCATTTTTGAATACGAGAAATATATGATTATCTTTTTCCTTTTACATTAACGTCAGGGTGTGTACTTGAGAGTTTTCCAGAATATTTTACCTTGCTGCACGTGAATATGAACAACTATCTATGAAAAGTTCTCCTAGAAGAAAATTATTTGGGGGATAATAAAAGGCTTCCTTTAAGTCGTGAGACTATGCACTACGTAGTGTCAAATATCATTTGTTTAAAAAAGAAGTCATGTTCACTTTAGAAAGAAATTGAGTCCAATGCCACAGATATTTATTCTATACTCCAGAACTTGATGATAATTTTGAAAACATGCTTCCGTTCTTGAAGTGAAAAGACTTCGGAAGGGGATCTTACATTATTTAATTAAATTACCTCGTGGCATAAGTAAGTTTACAGGGATTTCAGACCAATGTTAAATGTGATTTAAATTAATAATAAATGCTGTTTTCATAATTTCGAAATGTAACATATTTTTTAATTTGTCCAGAGACAATCATCTTGATGTAAGTTCCATTTCTTTTCGTGTATCCATTCCTAATTCTTCCAGCAGAAATGTTTGTATATAAACAGAATAGATTTTATTAATGAAGATATTGTAACGAAATTTTTGTAAAAATATTTTAAAATTACTTTAATTTTCTAAACAACAATGAATTATATATATACTATATATATATATATATATATATATATATATATATATATATACAAATTTACAAATATAATTTATTCCTTTTATAGATGCGCTGAAATGGGGAAAACCGACAAAATATTCTTGCAATATTTGATGTTGATTTAATTTTATCATTGGTGACATAAATGCATTATTATCAGCTATAATCGCTCTACTGTTTTCCATAAAAGGAAATAAATGAGATCATGAAAATTTGTCCTCCCATTTCCCTGATAATTTAGGAGAGCGAGTGTGAGGAAGTGAATGGAATGGGATAAAGCGTCGTGCGTTCTGGAGATAAAGCAAGAACTGTTCTGAGGGTGAGAAGAGTTTATGAAGGCACGACCTGATAAAGTCAAGGATTGCCCTGCTCTCATAAAGAAAGGGATTCGCCAGCCATCTGCAACGCCGAATTATTTTCTCTAAATCGATGTATGCAACGGATTTTCCCTGAAAATCATGCTTTCCAGTGGTACTCTTTAAAGTCCCACAATATAGGTTATTATTTAAAACGAAACTCTATTCAACTTGATTTATAAACCTCAAAGCATATAATTATTGATAATTTATAAAAAGCAACCCAAATTTATAATATGTCGTTTGTCAGAATGTCTTACTAGTGGAAAAGGTACGACGCAAAACAGAAAGTTAAGATCATTTAATACTAGCATACCTATCAATTCCAATTCTTTCCCGAAAATCTTTCAGGAAAACAACATTCCTAGCACGCTTGGGAAATATTTTCCAGCAGTAAGTAGTTAAAAAATAGCTTTTTTAATCTTAATAAGAAAACTTAATATAGACAAATTATATTTTAGTTGTTTAATGGCTGTGCCAGCCTATTTTTACGAAATGTAAATCACTTTCTACGAATAAAAACCGTTTTCACGAAATAAAAATCACGTTCTTCTGTTGATATTTGTGTTAATTTGTTGTTTAATATATGTATTCAAAGTTAGCGCAGTTTGGATGAATTATTTAAATACAAAAATAGCATAAAATAGTCAAAGAATTTATTAAACACTTTATAAGAGAAAAGAAAAGATCAATATGTATTTTCAACAGAATTATACAAATCATACATGAAATACATATACTGGTGAATAGTTTATTCTTTTGAGGAAATATAAAGACCCAAAGAAAAGCTGAATGGTTTTTTAAGATTTATTAAATGTTATATCCCAATATATTTACGTAAGTAAGCACGGGAAAAATACTGGTTTTAATTTTGATTTTAGATTTCTGAGTAATGAAATTTTTTCAATAATATTAAATAATTGGATCAAATAGTATTTCATGATGAATGCTAAAATGAATACCAACACGCGTATTAAAATCATTACATGAAAAATACTTTATAATTTATTTTCAAACCCAAAATTATTATAGTTTATTGTACAAAATCACATTAATAATACTGCTTATGAGAAATTATTCCTTGTACAAAGTTTACATAAAGTTTATGCTTTTCTAAGAAAGAAGAATTTGCTATAAAATTTTTTATATTTTAAAGAAACTGATGTTTTTTTTAGTAATGGGAACTATTTCCCAATATTTGGAGAAAAAAATACATAATTTTTAATATAAACGATCATATTTCCACATATTAATTGTTTAATGTTATTTTGCAATTTATAAAAACACCTAATTTATGAAAAACTAAATGCTATTTTGTACGAAAGCAAATATATTTTTTTTAAAATAATGATATTTACATTTCTTTTCATTATTTTTGAAGCAGTTTTGTTTTTCCATTGCAATAAATATGAGTGTGTTTTCAATTTCACCAAAATACACTGTCAGAAATGAAATTTGATGCAGATGAAAGGAGTCACGATTTCAATATTTGATATTTTCGTAACTAAAGACAATTTTAAACAAACCACACATGGTTTGAATTATTTCTAACTAATCTATGTGGTAGATTTCATTTCGTGATTTGAAACAGTGTTTCAAACAAAGATAAGTAAATAGTAAATAGCGTTAAAAATAATAGAATTAGTTAATTTTTCAGATGGTAATTTTACAGTGAAAATAAGCCAACAAAAAACTGGCATCTTGAACCGCTATTTGACTACAGAATTGAACACTGAAAGTGTTATGATTCTTAAAATCATTGGTTCGGCAGATAAATAAGTAAAAAAAACCAAACAAACAGACCTTACATAATATGTTTCGCAATTAAATACCACAAGATTGCCCAAATTATATTGAGCTATTAAATAAACAAATATATATTTTCATTACTACATTCAGTAATATTAAATTATACATGATTTAGATTTCATAATATGTTCAACACTTAAATAAAAAATAATCTCCTACATTGTGTTCTGTAATTAAATAAAAGACCACAAATTCTCTATTCTCTAAGCGATGATATATTCACTAATTCGTAGAAAATACAGGTGGACTAGCTCATTTTCCATGTAGATGAACAAGAATGTAGGTGGTTTCTGAAGCAAAACGGCTAATTAATTATGTATAACATATATGGAAGGCTAAAATTTCATTATTTCGAATGGAATTTGGACATTGTCCCCATATGCTTATCAATCTTATGAAGAGCGTAACTGTTCTCTTTCTCGATAATTGGCTAACCGACTTAATCGTCGACTGCACAATACCAACAAATCATTCAATAATTCGTTTCTTTCGTTCCCAAGTAATATGAAAGAAACCGTATAAATATTAATGTATAATGATAAATATTCTAAGTATTTTTTCGCAAATGTTATGAGAATGTAATTACTTATTGAAGATTGTATGCTTATATTCTTCGGAATATTCTCTATTTAAATCCATACAATTGTCCGTATTTCAAATATCATAAAGACAATTGGATAAACACTTTATTGCTTACTGCAACTGTGATGATCAATCATGTGCAGCTTAATGCTTAAGATTTAGCCTAGGCTTAAACTAATGGTTTTTTTAGTTATAGCATGATATCGATATCAAAATGTATAGAATTATGAGAATTGTAATTTTCAAGAGGTATATATATATATATATATATATATATATATATATATATATATCATATATATATATTGAAGTCTAGTATGATAGAAATATGAATATAGATTTTGACTATTTACTAACCATATTTCTGCAAGTCAATTAAAATAATATTTAAATGCATTCCATACTATTTTCGTACTGTGTCTTGAAGAATTGACACTTATAGGATATTTAGTTAAATTTCTTGCACCAATCTTTCGAGCACCCATATATAGCTTAATCACTTAACATCCTGTGATTTCAAAGACTTGTATCTATTTTATCGACGATAATATGCTTCAACATAATACACATAAATGTCAATTTTGTGAATTTATGGTTGTTTCAAATTTTTTTGCACTAGGATCATCCTGAAGATTACGTTATTTTAACTATAAAAAAGTAAGAAAGATAATATTTCTCTTCTCTGTATAATCATCTCTCCAGCATTTAAACATTTAAAATATGGGATTAGGAACATCAGAATTCTTTTGATAAATTTTTCTGCCAATAATTCATTAAGTTAAAGTCACAGTAGTTTTTCCCAAAAAATAAAAACATTACAATCTTTATTTAAGAATCTAAAAAATCTAGCTATCCAAAAGAGTAGAAGAATGCTTTCTTGAATAATCACCTTTTAATTTTCCGTCTGCTTTCCCATTACTTCCTGCAACTCAAGAATTTCAGAATCAATTGGGAAGGAAAATTTCCGAAGGTGCAGATCTTTTATTTTTATAATTAATTAAACCTTTACGGATAATTCTTGGTAAACTTCTAGCAACTTCAACCTTTTACCTAAACTAAAAGAATTTCTTATTAGTAAGGGCTTCGGAAGGGAAGACGAGTTGGAAACGTAGCGATTGGGGTGAAATAAATTGCCATCAGAAGAGTATTGTACGAAAGTTCAGATGTTCTTGAGCAGATAATTCAAATGCTGAATTTAATTACCAAAGAAAAGTGAAGGAAATTTCATAAATCTAATATAATTATTTTTCTTTCTCAATAAATATGGTATTTTTTTATTTTTCATCAAAATGAACGGTCTCTGCTCTTTCTAGGTGACACTTATATACATTATTCTCAAGTTTATAAAATTATTTATTGGCTCGATCATGGAGATGCATTAGCATTAGAAGATTGAAAAATATCTATATATATAAGCAATTAGAGTTGAATTAGTATTAATCCAATGGCAAAATATTTTAAGTAAATTTACCTAGAAAACTGAATATCTAACATTCTCAAAGATTTTAGCTTTAGTGCTTAGAACTAACAAAAAATTCATTTATATATCTTTAGGTATGCCTTTTCTTGTAGTGAATTTTTTTTAACAGTAACATTTTGTTATTTGTAACAATAACATTTTGCTATATATATAGCCTTAGAATTAAAGAAAAATAAGCTAACTTGTTTCTAGACTAAAGTTAATTCGTCATAAGAAATTATGCAGTAAAATAAATATCACTTGAAAAAGTAAATAAATAGAGATTATACAAAGGGATTTGTTTTGAGCAAGGGAAGAATTTTTAACTGAAAAACCAATGAAGGAAATGAAAATATAAAATTTTATTTCGTAAAATATGCAAAGAAAAGTCTCTGAGTTAAATAAAACTTTTTTAGGTTTATATTCATTTTTTTATTATAATATAACTTGTAATTGTGAAATGATTTTGTTAATGGAAACTACTATTTGAAGAAAAAAGAAACACTAGATTTCCTAAATAATGATAAAAAAAGCACGTTATTTTTAAATATACACAAGATTATCATCAAAAATCTAATGTTTCAAGGAAAACTGTAGTTAATTTAATATCGCTCTTGAAACATGCATTAAATAAGATTCAGAATTAAATAAAATAAGTTTCAAGAGTTACACAAAAACCATTATGAAAAAAGATAATAATACTTGAAAAAAGTATTAAGATTTTGTAGATGACATAAAAGGGACTTGTATTTAAAATTTGGAGCAGGTGTGAATCTTGTATAACATACTTTAAAATACCGATATACATAAAATGATTGAAAATAAGAAGAAATTGAAAGTTGCGGGAAAAAACTCATTCTTAGAACTTTTATTGTGCTCCATGGAGTCTCAGCAGGGAACGTGTGGATGCATGTGCATAGAAACCAAAAATATGAATAGTGAAAACTCCATCTTCTTTCTCAGCGTCTACTTTTCCTCCGGTAGTCATCCCACAACCCCCCTGGGCAGAGGGGTAAATATGTATCGAGATTTAAAAGGTGCAGAGCGTTAAAAGGTTCTTTGTCCAACTCTGAAAGGGATCTTCTCACTCTCCATAGTTTCTGAGGGGGTGCGAACGTGATAGTTGCTTTGCGTGTCTTCAGTGGCAACCGACACTGAGTTCTAGAAAAGAACCATTAAATTTTATATCCTCCATTCTGTGGCTCCATTTCTTTTCCCTTATAACGCCCAGCACCATTTTGGGTGTGGATAATATTTTCTTTTTCTGGAAACTCCTGTAGGAAAAATATCTTTTAAGGAAACGCATATTTCGCTGTTTATATCTATACATAGCAAACTGAAATGCCACCTTTATGTGAAAAATAGGGGGGGGAGGAAATTATTTACCTTTTTGAAAGTTAGTACAACAGCAGAATTTAAAATTATCTATTTGCTTAGAGACAAACTGAGATTTAAAAAATTAAATCTTCTCCGGGAAAATTTTTCCTGAAAATAATTAGTTATTTTCAATAACATTTTAAAAATATTTCAGTAAAATTATGCAAAGCAGTTTAAGATTTGTTATAGAATTTAAACTTATGTACATAAAAAGAGTTGCAACTTGAAGGAATCATCTCACTTAAATGGGAAATTTAATGCAGATAGTCTTAAAAGATAATCAAACTCTATTTCCGACGTCCTCTTACAACTTTCTATTTATGAGGTTTCAGCAGCAGGGCCACTGCTTAGTATATCCATGCATGGTGACTCCCTATTACATCGAAGAGGCAAAACATTATGATTACCATTCTCGTTTAATATTATGCTTCCTTTTAATGATGATGTATATAAGTATACTTGAAACGTCATTTCTGTGATCACTTGTGTGTATTATGTAAAAGGCAAATAATCTGAGAGAATTTGTCAGTGGACAAATTGTGCTGACTAAAAGTCTCAAAATAAATATCTTTGAAATTACCCGCTTCGTAATTGCTTAGGGACTATCGTTGTATGTTCTTAAGCCAAATGGTCAAATGACGGTGAAATGAATAGCAGATGTACCAATCTTGGTCGTCCATACATCTATAAACAACGCAGAAGTCCTGAGCCTGTTCCACTGGATAGAACGAAATCGATGGTAGCCAATGGATGAATTGATTTGAAGTTCAAAGTAGGAGTGTTTCCTAGCAGAAGAGTCAGTGGTGTTTGTCACTGTTTATCGTCGATCTTATTTTACGAAGTAAAGTAGCTTTTAGCTTTCTGAGTCTTTAATGATATGTTGTTGTTGCATCAGCATGCTTTCCTGTACCTAGCGCTGAGTTGGTCACTGCCAGCTAGATAGAAGTAGCCAGATAATGTTTTCGTGATTTTGAAGCGCGGACCAATCAGAAGAATCCCAATACTTTGCCTGCCGCCCCCAGAAGTATCATTTTACTTAGAGGACTCTACTACTAAAGCCTATTTAACAAGTCTCAGTCATCTTCAGCGAATAAGACAGATCTTCCGTTAAGCTGGGATTCGAACTCCCTGCCTTCCATTAATGAGAACGACTATCTAACTAACCAGGACGCTGCTGCTTCAATAAGGATGTGTTGACATCTAACACTGTAGAGTCTGCTATTTTCTCTTTGCCATTCCTATACTTGACATTGGTATCTACAAAGATAACACAACCAAAACAGTTTCGTGCCATGCACTAATCACGTGCAGTTCCAGAAGTACTCATTTCATATCTTCTAGTCATTACAATATGCCTTCTATCAAAGTATCTTATATTAGCAGTCTTTTTCATGAAAAATACACACATTCATTGGAATGATGCTTCACACTCTTTGGAATAAATTATACATCATTCTCACGGGATCACATGTCTCTCCAGTCTCTAGATCTGCTCAGTGTGAAACTCTAGTAATGATCATAACGCTTTGACTGTTTAGCATTTATTATAACATGTTATAATCAAATATTTAACTGAACAGTATTTTTCTATCATGCTTATTTATTTGCAAACAAGAATTTAGTATGCATCGTATTATTTTCAGAATTACTGAAATTGAATGATGTAATCTGTTTTCTTTCATTAAATATCTTTTGTTGGCATGACTATCATAAACATTTTATTATTTGCATCTAATATTTTCATTATTTAATGCAATCATCCAAGTTAAGTGTGATGTATGGTCTATTTTGAATTTTTACAATTAACTTTAATTATTGTAAATTTTTTACAAGTTTTGATATTTTTATAATTTTGTTGAGCATTTTTCAGGCTAACCATTGCCAAATGAATTGCTACTGAAACTGTATGAATAGAGAACTCTTGGAAGGTGTTAAAAATCAGAATCGAATTTTTTCCGCATATACAAGTTCATGGCTTTGTTTTAACCATTTTCTTTAAAATTTCCCATTGATTGCTTTCCATTAATATGAACATAAAAATAACAGTTTTTTTACATAAAAATATTTCAGGAATAAGAAAGATACGAAACTATGATATGTAATTAAATATGACTTTCAATTTTATTAGAGAGAGAGAAGAGAAAGTATAAAAATCTAGAAATATATATCTCGATAGACTTTTTATTCACACCCTCTAATAATAAATGTATGTTTTCTTCGAATGTATATGATATTCAACTGCTAAATTTTGATTACTGCTTACTGTATGGTACATTGACACAGGTGATTTCTCTTTCACTTAATTTTAATTATGAGATGTTTAATTCATAACTTTATAGAAAATTCCAGCACTTTGTATTTTATTCTTTATGTAATTAAATACAAACAATTGGCATTTTTATTAAACAATATTTCTTCCGTATCTAAGCTTTTAATGACAAAATTTTCAAAATTTCATCAAAAATTTTTTATAAGTGAAGACATTTTAATTTTGAAATGGATACTAATTTAAATTATCTTCGAATTAACTGTGTTTGTAATTAATTTAAACCATAATAGTTGTTAATTTTGACTCACAGTATAATTTCATACACCACAATGTACATCGTTCAGAAACAGAGACAAATGGTCTTTTCATCTGTTTTAAAACTGTCACCTGTGTAATTGGGATAAGATTGAAAAAAATGCTATACGGTATGAGAACCCTTTTCATTGCATTTTCCAACACAACATCTTAAAAAATAAGTTTTTTCGTCTTTTTATAAAAAAGAATTGATTATGCATACAAGTTTTTTCGAATATATCACTGAAGTTGGAGAAAGGGGAGTGCTATTCAAATTTATTTGTGTAAACATTCTATAAAATAAATAAAATACACCAATGCATTTTCTTGATGCGTTTGAATGTAAAATTAATAAAAACAATTTAAAAAGAGAAAAAAATTGAAACAAAAGTTCCTCAAATGAAACAGCAAAAATTAAAATTGTCCTTGGAAGTGTCAAAGTCAGATGTCAGTGAAAAGATTTATGAGCTGAATTCTATTTAACTTATTTCACTTAACTCAATTTGCAATTGCCATGTAAAATAATAAAGCGTATGCAAAATGAACTAAATAGTTCTTCCTATCTATATTTATTTCATTTTAGAGTATATAGTTTGCAGATTATATAAGTATTTTGGGTATAAACTTAACTTTTTTATTTTGGCTAAATATTTTATTTTTGCTAAATTTTTTACTTTAAAAGTAAGTAAAAAATCTTATATTTAAAAGTAATGTTTTGATAATATAATTTTTTTACAGCTCTGTGCACGATTTATCTCAAAATGAATGAATCAATGTTGATATCTGCAAAAATGATGGCATATTTTTGCACACGTGAATCGCATCAAGAGGTAGAAAAATGGAATGAAATGTTTTAACACTTTCATTGAATCCTTTTAGCTCTTCTCTCGGAAACAAATCTTGATCGCCTTTTAGAACATCGCTATCGTCGCTCATGTATGTGCGAACTTTTCCAAGTGACAGAATCGATCAAAGTTGCACGAGACATCCACTCGAGATGAGGGACACTCAGAGAGAGATAGGGCACGGAACAACTACCGTTCCCAGTACTCAGATAGAAAAGCCTCATCATTCATAAAACCGTTTTGGGAGAGGGCGAGAATTCTTATCTATCACCCATTCCATCCCATGGCACGGACGAAATCACAGAATTGGACAGCGGAGAAAAACTTTTTCCCATTTACTAAAGTCCGATTTCAATCATTCTAGTCCTTTCATGTTTTCAGAGCTTTCTTGAAAATTCTTTGCTACCCAGGAATTGGTATTTCATACGAAAGTATGTCATAAATTAAAAAATTAAGAATGGTGAAGGTGTAAAAATAACGAGATGTGCCATCGAATTATGGAGTTTCATAATAATAAATTATTTAAATGATTAAATAATAATAAATACTGAGTCAAAAAGCAAAATTGATATAAAAATACTAATTTTTTTTACCAATTTTGTTGAATGAAGACAAATTTATGAACACTTTAATTAATATAAAGGAACATTTTCCCTTGTATATCAGAATATGTATTTATTTCAAACTAAGCATTTAGTAACATCATTTGTGGAACTGAGATAGTTCGAGTTTTGTTTATTTATTTTTAAGCAGATTGAAGTAAAGATGATAAAAGTAAAATAAGATTCAACCTGCAAAAGTTAAGTCACTGTTAACACATTAGTAATAATTCACACATTGTTGATTTTCATTTCGTTAAAATATCGTTAAAATGATGCAAAATTCAAAATTTAAAAGTGTGATAATTGAATGCAATAAACAGAGTGTATGAAAAAATCTGACATAGTTGTTGATATCTTACTCACAAAATAATAAAGATTGAATCCTATTAATAACAATAATGATTAGATAGATTTAAAAGTTCAGCACTCATTATCAATGATATTACATATGTGTGATCTTGATGTTATTGAAGATAATGAGACGAATATTGATTTTAGTTCAGGTACGAGGAAACAAATTTGTAATCCCAGAGAGCTAATGGGTCTTCAATTCAAGTCTCTCTGTAATCAATGCTTGATACTTCACTGCTGTGTTACAAATCTCCCAAAAAACTCATTTATTTTAGTGGTGGAATTGTATTTTTCATTGTCAGAGGTTTGTGCGATGATTTATTGTTAAGCAATGGGACATAGGTATTGCGTTTCTACTTTCGACATAAATAACGGTCAGCGTAGGTGCTAGTTAGTTTTCCAGATTTCCTTCTTTCACATATGGGAAAAGAACATATTAACTATGAAAAATTATCATAGAAAGTAATAGTACGTGCTAGAAAAGAACCCTACAACAGCTATTCTCTAAGTAGTTTAATATGCAGTGTCATGCATTCGCTGGAAAAAGTCTAGTGGCGCTATGTCGGGTGACTTCAATGGCCAAGTAATTGCGTCAACTTGATCAATCCATCTTTCTATGAGATAGACTTTCAAAGAATTACGAACGATAGAAGTATGATAAGAGTGGTGGAATTTATTCTTCTCAATATCCTGTCAAACAAAACACCACCTCTAATGAAACATAAAAGTAAACATAGCATTTCTTTCTAATTACGTTTAATGTAAATTAACAACAGCTACTTTCGAGTCCAGTAGTAGTCTCTCTGAATACAAAATCTTAATTGAATCAGTCAAATTTTATCATTACAATAACTTTTTCAATACAATGGAGTTCATTTCCTCATTACCTTAAAATGAAAAAGGAATTCTTATTCCGTGTTATTAACAAGAAGGAAATTCATTTAATTTCTTTTTTCTAACACATTCTTACTTTTGCAACTGTGATAACAACCATTTGAAAAAAAGAGCCTTATATATTATGTAACTTTAATTTTTGATTAATTAAAAGCGAGAATATTTAAAACTAGTTAAAAGAATCAAATTACTTTATTAACAAAACAGTAAATATAACTATGAAGTGAGAATTACTGAAAGTAACAAAATCTAATGTGTAATAATTGATGACAATGAAAATTATCCCAATATGCTACCTAAAATTATTGATAAAAAATGATAACGAAAATTAACTGAGGAATTATTAAACAATATGTTCAAAATATTTTGTGTTTATTTAGAAAAAAATTCAAAATGTGTCTGTAAACATAATCTTTTTTCTGCTCTATTATTAATACTGGATTTTTAAATAGTAATGATTGATTTGTCAATCATATTATAAGCAAAGTATTATTTCATTTACAAATAAACACTGAATTTGATAAGGTTATAATCTTTTGCAGGATAACTATCAGCATTTATGGTAAGTTTGAAAACTTTTGTTACTCATCCTCGCAAGATCTGTCATATGTCACATCAGCTCCAGAAAGTTGTTGACCGCCAAAAATGTAATAATAAGGGGACTAGAGATTAAATCCCTTTTAGAAAGTGTGATATAATCGAGAATGTGATCAGGTGAAGCTGCATGATCATGTCATTTGTACAAGTGAGATAGATGTTTCTGCCACTAGAAAAGGAAAAATACCAAGCTAGCCACTTGTTAGTCTAGCAAGAGCTGTCTGGGAGCTAAGTATTTGATTTCCAGTAAAGTGTCGAAGGTAATTCCTGTGTACAAATGGCTTGTAGGTGGAATACACCATATTAAATTGAGTTTATATATTTCATTTTGATATAATTATTGTGTGATAAGTAAGTGAAGAGCCTGCGGCTGTTTTCCTTCTCACTACTCTGTTTGTCCAATCTATCAGCGACATCGTTTCTATTAATGTTAACATGTGATAGGATCCAATGAAGGTGAATGTCTGAGAGATTTTACTCATTTTTAGCAAAATAGATGCACTAGTTTCATCATTCGTGGAAGACTAAGATGTTAAAATACACTATACTCTGTGTAATATAATCCCTAGTTTTCTAAAATCACAGTTATAAGGTATGACAGCATTAAGGTTTACGTTAATCGTAGTTATGTCACTCCTGAAAACAGAGCTTGCTGAAAAGAAGGTTGTTTTGTTAATGCCGCCGCCAATACGATAATTTGCACGATTACCGTTAGTATCGACTTGCATAACATGTTTAGGAATGCAACTGATAATTTCCGAAGTCAACTGCCTAAAAACCCGAACGAAAGATTGCCTGATAAATGCAAGTCAGCCTTAACAGTCCAAAATAATTTTTATTAAAAAATTTACTGCGAGAGTTTTGCTGAATTCATTAATATTTTTTCTGATTCATAACAGAAACAAGGCTGGAAACTTATTTGCTTTTTTAATTTGTAACTAAATTATTAAATTGTCAGCTAATTTATCATTTATAGAAAGAAAAATGATAAATATTAAAGTTCGTATAGGATGAGAATTTTAAATTTTATAAGAAAAAAAGCTGTGTCTGAATCATACTATAACAAACTGGTGCATTTCTAAGTTTAATAATTCTACACGATAAAATTTCAGCTTGACAGAATACGCAAGAAAAAGAATAGGATAATTAACATGATGAGAAAAAGGAAATAATTGACAAAGGTGATAGCGAATAAAAAGAATTAGCGTTACAATTCATATCTATTCCTTTCAAAACAGTATCACAAATATCGACATCGTAATTTTATTGCGATTTGTAATATTCCAAAAAAATTTAATTTTGTAGTTTTGATACCCAATTAAGTTATAAATTTCTGTCTTCAGTCTTTAAAGTTGTTTTACCATCATATCTTGAAAGCAGTCAAATTGATAATAGAATGTTTTGTATTTTGGATTTCAGTTCAACAACTCCCATTCCGTTGTTAAATATTTCACTGTTTTGGAATCTACTTTAAACAGTAATTCTTAGACCAATTATGACTCTTGTGTAAAGATATCTCAACACATAAATCAATTTTATTTTGTGCTCCAATGGCTAATTAAAGATTGTGTATTAATTTCAATCTTCTAAAAAGCAAAGAAATCATGTTTCTTCCAATTTTGTCTTATTGCTCATACAGTCATTATAAATATAAAGTTGCTACATAAAATTGTTTTAAACTTGTCAAAAGTTATTGGTCATTATATTTGAAATAATTCAAATTTAAAAAATATTCTATTAATTAAGTGGTAATGCTTGAGAATAATTGCATTTTTAAAAAGATTTTTAGATTTTGGATGAGATTTTATACAGTTTAACGAATCTTTCTAAGGACAAAGACTTTTTCGGAAAACTATTATGTAAATTGAACGTTTTTTTTTGTAAATAATTTTTTCAATTTGAAATATAAACAGAATATGTATTATAGAAGATTGCTCTTTGTTTTTTCAAATGTCATAAGATTATTTGAGAATATTTTGTTTGATGTTGCTTTATTTTTATAATTTTATTATATACATCAAAAACTAATTAGTTTCGATGTGCTAAAGTAATACATAAGAAATAATGAGTGTAAAAATGCATTAAATATGAAGTTTAAAATTTCGATTAGCTTAACATTTTAGGAAATAGTTGAAAGGTTGCTTTACTTTAATGTGTTTTATTCCAAATATTTAAAAGATAAAGGTTCTTAATAACAAAAAGGCATCTCAAGCAACATTTCTAATTATAATAATACGATGGATAAATTGACTTTTTCATAAAAAATACGTGATAGCTACTGCATCATTAGAGACTTATATTAATCGTCTAATTATGCTACATGAAATGATTCTTCCTAATCAACCCAATGAATTTGAGTTCAATATATATATAAATGGTGTCTTCAGTTCAAATTTAATTTTTAGCCACTAATAGGTAATATTTTGATTTTCTTGCCACTCTATTGTTACTTTTTGTACAAAAGAGTTAATTGGCTCAAGTCCAATAGTTTAAGCTGAGTTCCTCTGACTAACTATTGCAAACATTCTCCCCCAAAGAGAGAATGATGAAGTGTTGATCAAAAGTTCAAAACGCAGTTTTTAAGTATTTTGGTCAGTAACTGAAAACGAAAAAGCTTTTATGAAGAAATATCGTTTTATATGATATTCTGAAGTGCTAATTAAGACATAATAAATAATAACAGCAAGCAGTAAAATATATAACATAAAGTTACGAAAAATTTATTGGCGAATAAGTATATCATGTTTAATTATTATCCACATATGAGTTGTTTTCCATGATAACTCTTTCATTTAAATTGCATTAATTCAATGATTAATTCAATTCATGAATGTTTGTAATAATTCATGAGTTATCAACATTTATTAGAAATTCTTTCAAATACTTTGTGTTCTTTTGAGAATGCTTTTGATTTTTAATTCTATTTGATTCATAGGCTTTATATCACCGAACTTATAATAGGTTTAATATATTCTTAAACTAGTTGTTTTATTATTTTTGACTATATCTTTAATCTTTCGATACTATGTAAATTAGATTAAAGGATTAAACTAAATTCATATAAAAGATACAAAATAAAATTTAAATGTGATGTCAGTAAAACAGGTGTTAATTGAATTCGGAAACAGGTGAACATATGAAAAAAGTATAATTTCTGCAGTAGAAGATGGCAATTTATTGACAAACAATGAGAAAATATTTAGAGAACAATGATGAAATAAGAGAAAAAATAGGATAAAAAATTATTAATTATTATAATAATAGAATTTTCACTTATTTTATTTATTTATTTTATTTTGTTTAATTTTCACCTATTTATTATTAATTATTAATTTTAGAATTAACTTCAATTCTATTAAAAGTTAATTCTGAAAATGGTGTTCTTTCTCTTGCTATACACCAACGATTTTTTTATGCATTTTAATTATTGCATCTTTTCAATATATATATATATATATATATATATATATATATATATATATATATATATATATATATATATATATATATATATATATATATATATATATATATATAAGATGAAGAATTCGAGTTAATCTATATTTAGCACATACATTGGAAGAGTCAGACAATTTGGGGTTTTTTTCTAGTTTCTTTCTGAGACATATGCATACAGATTATAAAAATGCAGTCGAAATTCACATGTAGAAAAATTTGCCACGGATGAAAACAATAATTAGTGGCAGACATTAAAAATCATTTAAAAAATCTTCGGCTGTTAAGTTGTCTACGACATAGTGGCAAACAAACGTTTAATTTAGGTACACGTTAATCCAAAAAAAAAAAAAATGGGACTTTAATGTAAAACCAAACTTTACTCACGTTTCGTATTGTATCTCAGGAATAAATCAAGGATTAAATCTCATGTACTATTAAATAATGGGAGACGGTGCTTTCCTCTTAAATATCTGTAAAATAATTTGCTATGGATTTTCTCAACGACACATGTTAATCTTTCTCTGTCATACCCATATCCGCAGATTTTATGTTAAGTACATCCTGAACGACATACTAAATTCAAAAACTCAAAGTTTTGGTGATTGAATTGGCGACTGAATTTCAAATTTTACAATACACACAATATATTGATGTCACAAACGGTTTTGAATAATATGTTGGGCGCTTGTCCACCGTGTAGATGACCTCTCAGTGACTTATAATTTGCTTGCTTTCTATTTGACGCCGTGAATGGCGAAGCACAATGCAGTCGCACGGGAGTTGCAAGTCCGATGCCATGCCACTGGATCTAATCAAGGTGCATAAAGCGGAGGATTCATCCAGTTGTACCGAGTCCCGAATTCTAATTACTATTCGCTCTCCCGAATGTAGCCGGATATTCGATGCCATGTGATTCCCGTTGCAATATTCATTTCATTTAGCTTATGAATGGGAAGGGGGGGACGTGAGAGATCAAAGGGGCGTATGTAAATGCTGCCGTTCTGAGCTCGTTTCGCGAATTATAACCATTTGGCGGAGAGGAAAACTGCTGTTGAAATCGGAATTTCTTTGAATCTTTTGCTAGATCATTTCGTTCTGAAACGGAAGAGAGGATAAGGAGAAAGATGTCCTTCATTTAAAATGCAAATCACCTCTTGGAAGGCTACGTTTGTTCTGCTGTCGGAAAGCAGCTATTTAAAATAACAGGTTTCGAAACTTTCATGGAAATTCTTCCATTTCAAATTCATGTTTGTATTATTAATTGAATAAATTGGTATATACTCATTGATTTTCCTTGCTGGTTTTAAATTTTGCATATTTTTTTTGTCATTTGTAAAATACCGACTTATTCTTAACAATTTCTTACACAATAGTTTCCAGTTTCTAAGGTTATAACAAGTATACTTGGAGAATATTTTGTGGTGTTATAAAAGTTGGAAAAATAAATATATTTATTTTCAAATTTTCATGATTTTTACAATAAAACACTAATATAAAGTACACCTTGACAAGCGTAGTTAGGGAGATATTCAGTTTGAAGAAACTATCCAAATATTTTTAATATAACAATTTTTTTTAATATCGCTTACAATAAATATAGAAATCTGTCCATCTCATGTATTAATCTATGACTTAATGTATAAGATAAGAAATATAATTTGAAGTATTAAATTAATTACTTTCCCAACTCTTAATACCAATAATAAAAAATTAGAAACATACGAACTACCATCTTGATTGATAAAAATTCATGGATTGCATTCATACAGTGTTAAATGTTTTTGATGGCAAAAATAGCAACTGCTTATAAAATTGGGAATATCTTCTTAAACACCTATATATTTTTAACTCAGCTTTAAATATTCTGCATGTCCTCAGAAATGAAGCAATTAGATTTTATTCATTTTAGTTAATTGATTTGACAGTTACATTAAAAAAATAAAAATATGTATTTATAATTGTATGCTCAATAATCACAGGCATTTCTATTTATTGACTATATTGGTATGTTTTTCAATTTATAATCACGATAAGAATTTGGTATACGAAAGGAATTTTGAAATTATTTGACACGCACAATAATTGATATTGAATTTTTATTCACACGATAAAAAAAAATCAGAATTCTGAAACTAAACTTATGTTTTCCGCAAACCATTTTCTCTTTTAAATGTTATAGTACCAATTTTAAAATAAATTTCGATGTGCAAATTCTATAGTCGATAGTCTAACAACCTCACTTTTGTAAAATTTATTGTAACAACTACTGTCTTGTGAATTAATTGACCTACGTAATAGTTTATATTAACATGTTGCAAGAGAATAAAAATTAAAACTCTCAAACGCCTATTAAAATTAGTTGCATTTTCTCTGTAAAAATGCTGCATTTCTCTAACTTTGTTCGGCAATGGTTAAAATATAAAACATATCTTTATATATATATGCTAAAGAATCTCATAAATACATAACAGTGATTTTAGAAAGTTTTATAAAACGAAAGAATTTTGCAGCGACTATTTTAATCTTTTAAATCAAATCATGATAATGCTTGCTTGAATTATTTTCCTGAAAAAAGAAATACCAAAAATTTAAACGTAGAAAGAAAATACCTCTTTTTTTGAAAGAATATATGTTATTAATAAATTCGAGATGAATATATATACATATAAAGATGTCTTCCTATCTATATCTATGTATGTTATTATGTGTATATTATATAGGTCAATTTGAAAGATTTCTAAATTTTTTCATAAAAAATGTAGGAAGATAACTTTTACTTAATTAAAAAGATCATTGTGTGTGTGTGTGAGTGAGAGTGCATAATGAGAAAATTGCAGTCACGGATTATCATTGCATTGAATAAAATTAACAATGTGCATTGCAAACTACACTGGCGCATTTAAGAAATCTGAATCCTCTTAGATTAATCAAAGTAACAAGAGATTCATCTGATGATCTGAATAAAATGCAAGACCTCAGTCTCAATATTTAAATGAATGATTTTCTTAGATTTAAACTTTCTTGTTCTGATTTTTTGTAAGGAATATTGTAAATATTGCTCATATTTTGTTCATTACACTGCTTTAATTTGTTTAATTACTGGATTTCATTGTTTTATCACGTGCATTACATTTATGTCAGTATTAAACTATATAGTATATTAAACCTATAATTTTGCTTTGAATGTAGTATCATTTTTGGTAACTTGCAAACGTGTGAAAGTTGGAATAAACGTCTTCGCAATGGAAGGTTCTCGGTTGTGCCCCAACTACCGTTAAATAAGAAACACGGATGTTGTCTTCGTGCTTTCTGAATTCACATATATGGGGATGGACACTTGGGAATGTTCTCGATTTTATATTTAGGTTTACGCATATGGTCTACAGTAAATAAAAATTCCTCCCGTAAGACAACACACGAATTACGTTCAAATTCTAAGCTATCTGCCACGTTTTGTCAAAAACAAATATAAGTTATAAGAGAATCATAAAAAGAAAGAGTTCTCGTTGAAAGAGCTTCTCGATAAAGTGCAAACAAAATGGTAATGAATCACAAAATTGATTTAGGAATGTGATATTTTTAGAGATAATAAAGAAGTTACAGCTTATTCATAGGATTCATTTAAATAAACTTTCTTTCTAATATATTAGCTATTAAATTCTTTTGAAAATTCTTAAAGCATGATAAAGAGGAAAATGATATTATTTAAAAAATTAATTAAAGATAAATACATAGGACTATTTTATTGGATACTTTATTAGTATTTTTTTTCATCTGGATGCATAGTATTCTAGGTTCAACATTGTTACAAGTTTCACAAAGTGGTAGGCTTCATTTTCATGACTACGATTCAGTGTCATGTTTGATACGTCGTATTGAGATGATTTATCCAGTTAAAAATTCTGTGTGATTCAAATACCCCTCAATTAAAAGGTG
Organism: Latrodectus hesperus; assembly: GCA_037975125.1. Classification (NCBI taxonomy): domain Eukaryota; kingdom Metazoa; phylum Arthropoda; class Arachnida; order Araneae; family Theridiidae; genus Latrodectus; species Latrodectus hesperus. The sequence goes on from CM075858.1 coordinate 50,312,640, forward strand.
TGACAGGGCTTTTTAGTTCAAATGTTGATCTAGTAATCGTAACTTAAAGTTACAAAGTAATCAGGTGTGTTTAGCGGCTTCAATAGGAAGAAATTATCTGCTAGGTATGCATTGCAATAACTAAGCCTAACCCGACATAACTACAAGTTTGTGAATATTGATACAGAATTAACAATAACACTACAAAGCAGTTCCATACAGTTAGCTTTAATTTAATTTCCAGGCACAATTTCGGCGAAATCTTCAATAATAAACTCCTGGATTCAGGAACACTGCACTCCGGCCAGTAAGATGAATGCGCAGCCGTAGTATTTCGTAAATAACAGGTAAATTTGTAAGCAAATGAATTGTTAGGGCCTCTTTTCATTAAAACTTTCTAAATCTAATCGAAAATCATCTGAGCAGAACTGATAATTAAGAATTTCGGCTCTGTTCTCGTAACTTTTTCCTCATCCAAGGGGAGATTCAATTTTCCTCATGACGGTTCCAGAAAACTTCCTTCGCAGAGAACGCCAACTTAAATTGAAAAATATTTCATTTTAATCGAGCCAACAGAGTGATCGGGTGCGGGAAAATTACGTTGGCTGATTTTCGGCACTGGAACATTTTCCGCCAATTAAACATTTTCCTTGGAAAATCTTAAAAAAAAAGTATTGACTTCAAAAGATTCGATTAATTAAACGAAAACTCATTTTGAACTCCTGCGAAAGCAGTTTGCGTAGGAGATCTGGAACTTCAAACAGATTCCCGTTTGTTTTTTTAAATCTAATATGAATAAATTAAGCACTTGAATAAACAAGTGCTCATTTTTACCTTAAAAGATTTTGTTTCCATCATTTTCCTTAATCGGAAGATGCATAAAAAACAGTTTCTCCTTCAGATATACTGTTACGGATTTATATTAGTCACTAATGTGTATAATGCTTTAATTTTAGAATTAAAAAAAAGTTTATCCAAAAAAAGTGTTTATTAGATTATGCTAAAGGAGTTTATGTTGAAAATAACTTTACCTATTTGGTTCGCGATTGTAAGGCTCGTTTTTTGCTTAAGATTAAATTATTTTAAGTATGAGAGTCAGTATTCATGCTCACGGTGAAAATGTATTAAATTTTAATATATATTGAAGAAGGTAATTAAAAATTCTGAGATCTTTTTACAAATTATATAGTTAAGAATACCTCAAACATTGTTTTTCTATATTTTTGATATCGATCATAAAATACCAAATTTTGCATTGTAACTTGCATGGAAATTCAGATTCTGGCTAAAAGATGTCTCTTTCTTAGTAAATAGTCTTGGAATATAATTTAAGAGATTTTATTTTTAAAAACATTTTCTATTCCGCGAATAATAGTTTCTAAAAAAGGAAAGAAGTCTTAGAATCATTCATTGGGAGGCAATTTTCTCTGAAGAGTATTTAATATAATATTTGCTAATAGTAATGTTGCTGTCAAAGTCTGAAATCTTGCATTATATAAAATTCTTTGGCATTTTTCGAATACAGAAAAATTGAACTGAAACGAATAAAGCTATTGATGTTTTATACATTTTCTGGCGATTCAATTGAATCACAGCTGATATATTGGCTAAGTATGAAGTATGTCTGATTAATTTCGATTATCATGCGATGGATGTTACAGCTTAGACTCACAATTTGCTATTTACACATTGCACTTCGTTCATGAGTTTGAAAATGATAATCACTTTATCTTTTGATTTGACATTCTCTGCGATAATAATTACTTTATCCTTTTATTTGTTCATAACTTTTGGTAATACTTAATAAAACGCGTCTTGAACTAATCACACCCGTAAGATTATATTGATATTGCATCATTTTACGTATAAATTAATTTATTTGAATACTTTTTTTAACAAAATTTCTTCTAATTTTATTCAAGTGGTACTTATAAGAGTCTTATATGGTGATACAGAAGAATGGACAATCATAACTATTGTTTGTAATCAGTAAAGAGAGACTATTGTACACTTTGTATCTTCTACTAGCGGTACAAATCCAACAATTTTCGTGGATTGTAGCTCCTAGTGGAAAACATGCATTTAGCTATCAGAAAGAAAATTTTCAGATTGGAAAAATAATGATGGCATATTCCAAAAATATATACTAATTATTTAATTTTTGCACAAAATACTTTTTTACATTTCTGAATGATATTTGAAACAAGCGTCTGCTAAAAACGAATTGAATGATGTGTGGAATGTTAAAAAATCTCCTGTGTTACGTAGTCATTGTATGTTAAAATCAAGTTTCCTTTCTTCCCATTTCTAATACACTTCATTTCGAGACGTAGCAGGTAATTTGAAAAGAAGTTCTCTGACAAGGGGAAAAACAAAACTTTTCCAAAAAATCAAGTACAAAATGGTAAATATTGTTAATTTTTTTAATTAATCTTTTTATTTTTATAAATTAGAATTGAATTAAAAAACCATACTGTAGGAGAAAAGAAAGAAAGATCTCATTCCTTACAGATTTTTTCATTATCTCCAGCTTTTACACACAGATGACAATTTTAAAAGCTGTGAAGAACTCACCCTTGTAGAGTTCCGAAATGGATACAGTGATTGCGTTGTGATATAGTAATTTAGCAATTAGTTTAAGTAAATTTCAACTACAGTTTAATTATATACAAACGTTGTAGTCAAAATTTCGGTATGAAACTTAATTTTTAGTTTATCTGCTGATTAGCATGCAGATAAAAGTTTCCCATTGTTTGTTCTCAATTTAACACCGGACAAAAATGCAGTGATTTTGCAGAATTAGGGTTTTATTCAGACAGATTAACAACAATTCTGAAATTAGATTGGTATTCATGATTGTCATTATAGGCTGAAAAATTAATTTGAAAAAAAATGTTTTTTTATATATATTATAATATGACTTATTATTGCCTTTCAATTTTAAAAGCATTCTGATTATATATCACTTCTGCCAGAATGACTGCATACAGAAGGAAGCTACAAAACCAATGGTACAACCAACCTGTTGGCAATGGTCACGGGGTATTACCGGGAAAATTCAAATCCTACTTTCCTGATGCCCTCGGACATCATGGAAAAGTCATACCTGTTTGAAAGGACATTTGAAATAGTTTTCGAACTATAGACGAATGAAACAATAACATGTTTGAAACTAAAACAGGAGATCTAATCAGGTACACAGATGGATCACTGAAAAACAACCTCTCAGGACTGGGAGAATGTGGCGTGTCACCAAGAACCAGCCTATCTGTAAGTCTTGGGCTATGCGCTACGGTCTTCCAGGCAGAAGTTTTGGCCATTATCCACTGTCATGCGACTAAATATGAGGAAAGGCTACCACGGTAAGCGGATTCTCATTTTTAGTGACAATCAAGCCGCTTTAAAAGCGCTCAATTCTTTCGAAATCAAATCTAAAATGATTTTGGAATGTAGAAACCTTCTTACAGAACTGACAACTAGAAACAAGGTGATCCTTGTATGGGTGCCAGGGCACAAAGTTATCGAAGGTAATGAAAGGGCTGATGAACTTGCTAAACAAGGATCGTCTTTTGCTCCCATCGGTGCAGAACCTTTTTGTGGAATCAATTTGAAGACCGCGAAAACCAATGTTCTTAGACGGGAAAAACGGAAGATGTATGAAGCTTGGCTCAACACTCCTGGTCAAACCCACGCTAAAAGTATGACCTGTAGATCATCAGCGAGGATTGCCTCTGAAATTCTAAAATGCTGTAGGCAGAAGATACGTTTAATCATAGGCTTCATAACTGGGCACTACTATTTCAGAAAACACCTACATAAAATGGGACTGTTTCAGCAAGACCCTATCTGCAGGAAATGTCATACTCAAGAGGAAACAGCCAAGCATATCATTTACGAATGTGAGGCTCTTGTCCTCCCTAGATTAACTTCTTTAGGCACCATACATACTACAGAGTTACACCTAGACTCCATTAAAGGGTTATCGGACTTAATTAATAAAGTGGCTGACCCGAGCAACTGGAACTAGGAAACATTGGGTTTGGAGTTAATAATACAAAATGTTGATAATAGCAGAGGTGCCCAATGACATACAAACCCAAATCTAAGAAGAAGAAGAAGATATATCAGTTCTGAAGTAATATTCTCAAAATTACAATGTTATGTTTGTTTAAACAAATTAAAATTGATTTAATATTACAAAATTAACAAGTGAATGTTTGGTATAGAATCAAAAATCAATCTGAAACCAATGGTTCCTTTATGGAACAATACGGTGCTTCCCCATAAAACTGTCATCTTCGATAAATAAAAGGTGATTGAGCTTTTCAGCAAATGGATTACCCTCATACTCTCCCAACATGACCTTCACTTAAAATCTTTGCTTGGTCTTGACCTTTCCGTTTATGTATGGTTCCCAATTCAAGCCATTGATTTGGGAAATTATGTACAGAAGGAATGACCATTACAGGAATTTTTATATTTTTTTATTTCATAAAAAGCATGGTCACACGCTGTAAATTTTATACGCAGTTGCAAGGTAAACACAAATCTTATTTTGATTTTATTTCTTTCTCTGTTTCAAATTAAAATTTCTTTTGTTAAGGACTTCAATATGGAACTATTACTTTCAGTTTGTAAATAATTAATTGGTTTATTACACGAACATAAAAGTTTTTAAATTTTTTATTTTATTTTTAACTGTCTCCTAAAATTATGAAATTTGAATAACTTTACTGAATTTTCTAATGCTCTGAAAGTATGAAAATATATTTTACAAAATAATTGGAACGCAACCATTACAAGAATAAATAGTCAATTTTATATACTTTTGAAAAGTAAATAAGAAGAAACATGAATAATGGAAAAGTAATTGCGATTTAAGTGTTCTCATTTTCTTTATTCTAAGAAATAAAAAATTTCTAAAACAATTTCTAAGGAATGCTCTTTTTTTACGGGTCATTTAAAGTTATTTTAAACCATCAAGTTTTAGTTTCTTTATTTATGAAATAGATTATGAAACATAATAATTTTAAGAATTACACATTTTTTATTTTGTTTTCTCACTTTTCGACGCAATAATATTTTATGTAAATATTTTAAAAGTTGTTTGGAATTGATGTTAAGATTTTTATTTAACTCGAATCAAAATTTATACTCCATCAAAACCTATTCAGGAATGATAATTATTAATTGTATAATATCATAATAAAGAACTAAAAGAAATACTAAAGTTTATTTATAATAAAAAAGGAATTGTGTTTAACAAAATAAAACTAGATAAATTTTTTCTATGATGCTACAAAATATTTAACTATATTTACCTTCCATTATTTCCGTATTAAAATCTTATATATTTAGTTTTGAAAATGCTTGTTATTTAAGTAATTATTATGCTTGTAATTTTCAAAATGCATGATACGACATTTTACCAAGTAATTTCTCTAATTTGCAAAGGTTCTTGAAATTTGAAAGGTGTATAAGCTCAATTGGGAAAATGTGTCCGGTGGTTGTGGGTATAATCAAAACAGCCTTTAGTGTAACAATAATTTAATCATTCAAAGTTTAGTTACACACAATACAAACAGAAACACAAAATGAAAAGGATGATTAAAGCACATGTTGCGAGTTCGAAAACAATAGCCTAACTGATTGTCTTTCCTTCTCCCCGCCAGGGGCGCTCTCGGAAAGGAAGAGAGAGAGAGAGTGAAGTGTCACAGGCTCCCCCTCTGGCTGCGAAGTCGTCTCGACGAGTAGCCAGGCGAAAAGTTTGACGGTTGCTTACTTCTTGGCAAGTTGTTTGTTTCAGGTGTCTTAGGAGGTCGACCCCTTCTTTTAATAGGATTTGTTGGCACATTTGAGGTTTTGTGGGCTTCTAGGCATGGACGTAGAGCAGATGTGTGATAGGCTCCAAGGGAAATATTGGGTTGGTCCAGGCTGGCAATTTCGTAACTTGTTGGGGAACGTTGTGCAAGTATAATATATGGTCCATCTCGACGAGGTGCAAATTTGGCTGTTATCTTTTTTGCTTTGTTGCTATGAGGGTGTAAGGTTACCCATACTTGATCTCCAGGTTTAAACTGGTGACCTTTTCTTCTATCCTGATCAGCATATTTCTTCCTTTGATCTTGTTTTTGTTCAACAATGTCTTTAATCTCTTTTGAAATATTTGCAAATTTTCTCAAGATATCTTTTCTGGCTGGAGAGAGTCGATAGGGAGGTGAAGCAATTGGAGCTGAATCCCCTGTATCGATTCGGTGTTCGATATAAGTTGTTGCTTCTCCCCCTTGTTGGAAGATATTTTCATACTCCTTCAACAAAGCATTAAGTTGTCTCCTCTGGTTGGAGTTGAGATTTTCCCCTTCATCTGATCGAAGGAACATTGAGTTTTCATCACTCTTACTCCCAATGAAATTAGAACATTGTTTTGCAAATTCTGTTTGAAGTATACAAGAATTTTCTGGAAGAGTGGTATTTAAGTCTATGAAGGAATTGTCTTCAGATAGATCTTCCCACTGTTTCGTTGGATTAGTATTTTTTACAATTTCAGAGGAATGATCTTGAGAATCTGGTTGGAGTGAACCACAATTCACTGGAACATCGAGTTTTGCAAATGAGAAAGTTTTATGCGGTCTATCACTAAAGTGCCACGAGTGTTCTTTAAGATTTAGAACGATCCCTGTTTTCTCTATAAAGTCGATTCCAAGTAGAGTATTATTTCTCTGTGCGTCTGGAATAGCAAAAATTGGTACTGAAAATCTTCTTCTCTGTATCCAGACCTTAACGAAGGCTTTGTGTACTTCCTTTTTTGAATGGCTGCCATCTGCTAAAATTATGTCGAGGACTGATTTTTGGAAATGTATTCCTTGTTCTCTAAGAAGGTGGTAGAGAGTTTCACCAGCTATAGTATGAGTTGCAGCCGTGTCCACATAAGCTGTACCCCACATTCCATTGATGTTTATATTTAATATTGCCATCTGGTTGGATGTTGAGAGACTGTTCAACTTTATACTGTGAAAACGAGCGGGATTCTTTTCAGATTTGGAACAATTCGGACAGTTTGATTTAATATAGCCAGGCGTACGACAATTATAGCAAAAAACGGGAGAAGGTTTGTCCTGCTTAAGCTGGTCGATATTTCCGCCTTTAACGTTTTTTCGGACAGAGTTGAATCTGGGATATTCTTCTCTGGTTTGGGGGAGTTGTTTCTTATTAATGACTGATGGTCCTTCTTTATTAGCTTTGTGACGAAGATTGTCGTATGCATCGAGTTTTTCTACCAAATCAGTTGGAGAAGTGATGTCACCCCATTCATCCAAAAAGTGTTCTTTAAATTCAGGAGGGCATTTTTTCTTGATCTGATCGGTTATCATAAGGTCTTTCAATTTTTCAAACGTGTCTACTTTTCCTTCTTTTATCCAATTTTCAAAATAGTTTTGAATTTCAAAATAAAAGTCATTCCATGTACTATCCGGATTCTTTTTATGTGTCACAAATAGGTGACGGAAACGTTCAGCGCTTAATTTGAATCTTTTTAACAAGATCTCTTTTATATAGTTGTAATTTTCAGCTTTTTCTTCTGGCTCGCGGGCGATTATTTTTGTCACATCACTTGGAAGAACTCCAACTAGGTAAGCGATCCATTGATTTTCAGGAATCTTTAGAAACTTTAACTGTCTCTCAAAAAGATTGAGAAATAAAGAGATGTCGTCTTCTTTTGCATTAAAGTTAGGAATTAACTTTTTTAACTCAAGTTTTGGTAGATCATTTGATTGAATGGGTAATACCGGCGATAGCGAAGACAACTTTTGGACTTCAAGTTGTAGCTTGAGAACTTCAAGTTCATGGGCTCTTTCTTTTTCTATTCTGGCTTCCTCTATTTGTTTTTCTTGTGTTATACGTTCAGTTGCTAATCTCTCCTGCTCTTCTTTTGATACTCTTTCTTCAATAATACTGGATAATAAGTTTTTCGTTAATTCCTCATCATACTTGTCAGATTTGACGATTAAATCCTTTAGCTGGATTACTTTCATGTTGTTCCCAATATCCAAGCCCAATTCCTCAGCCAACAATATCAAATCTTCTTTTCGACCTTTTGCGAGATATGCCATCTTAAGTCTATCGTAGAAAGTTTCCAATTTCGAAAGTCTTAAATGTCTATTAAAGTTTGAGGATAAATGAAAACATAATGGTTCTTGTAAATATCTTACAATTCCGAGCAAAATTTAAACTCACTGTACTTAAATTGGTTAAAATAATTTTACCTAGTTTATTTTCACTACAGAATAAAACTATAGTTCAAAGTAATTTTAACATATTAATCACTGACACATTTTTAAAATTGTAAAAGTCACTAGAAATATTTAATGCAAAACACCCTTAAAACAACTTTTGTGATAGCAATTGTAAATAGAATAATTAATAAATGAAAACCAAATTCAAAAGTTAAAAGTCTTACACATCAATTATGAAAATTTACCCAGAAATCAAATTTCAATCTCTAAAATAAATAACTATGTAAAAATCTTATTTGATTATTGAAAAAACAATAATTACTTATGACAAATATTACTTATGATAACATAATTTTATACATATACGTATATTCAGTAAACTTAGTGAACACTTTCGATTTCATTTTTAAATTGCAAAACAATTTACCATAGTTTAAAACTCTTGTACCATTTATTCTGATACAGTATATAGCAATCAATAAAATATAATTTAAACTCAATTTATATAAGTATTCAAACAACAAATAACACCTATGAGTATTGTTTTCTATAATCGAAAGTAACTTCAATTATTCTAAAATGAATCATGTAAAAATAACACTATATAGATTTATATATTGATCAATAACACGAAATCATTCTAAATAAAACACTTAAAATATATTCAATATTCACAAGTTCTAGCAATATTTAATTTATCAATTAAAATTCAATAATTAGAATGTATGTGAATACATTGAAAACTACATTACTTTCATGAAACAATCAATCATACATACAATATATTTGTGTTTCGTAAAACCTTTTTAATATTCTTTCAGAAATAAAATAATATACATTTATATATTTCAAATCGTGATGACAAAAAATCTATCCTTTCAAATAAAAAGAAAAAAATCAAACAATTATTAATTCCATGTGAAGAAGGAAAAAAATACATATCTTAAGCTAATACTATTTTCAACATTTTAATTTATTTATGTATTTTAGACTGAACGAAAACACAAATGTAAACATTACCAAGGATTTGGCAAATACAGTTTGATATCAAATAGAATATTTGTTCTAATTTAGAACACACACCATAAATTAACAATTTCTGGTTTGCCGGGAAGGCTTCTAAAATACAATTTCAACACAATAATATTAAAATGATTTATTTCAAATGCTATTCGAAATGAAGAAAGAAAAATAACTTTTAAGAACAATATTTTATTTTCAAGGACACTGTTCATTCAGAAAACGATGAGTAAGCTATCTCTTTCTTTTGTTTATGTCTATCACTAACTTTAGAAAAGAAAGCGAGTATCAAACTAAACAATTAAATTTAGTTTTTTTTTTTTATTAAACTGTGATCAGCAATTTCAATAGTAGTTATGATTCCTTTTAAAATTGATCACACACGTTAAATTATTTTATAATAACACTTTCAAATTTAGGAAAAAATATGAACATCACAGTACCTTTTAATGACTTTTGTTTTCGGGATGAAAACCAACTATACCTTGAAATCAGTTTTTCAGGATGAAAATACTGTTCAAGTAACACAGGAAATGCAGGACTTAATATTCGATCATATACTCAGAGTAGTTTTGATTCGATTCGCCTGAAATAAAACATGAGCTAAGCTTTTGTTTTCGATAACTTAGAATAGGTCTCTGTTTGTAATAAAGGCTAAAATTTTGAAAAGCGGTTGGGCGCCAATGTGTCCGGTGGTTGTGGGTATAATCAAAACAGCCTTTAGTGTAACAATAATTTAATCATTCAAAGTTTAGTTACACACAATACAAACAGAAACACAAAATGAAAAGGATGATTAAAGCACATGTTGCGAGTTCGAAAACAATAGCCTAACTGATTGTCTTTCCTTCTCCCCGCCAGGGGCGCTCTCGGAAAGGAAGAGAGAGGAGAGAGAGTGAAGTGTCACAAAAACAAAATTAATTTAATTTTCCCAAAATATATTTTCTAAGAACATTCTTGTATACTTCGATACTAATCGTATTACATGATTAAATCCGAGAAATTGATTAAATTTTTTTATTGTCACATGATCAGTTTTCGTGTAATCGAAATTATTTGACGAGGACTAAAAATCTAAAAAGGAATTCAAGCTGTTACAGATATCTGTACCTGAAGGGAAAGTTGGATCTATTCACACTTGAAATAGAGAAAAAAATGCGTGCCAAGTATTCAGCTACCTACTTAAACAAGACACGAGAATAATTATCCAGATATCTCTTTTCAGTTTTATTAGTTTATAGCAATTTCTTGGCAGCTTTCTAGAAAAAATTTTGTAATTGAATCAGAATGACTTTTGAAAATAAATTGGTTCTGATCATAGTGATTCTCGCTAAAATATCCTTGAAATTTATTACTTTATATTAAAACCGCATGCAACGGTTGATAAAAACTGGACTCATAAAAGTATGGAATGTACTTTATTAACTTTGAAAAATGATTTAACAAAAATAATTTAATTTGGATAGCAATTATTTAATATGAAAAACTTAATAAATCCTATATATGAATGTCAACCTATTAGCATTGTAATCTGATTAATGTACTGCTTTATGAGACTATAAAGTAATCAATAAATTTAATACATACTTCAGAAAAAATTTAATCAACAAGAAGATATGCAGATAAAAATTAATAATTTTAATTTCAGTTTATATTTTGAATAAATAAAGTACTACATTTTTAAAATGTTCTCCAAGAGCAAATTAATGTACATTTCAAATCTAAACAAAACATTTAGTTAAGCAACATGCAATATATATACATTTGAGATGACAATACATTCACATACATATATACTTAATGTGCTTTTTACTAACATGTCTAATTTGTATTTTAGATTTTACTATTGTAACTTTGCTCTGTAATGAAAAATTACAATGACATATTTGTAGCTATTTTAGGTATTCAGCGACTTTGATAATGGCTAAAATTAGAGCTTTTGTTTCGTTTTAAATTTATATTAGAATACTCCAATCCACTTTTTGTATTCTTAATACAAGATGAAATAAAAATTATTCAGCATAAAATGACGTATATGAATCAAAAAATGAAACTATAATTTAAGGAATATTTTCAAGATTTATTTGAAATTCGCTACTGAATTACATACTATGATTACTAGGCAGATTATTCAGTAAGAACCAATTGTTTCTTTAATTATTTGGTAGGAAAATAAAGTAAGAATTCTGAGGAAGTAAATAAATAACAATAGTAAAATGTAAAATAATCAATTTATTATATTTGTGTATTGAAGAAAATTACCATTTTATATATAGTTTTATACTATAAAAATTATTGAAGTGTTTCTTTTGTTTATTTAATCATTATAGTGATAGGTAATTACGATGTAATAAATGTATATATTTACGTATGTAAAAATAGATTTTTTTGTTTCGAGAATTTTTCTTTCAGAACGGCAAAATCAAAAATAACATTACTGCTTATGCGCAATATTCAGAAAGATATTAACCTACTGTTTAATAGTGCTTTTAACAGATTGCTGTTATGCAAAATACTTTGTTACAATATTCTTGACCAAATCAGAATCCAAATACAAATGGCTTTTACATATTCACGGGTCGTGTTATTGTACATCAACTAACGTACTATGAAAGTATGGGGTAAAAATTTGACATCCGTTCTAATTTCAACTACTTTATTTGATCATGGCTTAGTATAACAATGATGTTGATTGCCTTGGAGAGAATTTCTTTAACCCATTGACACTTATGGCTGTTGTTTTTTTTTTAATTCGAATATGTATACAAAAATATCAATGTTTCTGTATTTATTAGCGCTTTCTAAAAAAAATATTTCTATACAAAATGTTTTACATGAATCTGATTTTATATTCCCCCTGAAAAGAATTTGGAGTGGAATATTTGAATTAATGCGTTGATTTTGATGAGACACCAGGAGTGAAATCTGCTTCTCAAAACAACAACAAGCAGGTCTAGGGAAGGGAAATAACTGGGCAATGGGTGAGTGTGGTTATCGAATGCTATGTTTTCCACGTGATTTAATTCACGTGGAAAGGCAAGAATATTGCATCAGGGAATGAGGGGAGGTGAAATCCGATATTGATTCGATGCTGGCTAAACATCGGGATGTAATTGAGAAAGCAGCCATGCCCAACCTGAGGCCGCCTCAATGCACTGGGGAGAACGTTCTTCCTACAGAGGCAGGATCATTCCGAACAAGCCCTCTTTTTTTTTAGCTCCTAACAACAACGATTCTGAAACTTTTTTGAGCATTTTGCTGAGAATATTTTCTGTATAAAAAAAACCTTGTGATTCTAAATTTCTTCGTTTAATGGGAACAATTTTTGCAACACAAACCACCGCCTTCCCTTAGAATTCAATATTATATAAGAGATGTTTGAATTTCAAATGTCTTGTTATTGTTTTTTATGATTTTATTGCATTGTTTTTCAAGTTAAACATGAAAATTCTTTAATTGAATACTTAAACTATTAAACATTTTATATTAGAAGTTATTTTGTATTGCCCAATTGGGTTCCTATAAAACGTGGATACTGTATTTCGCTAATATATACGAAGAAAGTGTTTAAAAATGTCTTTCATTATAGTTTTATAGAAAATTGTTTTGTATTAAACGTTTCATATTAACTTTTGAAGTTATGAATTCATCTGAATAAAAAAAAATTCGCTATTATGCCGGAGTGAAAAATTATGAGTAGTAACGTATCTACATAAAAATTCTTTGTTTTTCTAAAACATGATTTAATTTTGTGATAAAATTAAGGAAAATAACTGTTTTGACACAGTTACGTTTCAGGATATTATATGGTATTGTTTTTAAGACATTTAAGGAAGAGATCTGCATCAAATTTGGTATCTTAAATGAAAACTAAAGCATTACTCTTAAAGTATCTCTCAATGTTATGTCGCTAATTACAAAAGAAGGTAATATACTTTCGCTACACAATTATCACATAAATAGGAATTTCTTCTGGCGTCATTCATTCTAAATTCAAGCAAAAAATTTAAGTACGTTTCTATTTTAACATTTTTTAATTTATTAAAAAAGTTTACGACTTCTAAACTCAATGTTAATTTGTGATATAGAAGGCAAAATAAATAGCTTGATAGTGTATCGCCAACACTAAAACTTATTAATTAAACCATAAATATTAGATAGAATTATCAGTATACATAATATGACTGATTTAAAAATTTTTGAAGCTGGTATTAACATTAGTTTTATTTAAAAATTCATTTATTCAAGACCACTTTCAGTGACAGGGCTAAAGAATTCAGTATATGTGGTTTCAACGAAATTACTCAAATATTTAAAATGATGACTTATATCAAAAAAAATATCACACGAAGTTATGTTTAACTGAAAAAGATGAAGGAATATACATACGCGTAAAAATAGGAAAGGAATATAAATGCAAATACTCAAGGTTCCCATTAAGAATTGTTTCTTTCCTTGCTACAAAAAGAAATTCAATTGTTGATCTTTTATTTAGAGAAAGAGTAGCTCTCAAATAATATGACTACATGATTTATTGGAACCTATAATTTAGTGAGCTATTAAGAAATCCGAATCATCGCCTTACAAGAATATATGAATATCTATATATCTAATTAACACCTTTTTCTAAGAAGAACAAGAAACGTAATTGAACTGCAAAGACAAATTGTTTACATGACAATATATCGCAAGTTATTCTGTCGAGATTCGTCAGGATGATTTCTATATGAATTCATATATTAATGATACGTATTTTATAGCGCACAGGACACATTTAATGCAAACAGTAAAAAATGATCAATTGAATATTAACATTCGATGCAGAGGGATTTGAGACAATTACAGTGTCCTATCTTGCTCTAGTTCTGTTTGCAATGGGACACCAGAAGTGTTTTGGAATAGTGAGAAAGGGGATCTGAAATGATTACATATTAATGAAGAAAAGTTCACATTACAGATGAGAGGACTATTAACAGGAGTAAACATAGAATAGATGCAGGGATTTGTGGATTACATTTGGATTGCACATACATTTGAGGACGAAATAATGATATCTTTGGTCCTTACTCTGAAATCATTAGTAACTCTTTTGCTTAATACATGATAACGTCGCACTTCATACAGCTTATTTCATGTAGAACATGCTTGAAAGCTGCAAGAAAGCTGTGTAAAGAAGAGTCACCATTACCTTCTGACCTAAATTCGATCAAGCAAGTTTGGAAAATATTTTGATCACGTTATGCTAGGAAATCAAAGCTTCCATATACTGTCCAAAACTTTGAAAAATACTTCTGTAGGACTAAAGATGAGTATTTCTCAAAATGGAATCGATAATTTCATCCCATCTTCTTAAAAGTGGTGTGCAGCCAACTTAGTTGCTCAAGGAAATCACATGCCAACATTAAAATTTTGCATCCTTTGTCCTTTGTATGAAATCAAATTGTTGTCATAATTATTTGTTGATATTTACATAGAATACAATTTCTTATACAAATACTTTACATTTTTTTACTGTATTATGTTACATATTTAGTTTTCTATTTATGATATTTCATAGATGTTGAATTTCAGTTTACTGAATGCTGTTCTGACTGAACACTTTGAGCAAAAAATTTACATTTAACATTATTAATCATAAAATTAAAGATACCAAATACAATTCACCGTAAAATCTGAAAATCAGTATAAATATTTCTCGATTTAAATATCCCATCTTCCCTAATGAATCAAAATTTCTTACTCTAATTATCATACTTAATAAATAGTAATTACAACGATACAATTCATTTTTATCGTGTATAAAAATATCTCATATTTGTTATCGTATTACAAATGAACAGAATTTTAATAATCGCCTATTGTTTAATGCTGCAATTGCATGAATAGCACAGAAGTACAAAAAATATCGTCTCGAATATTTACTCCATCGAGCCTGACAAATATTTTTTTACATTAATTCTTCACTTACTGTTAGAATAATTAAGTAAAATATCTCATTCTCTTAACGTTTTCCAATAAAAATTAATTGAACAGCTTTAACGGATGCTTCATCAAAACCTCTTTTTATCCAAAGTTCGATGGCACCCTCTTAAAAAGGCATTTATATTCAATTTTTCTCTCGATCGTTTCTATTTAGATCTCATTCCGTTCGATGAAATAAACTATTCCCCAGATAAATAAAGCTGTTCATCAAAGGCGATGATTCCGAAGCTTGAGCTGCGCTCATAATGCTGCAGTTTATGAATCGAGACGCTTTCTTTGGTGAAAAGAAAAGATGGCTCTTTCCAGAGCCACATTCTCCCTCAAGTGAGGCGGAGTCATCGACTCCGATGAATTTGTCTTCGCCTTCAGATTAAAGTAAGGCGAGGAAAATAAATTATGGATGAGAGAGAAGAAAAATGAAAACAAACATGTAAATTGGTTGTTCAGATTCTTCCGAAAATACTTCCTTCGGCAAGAGGAGGATGAATGCGGACTTATGCCGAGTTAGAATACATTTTTTATGCCCTTACTTTGTTACGCTTTTGTTGTGTTTTGTTTCACTTTTGAAAAGAGAGAAGAACATTCTGGTCTATTCTCTCCTCCTCTCTCTTTGTCTGCGCTTGTGGAGGAGTGCGGCGACTGAATAAATAATGGGAAATTGCCACTATAGCTTAAAAATTCATATTTATGGAGGGTAGAAAAATGTCTCAAGGGACTTTCGGCTCTGACCGTCATCGCTATGGTGAGGGGCACAAGTTCGTATTCATGCAGAAGCTGGAATGTGTTTTCATGATTGAGAAAAATCCTGTTGAATATCAGGTGCAACAATGTTTGATTGTTAATGAATAATCGGTTACATAAGGGTTTTCAGCGAAAAATTAATTGCGGAAACTATTTCATTTGATATAAGACATTTTTACTCTTTAAATGAAAATGAATAAAAATGTATACTGATTTGAGTTCTTTGAAAATTAAACATGTTGATTTTCATCATTTTTAGTTCATTCTTAACGATTCACACTTATTGTTGTTAGCATTCCAATTTTAATTTCAACAGTATGTGGAGTCCTTTCTCATTTTCTTTTCTTTTCTTTTTTTCTTTCTTTCTTCTTTTTTTTGATATTTTAAGTAGAGGAGAAGTCTTACACCCATATACACAACAAAGGGACTCTAAATATAAAAATAAACAATTTAAGACATTTTAAAATGTGGATTTCAATTGAATTAGTCTTTGGAAGCAAAAAGTAACCAACATTGTAAAATAACTCTGTTAGGAGTTGAAAACATTTTCGATGCAGGAAAATCTTTTTCAATATTAAAAATTACAATCGTTAATTTTAATGATTAATAAAAGTAATACAAAATAAAACATTATAGCAACAAAAATTTCAACAATCATTATTGCACTAACGAAAAGTTAATGGTGGAAATTATATTTTTAGTATGGAAATAATATCATATGGTAGAGGATATTTTTACGATATAAGAATGTAAATAATTAAACAATTTTTGTACAAATGAAGCAAAATTTTTCACATAAGTTTGTTTTACCACTTCCTTGTCAATCTAAAAGCCAAATGGTGATTTTCAATTCTTATATGAGAGTGGTTCGAAACTAGTTTGCAAAGAAACCAAAACTCTCTCTATATAAAACAAGTATTAGACAGTTTTCAGCTGTTAAACTAACAAATGAGAAATTTCAAATTATATACATTTTCTATTGTCGTATGTTTGATGTGAATGTGGCTAGCTTTACGCTCTATGGTCTCTTTTTGGCATGTGAGGCTGATTAAAACCGGAGCTATGGTTTTAAAATAGATCCCAAATCGATATAAAATCCACAATTGATTGTTAATCAAACCCACTAACAATTAAACTGAGCAGTAATCAGTCAGCTGCCATAAGTTTGCTGCAGTGGATCAATACACAAATTAAAAAGAAATCTGAATCATTAAAGTAAAAAGAACCCCTTCAATTAAACTCAAAGCTAATTTTTCGTTTGAGTCGATAAATTATACGCTCTGCTAATTCCAGTGTAATGCATTTTTACATCACCACCCAAATATTTCTTTATATACACCCACAGTATGGACTCCACTGATTGTTACTGAAACAAGTAAAAATGAAGCTTCACAAAATCGCGCAAAGGTTTTTCACTGTTCATAGTTACATTCTCTCTGGTCACGTGCGTTGAATTTTGTCGGAACTCAACAAGGGCAGGAGGGGATGGTAAAGTATGAAAGATTCGTCAAGTAGAAAGTAACGATTGTAATCCTCTGTAATGACGTGCTGTAGTAATATTAGAATAAGAACGATTCACAGAAAAGAGGGGGAACTCCTCTATGAAGAATGCAGACATATATATATGGAAGATTGAGACGATCGATTTTAAGTTGACAGGGAATCACGGAATCATATGTGGAAATGGGGGATCTTATAGCTGAGGAATGGAGAGAAAGAAGGATTCGTTTGTTTTCAAATCTTTTGTTTGGTTATCTTACATGAAAATAAAGTTTGATTCAGGAAAAAATAAACAAGTAATTTTTTTGAGTTGTATTTTTTTTCTTTTTCTAATTACTATGTTTTTTAAATGCGGATATATTTCATAGCTTTTCTTTTTAACATACCAAATCATTATATATTTTTTCATAGATGAAAAACATTTTTTATTTACTTCAAGGAATTTGAATACAATTTATTTATTTATCAAACCACATTCAAACCACAAAATTCACCACATTATTTATTTCTGAAAACTGCTTAAAAGTATAGTCTTTGTTGTGTTATATGGGTCATTGATGATACGAGTAATATGATTTTAAAAAAAATGTCATGCAGTTTCTAATGCTAATTGAAACTAGAAGTGCTATTGCATTAAGCTTATTTTATATTGCATTTCTTTACCCTTTGTTAGTGCTGTTTGCATTATTACATAAAAATATTGATGTAAACAGATATATCATGCGAATAATAAATTTTGTGTTGTTCCAATTTAAAAATATTTCCTGCTTTCTTTGACTAGTGTATTTGGTTACAATTCTTTCCTACTTTAATGTGTAAAATAATTATTTTAAGTGAACATATAAATTGCTTAACAGAAATGTTTGCCATTCGCGTGATAAGATTACATGAATGTTAAAATTTTCAGTTAAGAGAAGCAATTTATATTTTCATTTAAATTGATTATTTTATCCTGATGGAGACAGAGAGAGAGAGAGGGGATTTTTATTCAGATTCCAATAATAATGTAAATCAGATTTGTTATCCATTAGGTATTTTTTTCAATTAGTCTTTAAGTAATACTAGTAATTACTTCATTAATGTTTTGCTGATAACAAAAATTACATTTGTCATTAATTAAGTAACAAATTTTCTTATTTATTAAATAGTATTACTTTTCATAAATAAATGGATAAGTAGTAATGCACTCTTAAAATATAATGAGTGGAATTGAAATCAAATGGATTGTGAATTTCCATTAAACTATAAATATTTTAAACTCATTTTTCACGCAATCTATATTTTATAAAATTTAAATTTAAACCGGATTTGGTTCTTATTTTATATTACGCTTTCAGGCTTTTAAAGATTCATGCTCACTGTTAGAATAAACAATTCTCAGGCAAATAATTTTAAGAAAGAACGCTTACATTGTGTAGGAATGAGAACGAGAATCAATAAAACAGATCTTAACAAATCTGAATGTAGGACTCGAGTTGTTGGGAAGAGTGGGAAAGTAGACGAATGCATAAGACGGAGAAATGAGGGAAATTAATAATTGATTTATCGAACGTAAGCTGGAGCGTGGAAGAAAGAGAACACCTTTCCACCCCTTGAAGATTAAGCAGCAGGAGATAATTGCCGAGAACATGTTGTCACTTTACTTCCATTCCGCTGCCTGTCTTCAATAAGCGAAACGTCCATCTTCTTCCTCGTCACACTGGGTTCGGTGGGGTGTGTTGCATCCGATATCATGCTACATCGGAAAACAAAGCTCAAGACTGCAAATTATTATCCAATGCAATCGAATCGTAATTATAAGCATGGATGTATATATTTGCTTTATTTGTGGCATGTATTTCGGTTGAATATTTCTATCGCCTAAAATGACCTAGTACAGCTAAACGCTTCGTAGCTTAGAATCATGGTCAATATCCAAACTGGTACCTTTTGCCCAAATGTTTCACCATATTAACAAAAAGATACTAACGTTTATAAAAACTTAATGAGCATCAACTATTTCAATATTTATCTTGGGAAGGAACATGTAACGATTTAAATTTTCTTGGCGTGAATGCAACAAATTTTCCCACCAGGTTATCGTAGACATTGTAAAATTATGAAATAACTTTTATAATGGTAAAAATACTTTATTTAAAGAAACTCTTTCAATTTTTCTGTCCATTTTATTAGCTTTTTTTTAAACATTTATAGCAGTATTCTGACGCTTCTAATTGAAGAGTTTTGACTTTGGAAGCATTCAACTGGATTTTCATAACATATCCTTTTCTATGAGGACTTTTCTAATATCATTGACCATATATATGTGTTACAAGTTAGAAAGCGAGAAAAATCTAAAGTAACCTTCTCGATAGATTTGTATCTCGGAAAGTTGAAACTCAATGTCCATCATCTTAGATTATTGTATTTTGAAAGAAAGATTCTCACACTCTCACACCATGATTTAGAAAGAAAGATTTTCGAGATTGATTCCAACTATTGTTGAACTAGGAGAAATAGATGCTGTATTTCTATTTTACCCGACTTTGAGGGTGAGTTTGAGAACTTTCTAGGTTTCTTTCTTTGTGATACTTAAATATTGTCGGATATCTGAATAATTTATGATTGTAACTTGGAAAATAATAATACGCAGTAAATTTAAGAAACTTTACCAAAACCTTAAATTAAAATATCCATTACATGATATCACACCAGGTATCCACCCAGGGATGTTTTCGATAGTTTCGGGGACATTTAAGGTTTTTGCACGTACTCCATCATCATCATCACTACGTGATGTCAAAAAGTGGCTCCCTGTTGGTTAGAGGCACCTTGTTCATTATTAGAAGATAGTGAATTTGATCTCCTACTTAACTGTAGATCAGCAGTGTTCCCTAAAGTTGGTTGGGCCACTTTAAACAGATCATGTCCTCCAAGTGAAAAGATATCTCTTGGGTGGCAAGTCAAATATTGTAGATTTTCTACGTGGCACCTACTTAAAAATTACTAAGACTTCTACTCCACTCAGAAGCATAAACTTAATTGTTAGTTTCCAATTCTGGATTAATTTTAACAAAGTGTGCTGGTTCACACACATGTAATTTCAAAAATGAAAAAAGCCTATTTATTTCATATTATTTAAAAATAACTACCAATGAATGAACCTTTTTATTTCTTAGAGCGTTAGATTTTACCACTAATACTTGATAGTCAGGAAGTCCATCTCCGCTGACTCCATTCATCTCATTTTAGGTCTACTCTTTTTCCTGCTTGCTAGTTTCTGTGTATCATAGGAAATGAAAGCTGAATCAATGCTAGTCTGATATCTTCTCTATTTTTGAAATTTTTCAATTGCAATTAGAGATAATCAAATAAAGATTGGCCAAGGAAGTATGGTGGTTACAGAGAAATTTTTCAGCAATTGGCTTACCATTATCATGAACCGGCATGATTTTATTCCAATTAGACATCTTCGGCCTCTTTTCTTGAAGGGTTGTTTTTAAATTAATTAAATTTAGACTGTACTTCACCAAATTTAACTTTTATTTTGGTTTCAAAAGTTTGATAATATTTTGGTCCATCTTATATACAATATTCTCTTATCCTTCAGCCTCAGTTTCGGTTCAGAGGTGGAGGGAGCGGGTTCACAAAATTCAATTTTTTTCTTAGCTTGATTTCGTAGGTCAGCTATCATTTTCAGTGATACACCAGACCAAAAAAGGTTTTATTTCGTACCTTAGTACCAGAGATGCGCATAAGATTATTTATTAACCCAGTCAAATTCTTCTCACTTAACTCATGCGGAGAAATCATCTCAATTATTTCTATACTAATCTTAGTTTCCGAATATGATACAAAAAGGTTTAAATATACAATCAAGCCCTCTATCAAACTCCGATATTGTTAAAAAATTTTCCTCCAACAGCCATCAATAGTATCGTTGTTGATCAAAGATAGTTGCACAAAGAGTAGCTTATCAATGAGATTAAAACCACCTTTTTGAAATGATTCAAATCTCCCCTTTGTATCGTTTTAAGAAACAGCACCTTCATCATTTTCAATAAATCTCTACAAGCTTATGTTACATTCCTCCTTTGTTTTAATTTACTCAAAACAAAATGGAGTAAATAAATTTCATTAGTAGCCATGGATTTCATTTGTTAGGACAGTAGGTATACATTCATCAATAAAAAGAGAGCAAAATGATGCACCAAACGAATAACATATATTTGTTGAAAATTTTTCCAAAAAGAAAGGACAGATTTTTCCTTTAAACTCAATATATATTTACGTTTTTTTAGCTATAATTTAGACTTATTGAATTTTAAACTCTCATGTTTTATTTGTATGCATGTAATAATAGGACATTCACAATTTTTATTTTTTAATGGATAAATTTTATAATTTATATGCAATAATTGATAATGCCAATTGTGAAAAATAATAAATGTAGAATAAGTGGAAAAGAGGTGTTTATGTAAATTTTAATTTGGAAAAGAAAAAATAAAGTAGAAACATTAGGAAGCACTAGAAAGCTATATGCCTTTATATGTATTTTATTCATTTATTTATTTTGAAATTTTGCAGATAGAAAAAATGCATTTAAATTAATGAGTTATTTTTTATGTATACATTTTTATATTTCGTTTTAAGAACTTAATAAATTGAAGCTAATATATATATATATATATATATATATATATATATATATATATATATATATATATATATATATATATATATGTATATATATATATATATATATATTATGTAATTCTTCATAAATTCATATTTTATTTGTAAAATAATAGGAAGAACAAAAGGGCAGAATTTCTGTTTTTACTGAAATTTCTATTATGAAAATGTTTTTCGAAACCTGCGTGATTTTAAAAAGTGAAAGAAACTTGTAAAACATAAAATTCATTTGTAAAAATCAATTTTATATTTGACTTACAATTAACTAGTTTAATTTAATAAGTTACTATTAATAAAAATGTAAATTATTATATGTGTATTATAGATTATAGGAACTTCAATTGGTAACATAAATATAATTTACTGTAAATAAAAAATCCTCCAATGATTTTTCCTCAATTTCTCATTAAAACTAAACAGAGGAAAAATATAGTTGTGTTTCATCTAATGATAAAAAGCATTCATAAAAATATTTATTATCTATATTTTTCTCTAAGATTTGATGGAAAAGCAAATGTTATAGCAATAACAATTCTAAGAACAAATATAGTAAAAACATTTGTTTAGTCAAAATAGTTGAATATGACGCAAACATAAATCATATTTGTGAAATTTGTGCTAGCGTTCTTAGAATTCAAATCAAACAAGACAATGAAACAATTGCAAATGTTTATTCATGATGGGACTGAAACAAACTCCAAAACATCCTCTGAGACGAATTAATGACTATTGAGAGACCAAATTCAGATGCATTTATGAGTTCTCAACTATTATAACGCAAAAGCATGTTGAGTAATATACCAGAAATATAAGTAATAAAAAATATACGGACCCAAATATTGTAATATTTATAATATCTTCAGTTTTCCCATTTGTTTGGATTGAATCTTATTGGTTAGGCTCTTTTATACTTTTCAAGTTATCTAGGTAGAATTTATTTCATATTTAAAAGTTATTGCAACGCATATATACTATTCACAGTTAAATTCTCAGTATAAAAATTTTGAAACTTAATTTTATATTCAACAAACTTTAACATTAATTTCACAACATTAATATATCATCTGTAGTACTTTGGTACAGCTTTCAGAAAAATTAAGACAAATTTTAACAAAGTGATTTTAAAACATTATGCAAGAAGAAAACACGTTTCATTTCTTTATTTATATTCTTTTACTAGGAATGAACTTATAAGTTCAATCTACAGGGAACATTTTTTAAATTAATTTATACTGTTGCTATACAATTCTGGAGGTTTATTTTTACAAACTGAAGTTGCTAAGCATTTTCACTCATCTCAAGCCTCCCCCCACATCCCCTCACACAACAATCAAGTAACGAAATCAGCACTTATTGCGCGCTCTTTTACACACCAAAAATGGACACTGAGTATGTAGCATTCTGAACAAGAATAGACCTTTTCAGTTCAATATTTTTACTTAAAACAGGTATCGAAATTGCTACCTTCCGCACATATGAACGATTTTAAAATCACTAATCTGGTGCGGTTTCTAATTTACTAAGTTTCCTTAACCAATGTAAGGATGGTCAACAAACATCACTTTTTTGTTTTTTAGCCTGTTTATGGAATCTTGTATCCCATTTACCGAATCTTTAATATTATATAAAACTAAGTCATATTTTATACAAGCTATCTATTCTGATTTTTAAGCTGCATTTGTCACATTTTCCCAACAGAATAGATGTCTTTTTAAAATAGTCATATAAGAGTATATATCCTGTGACAGAATATTGGAAGATAAGATAAATTTTTGGTGTTAAAAGTAATATAATATCAGAAAATCTCAAAATCCAACTACTTAATGTCTTAGTACTTGTAGAATTGTATATATCAAATACAATTCTGAATATCAAACAGCATGGTGCCAAAAAAGTGAACATTTGTATGTTTTGGCAACAGCATACACAACTAAATTACTTAGGACTAGAGTATTACAGAAAAAGGATATACTATCGTAAATATTTTACGCCTATTCACATTATTATCTTGATTTTGATAGAATGTGAAATAGCCTGCCTAACGAGAAAGGAATGAACTTGTGTGTCAATGCATGTGTCATTAATCACAACAGGATGGATCACGGACACCATGGGATTTAACGTTATCATGGCAATGATCCTGTTGGATGATAATGTTTTGTAATATCCTCATTTACACACCAGAGACTTGAAAATGTGATTTCGGGGCTTAAAGATCATTAATTTAGGGAATAGATTTAATTTTAATGATCAATAGAACTCCCCGAAGATCATGGCTGTTCAGATATTATTTTAAAATTGGTAAATTCTGGACACGTAATACTAATAAGACATTAATAAAAAATACAGAATTTCAAAAAAAGAGCATTTTCAAAAACTTTCGTTGGTAAAAGAAATTCATCTCAGGTGTAGAACTCATTATATAATAATGGTCAATATGAGATGGATCATAAATTGACATGTAAAATTACTTTAATGTTACGGGTGATAACACATATACATTGGATAACACATACTTTGAATGTGAAAAAAATGAATCAAACGGTATAATATGAAAAAGTAAAAAATTGTTTTATTTCATAATAACTAGACTGTAATTTTAAAAAAGTTCCAGCAATTACTGATTTTTGATAATTTTATTTAATTTTTACCATTAAATTTTCTATATTTCTAAAGATTGTGTGTGTAAGGTCACAATATATTAAAAAGTATTAACTCTTTCATAAATAATTAATTTTTCCAAACTTATTCTATACTTGTAGCAATGCAGTTTTTTTTTTTTTTTTTGCAAATATTCTTATAATTAAATTTCAATTTCAATTCTTCAACTCCCGCAATTCATTACGTAGTAAAAGTAAAAAAAAATAATAAATAATGTTTTGTTAAGTCATTGATGATGCATTGGTAATACTTTATGTGTGTGTATATATGTGTACACACTCGTGTCCATAAATTAAGGATAATGCAAGTTCAGGCAAAAAAAAAAAAAAAAAAAAAAAGAGACAGAAGCAAAACAAATGTGACTTATTTGTAAAGTCTATTTATTCAACAAAAGGTAAAGAGTAAAACACATGCTATATGTTTGACATCATTCATAAAAATTGCGATTTTTACTCCCTTGAGCAAATTTCAAAAAAGAACCTATTTACAAAAACCAATATAACACGGTTGGTAATGAATGAACCCATGCGCAGTGAGAGTAAAGCAAGACGAATTCATGTCTCTGTGGGGTTATGGAAAAATTCGACACCTTCCATCAGTGCAAAAACACATGTAATGTTATTCAATCTATCCTCAGCATTAGAAGACTTTGTCACCGCTGCAAATGAATTTTTGCATGTCGGGAAGAAATGAGTAGTTTTTTTCTCAGATTCCTGAATAAATACTCCTATGCTCTGGTAGTGGCTCAGTAGATTCATGAGGCTTCCCGTTAAGATCATCAAAATGAAGCATCATTAGCCACGAGCAGTGATTGGGATTACATTCTCTATCTCACTGGGTTGCTGGTACTCTGTGGGTGGGAACGTGTCTATGTTAATAAGTGACTTCCAAAGTCATTTCTCTGTTGTATGGTAGATGTGGAGTGGAGAGTGATAGTTCAAGTGAGACCTCGTCGCCTATCTGTCGTTCAAAATTAAAAAGCCCTTGGTGATGGGCGAGAATTCCCAAACCACAGTTAACCTTAAGGTACAGTAAGGGGCTCGCATGCGCCGCTATGTAAGTACTTTCTGAGCTGTTCGATCTGAAATCTTTTCTAAAGAGCCTTGGTTAATGATTTTTGTCTTTTGAGACACACCAGAAACCCTTTTCTGCAAAACGATTCACTTCAGATAATATTACGTTTTTTGAAAATTACTCCAACCGCAGTTACGTCTTCTATACAAAAAGAGTAGGTTGTAATTCCAACACTAGAAAAGTTCAAAATGATTGCTTCTGAGAACACAGTGAAATTTTTTTTTATTCGAAATAAAGTCCAATGTTAAATGGGTGCCAGCTACTCGTGTCAAACAATCATCATAAAATACACTCTCATACCTTACTTATGCTCATCGATGTTATTAAAAATTTGCATACTTCAGCACTAGGAAATTCCAAATAAATATCTAAAAGGTTTATGTATATATATATATACACACACGCGCGCGCGCACACACACACACACATATATATACATTATATATCTATATATATATATATATATATATATATATATATATATATATATATATATATATATATATATATATATATATATATATATATATATATAATTTTTGTAAAACTTAATAAAATTTAATTATTTAAATTTTGATTTCTATAATTAACACGAAAAATTCAAATCAGTGCCATTGGCATTTCAGATTACCATTTGATCTCTGAATTTCAGTCGTGATTATTGAATATTATTATGCTTTATGATACCTTTCCGAATAAAATGTAAAATGGAAATATAGATAAGAATTTTATTTACATAATTTTCTTATATAATGGGGTGAATTACAAAATAATGAGATGGAATTACTGAATTTAATTTCTTAATTAATAAATTAATATTTTGAATAACATTTCA
Organism: Latrodectus hesperus; assembly: GCA_037975125.1. NCBI lineage: Eukaryota > Metazoa > Arthropoda > Arachnida > Araneae > Theridiidae > Latrodectus > Latrodectus hesperus. Next base: position 50,339,337 of record CM075858.1, read on the forward strand.
AACGTTAAAATTTTTTTATTAAAATTTATAAAATTTTAATTTTTAATGAACAAGCGAGAATATTTACATTTCTATTAATCTAAACAGAATAATAAAATAGAATATAAATTTTTTTAATAATAAGATAAATTTTTAATATAAATAATAATATAAATTTTTTAAATAATTACATCCTAATATAATATTTTAAACAATCTTTAGCAAATATAGAACAGTGTTTAATTTAAAAATTATTATTGTAACTGAAATAATTACACTGTTGGACAATTGCTAAGGACGGATCACAAATGTAGCATAACATTGCAATGTAGGATAACATTAAGTGAGACATGAGGCCAAGTAGGATGAAATATAGTTGCCACACTGTTCAGACATTAGAATCAAGAATATTTATTGTTCAGGAAAGTACAAAAGCTGTGAAACATCTGAAAGAAAAAAATGTTCATTTGATGCTGCATACGGAAAAAAGGAACAATGCATCTAAAGTCAGCAGGCACATTGAAGAAAGGTATCAGTACGGGATATGTCTACCGTGGAGTGTGATGCGACATTCCACACGTCGTATCATACTTTGCACAACATTATTCAGCAGCTGTTGAGACAATTTATCCCTTTCCTCTGTGAGTGCACGGATGAGGGTGTTCTTGTTTGTCGGAGGATAGTTTCGACCAGCAACTTGCCTACCCAAAGCATCCTACTCAATTTGAGTGGGGTTTAGATCTGGAGAACGTGATAGCCATACGAGGCGTTGAATACCCTCGTTGTCTAGAGCAATCCTGAACAGCGAGTGTTCGATGACATGTTGCGTTGTCGTCCATAAAAACAAATTTATCACCGACAGCACCGCGAAAAAGACGAACACGAGGAAGTAGAACTTCCTTATTGTATCGTTGGCCCGTCATAGTCCCATTCGCAACCACATGTAGGGTCGTGCGGCCATTGATCATGATGCCGGCCCACACCATGACACTGCATGTCGGACATCAGTCTCTTTCCTGGATATTTTCTGGACGATAAGCAGTACCACTCTCACGCCAGATCAGTTGGCGTCTACAATCCAATGACAGACTGAACCTACTCTCATCTGAGAATAGTACGCATGCCCAGTCTTGTTCACTCCAATTGCGATATTCACGACACCATTGCAAACGGGCAGTACGGTGCTGTCTGGTCAATGGGACACACACAACAGGTCTGCGGGCGTATAGTCCTTCTTCTCTCAAGCGTCTGGCAACAGTTTTTCTGGAGATCTGTTTTCCTGTGGCAGCAAGAAACTGATTTGCCACCTGCTGAGCTGTGGTGCGCCTGTTCCTTTTTGCTGATAGGACGATATATCTGTCTTCTGCAGGCGTCGTACTTCTAACACGACCTCCCCCGAGCCGCCTACAATACATTCCAGTAGTTTTAAATGACTTCTACAGCCGTGAAACAACGTGTGAGCGATGTCGAACTCCCTGGCAACATCTGTTATTTTTCGCCCTTTTTCGATCTTTCCAATAATTTTCCACGCATAAAATCATCTAATTGATGTCAAGAAGACATGCCAAAAATTTCAAGCTCGTCTATTAAATTTTTCCTGTAAAACTTTGACTTGAAACAACAACTGTCCACTCGCTTCAAAACCTTTAAAACTCTTATGAACGCTATCACGTGATGAACAGACGTGGAAAAAAATTTTGCTTACGCATACTTTTTCTTACTATATCCAGCACTTATTCCAATTTTCCACTTTTTGCTTCTTTTCCTTTTGTAGTTGCTATGGATGATAGTGTTATCCGTCCTCACCAATTGTCTAGCAGTGTATTACTATAATTTAAATAAGATTATATGATTTACTTAATTAGATTCTTTAGTTCATAATAAAAAATGTTATTATTATGAAAGTGTTGGTAAAAAATAATTGAGTTGTAGATGATGGCAAGAGAAATTAAGACTAATATCATTGATTAATAAAATATATTTAAAAGGTTCTATCCTTTATTTCATAAAAACACGTGTTTAGGAAATTTTCGCAGTGCAACACAAATGACAATTAGTTAAAATAATATGGTATAGGTGTTATTAACGATTGCATACAAAGGAGAAAACCAGGACTATTCTCAAGTATTAATTTAGATAGCCATGCACAAAGTATTTGAAATAAATTGCAAGTAATTACAAAATAAATATATAGTAAAATTAAAGTGTTCATGTCTACCACCTCTCAAATACCTTACTATTATAATATATGAAATATTTTTTAAGTATAAATTATGTTATAAATAATGGAAATGGATTGTTATAAGATTATTAAATTAATAATTATTGTAAAGTAAATTTTTCAACTAATCTCCGCATTACACAATAAAACAGAAAATTCCTTAACGTTTTAAAACATGAAAAACAATTAAAATCATGTGTAAAAAATCTAACAATTTTATTTTTTGGTGTATTGTTCCACATTATATTCAAAGCTTTTTCATTCCTTTCATTCGGAAGTATTCGGTTTTTTATTAATTAATTCTCTTTATTGGAACCTAAACCTTTTATCCCATCACAATAAATTCCAGCTTATGTAAATGATCCCTATTACTTAAACATTTCACAAAAGGATTGTCTTAAGGAAGTTTGAAAAAAATCTTTATGGGGATTTATGAGTGCTGTTTTTAAAGGAGATTTTAGTAGTAAAAGGTAATAGAGCTAAAAGCTTATGAAATAAAAATAAAAACTTTTAGTTCATTTTCTATTTAAAAATGTTTATTAATCTACTGAGATTAATTACTCTTACGATTGATTACCTATTAATTACTTGCTCGAAATGTTTTGATCTGAAATTTTTCTGTATATTCTGGAAATGTCATAAATATTAAAAATTACATTTACTTTAAATTTCATTAAGTGCAGATTTTAAATAGAATATTTAAATTTTAATAAATTAATAAATATTAACTTCAGTAAGTTAATTAACGTAAGTATTATATATGTAAGATGAACATTACAAAAGTTTAATAATACATAAGAATCATTTTAGTTTCAATAAAATTATTTTGTTTTACCATATGAGAGTTTGTTTTCATCAAAGTTATTATAGATTATTAATCTCATAAATATTTCTGAGAAATATAATTTATGGTGATTTTGATAATAGCTAAGTAAAAATTTATGCAAAAAATAATTGCATTAAACATTATTCCCTTTGTAACGAAATTTTCTTTCAAATGAACAAAATTGAAATAAATGTTCAAGTTAATATATTCAGTTACTTGGGATAATATGTTCAATTAATGTAATCGAAAAATTTTTAAGGAAATTAATAATATGAGGTTTCTTATTTGTTACAATTTCTAATTACAATATAAAAATAAGAAGTGGTTTTGTCTTTTTCAACTCTCCGTAGTCAAAGTTTTTTCAACCTATTGTTTTTTTGTAAATTATTTAAGTTTACTGTGTGAATATAAATATACACTACTGGCCATTAAAATTGCTACACCAAGAAAGCGGCACACCACACACGTGAAATTTGCATGACAGGTAGAACTTGCTGTGATATGCAAATAATTAGATTTTCAGCGCATTCATACAAAGCAGGTGACAGTAGCGACATCTACAATGTGTATAAAGCCAGAGATTTGGCAGCAGTTTCCTCAACCTTAATTTCCGTTTCAACGTTGTTTTCGGCAAAGAAAGTTGTTGTAATGCCTCGTGTAAGAAGAAGAAATGCCTATAAGCACGTGTCTGACTTTGATCGAGGAAGGATTATAGCCTACCGGATTGCGGTTTATCGTACCGCAATATTGCTGCTCGCGTCGGTCGAGACCCCATAACTGTTAGCAGAATATGGAATCGATGGGTTCAGGACAATCATACGGAACGTCATGCTGGATCTCAGCGACCCTCCATCACTAACAGCAGAGAAGACAGACATCTTATCCGCATGGTCACAAGGGATCGTACAGCCACGTCACGAATCCTGAGTCGTTAAATAGAGTCATTTGCAAGGCAACAAGTTTCTGCTCGAACAGTTCGACGACGTTTGCAGCAACAGGGATTGTCTGCACGGTGACCATGGCTTTGGCTACCACTGACGCTGCGTCACAGACAGGAGCGCCTTCAATGGTGTGATCAGCGACGAACCTGGACGTGGGAATGGCATCACGTCATCTTTCAGGCATCAGATGAATCTCGGTTCTGTATACAGGACCATGATGGCCGCATACGTGTTTGGAGGCATCGTGGAGAACGCGCATTGCCAGCTTGTATTGGACATCGCCATACTGGCCCATCTGCTGGAGTGATGGTATGGGGTGCCATTGGATACACGTCTCGATCACCTCTTGTTCGCATTACCGCCACTTTGAACAGCAACCGTTACATTTCCGATATGTTAAGGCCCGTGGCTCTGCCCCATCTTCGAGGCCTCCCTAATTGTTTCAACCTTGTTTCAACAGGATAATGCACGACCTCATGTTGCCCGTACTGCTCTGAACTTCCTTGATACAGAATAGGTTCGACTGTTACCCTGGCCAGCACGTTCTCCTGATCTGTCACCATTCGAGAACGTGTTGTCAATGGTTGCCGAGCGATTAGCACGCCATCACTCACCATCCAATACTGTCTATGAACTGTGGCATAGTGTGTAAGTTGCATGGACTGAGATCCCCATACATGCCATACAATCTCTGTTTGACTCCATGCCTAGGCGGATAAATGCTGTTATTGCAGCCAGAGGTGGCTGCTCTGGCTACTGATTTCTTAAGATCTATACATCCTAATTTCCTGTAAATCTAATCACTTGTTCTTTCCACTATAATGTATGTGTCCAATAAATATCGTTCTGTTATTTGCATTCCTTCTCGGTGTAGCAATTTTAATGGCCAGTAGTGCATATAAATATCTTATTGATTCATATAGTGTGTACGAAAAATATAAATTGACGTATTTATAAGCATAGTATTCTGAATTTATGTTTAAATTACTTAAGAAAAAAAATAAAATTAAGTATTTGTTCAGAATTTAATAGGTTACGTTGGGTTATTTTGATACACTTTGTGCTACCTATTTTTGTAGACAGATACCACAAAACATATATGATAGACCTTGAGAGAATAATGGATGCGGAAGAGATTTTGAGATTTATTCTATAAGTTTTTCTGACAAATCCCCAGCATGTAACTTACCACCATCATGATTTCCTTTCGATTGGACATCTCCGGTCACTTGTTTAGAAATATTGTTTTTAAAGTAGTCAGTTGCTGTGTGTTTGTGTGTGACAGTACAATTTCAAATTTAAATTTCTTTTGATTTAACTTGTTTAAAATGAATTGGTTCTTGAATGTACCAACACAGGCACAAAATCTCTTATTCAGGCACAACTTCGATTTAGAAGTGGGGGGACAAGTTATCCAGGTTCACAGTATGCCCTTATGCTTATGATTTCATATGTAATCAATTTTTTACCCCCAGTGATTGACCGGTTTGAATACGCTTCGGTTTTGTATCGTGCAATCAAGAGATGCTTGATAGCTCAACCATTCAAATTCTTTTTTAACTCATATCGCACCCATCATTTCGCCAAATATTTACACACTAGTTCTAGTTTTTGAATATGCAACAAAATGGCTTTTTGACTATCTCTATCCTTTTCGCAATCTCTGACAATGTTAAGAAAATAATTTGGTTCTAACAGGACCTTAATGATATTCTCGTCAATCAAAGATGGTCATCCAAAGACTAACTTGTTAGAGAGGTCAAATTCCCCTTTTCAAATTTTTCTACCAATCTTCTACATATTTAATCAGAAACTATACTTTCTCAAATCACTTTCAATAAATTTCTCTACATGCTTCTGTTTATTACTTCTTTGTTGGAATTAGTATAAAATACAGTGGTGTACTAGAATAGTAATTTCTGACTATTGATGAATGAATTTTATGAATGTCATGAATAAGCGATTTTGTCTCACTTAAAACTTGAAAATCGACATTTTATTTCAATTTGTTCAGACATTATTTATGCATTTTGTGATGTTAAAAAGAGAGTCAAATGTGTGCCAAATAAATTAAAGTACGAACCAAACATTCCATACATATATATGGAATGTCTTGCCTGTACTTGCTTAAATTTCCTCTAACTGGAAATTTTTCCACGCTCTTATGCAGATTCACATTCTGATACTTTTGGTTCGGATCTCTTCCCAATGAGATTCCATGATATTATTTTCTTCAAATTTTATTTATATCGCTATGATGGTTTATGTTGTAATATACACAGAGGAATTTGTAAACATATATTATTAATTTTTACACAAATATTTTACATTTCATAGTGCACAGATTAACAGCTGACAGAGTTCTTTTCATATTATTTAGAATTACATTTCAGAGTGCAATTCATATATGTTAAGTAGTTTGATTGAAATTCTACTGTCATCTTTCCTACTCAAGAGTTAAATAGACTGATTTCTCATCTAAAGTGAGCTCCAACTCAAGAAGCATCCATACCCGAGGTGATAACTGAACTCACAAGCAATTGAACCAAAGGCTAGAATTCTATTTCCTCTCTAGCTCATACTGGTTCATGCATTTAAAATATGAAGTTCTGCTTCGCTTGCTATTTCAAAAAGAGGTTTTGTGCTCTAGAAAATCTCGTATACCAAATTATATTCATTAATTTAATAGCCCAAGCTTATTGCGGTTTTCCTTTTTTTTCCTTTACGATTTTCTTTTTACGAAAGTGATGAAAGTGATTAGCAAAGATAGTGGGCAATATTTATGTTTTACAAGAAATGATCAACTACTTCGGTTTATTTTCCATTGGAACATTTTACTAGTGACATGCATTCCTTGTTGGCAATATTTTTCTTATATCATAAAGAAACCATCAAAGTTATCTTCTTTATACCTATCGATAAGAGTCATGGAAATCTTTCAAGTATTTTGTGCACTTCAAAATCGTTTTTTACACGTTCTTGAGCAGTTACCTTTCACGCAAAAAATAAAAAAAAATTTCTATCGAATTATCTTTGAGGGGTCGAAAACAGCATTTTCCCTCAAGAAGTAAAAGAATGTCTCAAATGCCTGCAAACTTCGAGAAGGTTTATGTATTCATGCAACTATCAACAGCAACAGATGTTGGTGACATTTAATTAAGGTAGAGCCCTCTCCTCAGGCAGAGGATGAAAAATGAGCTGCTTGCTCACCCCTTTTGCAGGACATTTTAAGAAGCAGACCTTCAGAACAACATAGTAAATGTAAGATTTTACAAGCATTCTTTCTTTGTTTTAGAAATATAATTCATACACTTTCAAAGTACATTTAAAATATTGCGATTATTTTGCAATTATTAAGAAAAAGTTTTAATAAGTAAAATTCATTATCTTATACAAATCATGCTTTTAGTTTAAAAGATTAATTATTTCAAAGTGATTAACATTGTGAAGGTTTTTCACTCATCTGGTACATCATTTTAAGACTGAAAATGAAAAAGTGACATGATATGTTAATAAAGGTTAATAAAGATTCTTTCCAATCAAATAAATTAAGAAATTTTATTGACTTATAATTTTTTAGTTATTTTCTATTTTATTTATATATTAAATGTCAAATTTATGTATACATAATGCTGAGATTTAGAAAGCAATATCGAACTTTATATATATATATATATATATATATATATATATATATATATATATATATATATATATATATATATATATAATACAACTGATTAATTTTTATAAAATTTAGCAACACAGAACCTCTACTTGAGAGATCTGTATATTCTGAGTCGTCTTTCATATTAGAAAATGATTGTTCTTTTCATAGCTTAGCTCATCATTCCAACATTTCTTATGTCTTCACTAAATACTTCCTAAAAAAGTAGTATTATCCATCTTAATATGTGCAATCCAAAAAATGTGACGAAGAGAGAAAAACGCAAAATGCGTAAAAAGTAGCATGAAATATTAAAATAATTCCAAGTATGAACAATGCAAACACATACATCATGTTGACATTTTGAAAATATTTGTGTTCAATAGAAATTATTCATACTGCAGTGATTTTTTTGACATGAAAAAATTCCTTATAATATTTTTTATTTTGACTTTTTACAAAACAAACAGAAAAAAAATTAAATTTCACACTTCATAAAAAATATCTAAGTTATGAAAGCTTCAAACATGTGAATTTAAAAACAATGTGCTCAAGGAAAAATAACTTTTTAATTTTTCACTAAGCGAACAATGCATGCTAAAATGTATTGGAATAAATGGTTTGAACTATTAAAGATTTGATTTAACTGAAGAGCAGGATTCTAAAAATAGCCTCACCTCCGACCTTGTTGTTTTGCTATTTCTTATCTTTTTTTCTAATTTTTCCCATATCAAACTTTTTAACAAGCGAAAACTTTAAAGCGCAATAAAATATTTATAAGACCAATGAAATGAAATAAATGTTTCAAGAGAATATGAAAAATAAGCAAGTAAACAAACTTGAAGTAAATTGCCGTAATTTGATTACCTACCACAGCGATCGGTACCCCAAAGGAAACGGAATACATGTGACCCGAAAAGTTAGTGCGGCTACCGAAAGCTTTTAGTTTATGATGAATGAAACAAAAAAACTTGCGGCTGACAACAAATGATGCAAAATTTAATTTCCTATTCATTTTTCCATCAATATGCCGTTTATTTAATAGTCCATCTGCTCTAGCATAATGATAATAGAAAATGGGAATTTAATTTGTCCCATAATAATAATTGCGAAAGAAAATAAATATGGATTATAGCATTTATTATTAAAAATCTAGATCAAGCAAACAATAAATTAAAAATATTTCTAATTTTTATCTTATCTATTCAGATGATTCGCGTATTTTTTAATAATTGAATAGCTTTTTTGTAATAAATAATACTGAGATGAATAAGTTTCTTCATAATTCTCTCTTGCCTTAAAGTCTACCGGTTAGCAGGCGATTTACCTTTACAATTACTTTCATCGAAGAATTTTAAATTCTTGCTTTGGTCATTCATTTGCAAGTAAAATATTTCGTTCGGTAATGCATTATGAGTATTAAAGGATTTCGGATAATCAAAGCTTTAAAAAAAGCTAATTTGAGTCATCAAATTTTCATAAATTACAATGCATAGTTTCAATTTAAAGGTTATAGATATTTTTCATGCAAAAGTTCATCATTTTAAAAGAAAATGAAAAATTTAGCAATTATTACTAATGGTAATAATTGCTAAATTTCCATTTTTTGGAAAACTATTTTAATTCAATTACTGAGTGCTGTAATTATATGATTTATTTAGCAATTTTGCTGAAAACGTATTTTTATAACATCTGGTTTATATACATATACCTTGTTACAGTAGAAGAATTAAATACTGGGTATAAATTATTGTATATTATATATAAAATAATTCATCAGCATACTTTTATGTCCTAATAATAAGAAAATCAATAACAATGACCATTTTTAAAATCATAAATTTAGTTCTAGATTAATTATTTTTAATAATATTTTACATTTTATATGATAAAATAAATTTACAAATCTATTTTTAATAACAAATACAGTATTATTTTTCAGTTTTATAACTCCGTTCTCAAATTATTACGAATGCTTCTCATTAACCGGCTTACAGATTTTTCCCGATTTACTTTGCATCATATCTACGCAAAGAAACGTTATTTTTTTTTTTTTTGTTTTTGTTTTTGGTATAATTCTTCTCAATCTAAATTTAACTTAAAATTTCCTAGTCTTAAATAAAGAAGAAATGTTTCGTGGATTCATAGCATAAGATATAAAACTGATGAAATTTTTCTTAAGAAATGTATCGTTTTCTATAAATAATGAAAGATTGCTAAATCTTGAAAATTAATTTAGTTTATTCATAAAAGGCATATTTGTTTTATTTGTCACTCTTGGTCACATTTTCCTGTTCTAGACCTTAATTCGTGCTGGATTTAGAGTTTAAAGTATATATATGTCCAAAACTACTACATTTATTTCTTCGGTCAAATCCATGAAATGAAATATTGAACTGTATTGCAAGCAGAGCCTAACCATTCAGCCTCCAACTAGACTTTAAGAAATGTAGAATGTATTTTCTTAAGCATTTTACGTCATAAATATCCTGATTAATTGTTGTTTGATTAGCGAAATTTTATCCTTATTCTTTATACTGATAAATATTTATTCGATATATTGACTTCCGTATCTTTTCAGAACTTATAGTTTTTTTTGACTGAGGCGGAATCCTAAATATTGTATGATTTTGAGAACTAAAGTAACGAAGAAGCTTCATCTTTAACCCAATTTTCATAAATTCAAAATTTTATTGAAAATTTTTTTCGTGCAAAATTAATAAATTTTCTGGTTTTAAGATAACGCTGATGTTCTTTCTCTCAGTTATTGTGTATTCCTTAAATATCTTTTATGAATTAATGCATTTCTATGTTCCGTTTCTATTCTTCAATTTTCTTAATGAATTTTTATAGTCATCATTAATAGACATTGTTCTATCTTTTAATTTGTTTTGCATTTTTTGTTCGTTTTAATGTTATTAAAGTTTGTATAATAAATTTATAAATCACTTGAATTTTTATTCAATAGAAATTTATTAAAAGAATTATTGATACTAACAATTTTATATAAATTTTTTATAACAGTTCTTCTGTGTTATCTTAAACCATTTTTTATGAGTTGTGAATTAAATTTAAAATAATAATTTATTTTAAAAGTATTTATGTTACAAAAAATTATAAAAATGTAAAAATAATTTCTATTGTAGAGACAAAGTAGTTTACAATATTATGTATTATATGATTTTATGTATTACAGTCCTTAAATTCCAAAAAAAAATAAATAAATAAATAAATAAAATTAAGAAGTAAAAAATGTTTTAAAACATATATTTTTTTATTAAAACTAAGTAATTAAATTTGCAGTATAAATATTTATTAATAATTAATCATAAAAACCAAATTTTATATAAAAGAATTAATATCGTAAATAAGATATAAAAGGTCATGTTCTAGGCATGTAATTTGTAAAGGTTTTTATATAATTTATGAAAAAGTAGATTTTGAATTCTTTTTGAGAAACCACATTTTATAAAAAATATAACTTAAAATGAAATAAAAATAAAAAAGAGGAATAAAGAAGAAATATACATAATTAAATAAACTGAGACAATGATTTTTTTAAATACGTTTAGTAAATGATTTTTTTGTAAAAATAAAAATAATAATAAGTAAGAAAATTAAAATTAATGTTTCTTTCAAAATTTTTTTTAGTGATTTGGATTATTAGTTATACTAAAAACAAAAAGAAAAATTACGGTAAGTAAAGTCTAATTTTTTTAAATAATTGATTTTAATAAAAATTTTAGTTTTAAAATATTTTATCGTGTTAAATGCAAATGAATTATAACAAAGGACAAGTTTAGTTAGTTTATTGTTCAACGATTAGTTTTTGCAAACTAAAGCTAATTAGATCCATTAAAACAAGAATAAAATGGAGCATTAATTTAGAAGAAAATAAATAATTTGATAATAAAAAAATTTTTCAAAATGATTACCTATATGAACATTTTTTACACGCGTATATTTTAATTCATAAATGTACACCACATGTATCCAGAACAGGAACAATATATATATATATATATATATATATATATATATATATATATATATATATATATATATATATATATATATATATATATATATATATATATATATATATATATATATTACAGACGTTGTGTGTAATGAACAATAAATTTCATTCTAATTATCACTTAAAAGTATAAAGAAGGCTATTATATTTACTATGAATTTTAATTAAATTTCTTAATTCAATTGTAATTTTTTATTTCAAATTCATAAATAACAGAATTTGATATTGCAAAATTGTTTTCAATATTTTAAATGCATAGGAAATAAATATTTTAAAGAATAATATAATATTTTATCTGGATTATTTATTTTTATTGAAAAAGTAATCGTAACTTAGAATGAAAGAAAAGATTTAACTGAGAATTTCTTTTCGTGTACAGGGTTTGATTATATCCATTTAAACTACGGTGAAGAAAAAAAAAACACTTTTGTGCGTCAATTTTTTTATTTTTATTAATGTAAAATTTAGTCTACATTGATAAAAAGGAGAAATTTCTTAGTAAATATTGGTTTTCTCGCCATTTCCTTATACTGCATTTAATTAAGCTACACTATAAAAATAAATAAATTATGAAATATTAACTTTCTCGTTGTAAGATTAATAAATTAAAAAATGAGTTTCATTTAAAATATTTGCATTTAATAGTATATAAAAAATAGTTATAACATTACAAATAATCCTAAGAAATTGCAAAATAAAAAATATGAAAAAATTAAAAAAATACATACTTTTTAAAAATATTGCGTATATTAGTTTTTTATAATGCTCAAGACAAAAAAAAAAAAAAAAACTGAACGTTGTTTTATTTTTGTGACGATTTTGTACATTAAAACATTTGTGACGATTTGAAGCATTGAATTGATGGCTTTCAAATTTCTGTCTGCCTTTCCAATGCGCGTGTCAAAGAATTTTTAGAAAATAGTTTGCTATTCTTGATTCCATTCTGAGAAAAAGAGAGACCACAAGCATTTCTGTAAACCTAAAATAATTACATGGTACATAATTAGGTCTAGATTTTAAGCATTTTTGTATAATATCCACTTTACCAATAGTTTCATTAACAATTTATTGCATTTGCTTATTAGACCATTTGGATAGTGGTTTTTTCTTAGAGGAAACTCAACTTGATTTGCTTAATAATTTACTTGGTTATTTTTTATATGATGAAGGTACATTTCTTGAATTATTGAGGAATGATTATGTTATTTTCGCTTTGCACTTTATTTGTAAATAACCGAAGAATAATTTATTTTTAAAAAATTCAATCCCTACTGTAATGTGTTTATAAATCCTCAATTTAAGAGGAGGCAAAAATATTGTAAATTTTTATATATTTTTGACTTTCTATACAATTTTTCTTAATTTCACAGTTTTTATATTCTTTTATTTAAAATGTAAAGGTTATAATATCTGTTTGAAAATAAAATATTATAAATATTGTTTTAATGTTTTATTTTTAAAATTCTACTCAATTTTTTATTCAAATTGATTATCTACTCAATCTTTGCCATTTTTCTTTTAAATGTTTTCCTTCTATTATTGATGAATATCTTAATAATTCTTTTTTCATAATTTAAGTTAATTAATTTACTTTTTTTCTATTATATTTTTTCTCTTCTTTATAATCTTCATTCTTCTAAGTGTTAAATAACAGAGAAAAACCTTTTTTAACATTAAAAATAAATTTTTTGAAAAATGACGTTTTCGTATAATGTTAAAGAAATATAGCCAAAATTCTGGAAATACTGAAGATCTTTAATTGTAAAACATTTATTTTGTCATTGAAAGAAAAGATAGCAGTCATAATAATAATAATTAAACATTGATCACTAAGTTTATACAGTAAAATGTATACTAATATAATGTAAAATGGAGATTTCTTACATTTATTCCAACATTATAATTTTTGTGAAAATTATATTGTTTTTAACGAATGTTATATCGCTGAGTATATAAAACAAGGGGAGATAATTTATTACAAAAACAAAAATAAGCTTCATATAATCATGATATTTAAAATAAAAAAATTCTGCTTTTTAAATTTTTTTGTTTATTTTATTAAATGGTGCATAAAGTAGTTAGAAATTATACATTTATCGTTTATATTTTGCTCTTTATTTTCAGAAAATATTCCAATAGAGTCAAAATCTTCAAACAGAGTAAAAAATGAAGGAATCGGAAAGTGAAGGCATATTTTTAAAATTTGATCCAGAATACTCCAGATTTAAAAGATGAACCAAATAAATGAAAAAAAAACTTGTAAATTAAAAAAATCTCAAAGAAATTATGTAAATTCATTTTCGAATGTAAATGAAAAAATTTCTTGTTCCTTTTTTATTTTGAGTACCATCAAAAACATCAATATATCAATATTTGGATGTTTCATGTTTTTTTATTTTATTAAATTTTAATTCCAAAGCTATGGGTAAACGTAGCTATATATTCAGAAAAAAATTCACTTATATGATTGAACACAACAAAAACAATATGTAATAAAAATATTTATCTTAAAATATATACTTTTTTTTTATCATTTTTCTCAACTTGTGCTTTTATAGAGTTAATTGATGATTTTTATTCTTTGATCATGATTTTTATTCTTTGGTTAATTGATTTGGATTAATTTACTATACAAAGAAAGTATGTGTTTACTTTTAAATAATTCTATAAAATAATCATCAATGTCATAAAACAACTAGTCCAAATATTGGAGGACAGTTGCTGGCCAAAAGGACTATTAGCAACTGTCCAATTGATGACCGGCATTATTATGTTTGCTGAAATAAGATTTAAAATCCTTAAAATTTGGATTTAAAAACTAAATAAAGAATTTTTTTACTGTACTTAATGGCATATTGATCTTAATAGCTATAATTTAATCCTCAAAGATAATCGAAAGCCAAATTCAACTTTTTTTCTTTTTTGAAAAAATTGACCAGTTTGATTGTTTTTGAAAGTTTGTCCCTTAAAGCAAAGTGAAATACAGGCAAAAAAATTATGATTGTATTTAAAAATTGCAATAAAATATTTAACAAGATTTATTAAAATAAAATGTATTTTTTATTGAAACTTTACATAATATTAAAGAAATATTTTATGCTTCATAAACGTGTCGAAAAACTAAAATCTTTCTCTTAATAATCAAATTTCGTATTTTACTCGATTTTAGTTTAAAAATATTACATTTATAATAACCATTCTAATAATAAAATTTAGAAAAATAGTAAATCAAATTGATTTCTAAATATAAACTAAAAAAGTAGAATATTTAATAGAATTAACATTGAAGTTATTTAAGAAGTCAGTAAAAATTTAATTTTAAGAAATATGGAAGCAATATTAATGGAGAGATTTCTTATTCTTTGAAATTTTTGCTCTCACTATTATAATGTTAAATTGCTAGAATAAAGGTCAAAGATATATACAATTTGGAAAAGGTAATTTTTTATTTAATATGTAATAAAACCCTAGTTAAGCAAAATACATATATGAATTGCCTTTTAATTATATTCACCAAATCACAATGTAATTATATTTTCTAACTAAAAATGCGCTTAAAAGAAAATCATTTTTAGAAAATAAAAGTCAATACATCTGATTTTGAGACTAAAAAGTAAAGAATATATGTTAATTTGTATTATAAAAACTGTACCTTTATATTTCTGGACTATTTCGGAGTTTTCAAATATTTATTTTTGTATTATATTTAATAATAATTCAATTACTTGTAATCACTACTGGAATAATGATTGGAATTCATTGGAATAACATTGTATTTTAAAACTTCACTTCTAAAATAAGAAAATATAGAATATTTCGAAATGTAGATACTTCTTTTAATACCGATTGTTCATTCTAAGTAAATTGTTTACTTTATAATGAAGTGGATGCAAGATAAAAAGCATCTTTACTGCTTAAAAGTTTTCATTATTTACTCTATTGATGAATTAAAAGGTTGTGATATAAATAATTCCTAAAATTGCTTAAAAGCAACCATGCAGTAAACTTATTTAATGACAAAATTTTTCTCAATTTTATTTTAAAGTAATGTAATAATAAGACAAGATTTATATAGAAATCTGGAAAAATAATTTAGGAAGTTAAAATGCTTTTTTATTTTTACACAGAAAATGTTAAAGAAATAGAACAGTTAATGAAACTCATTACAATAAATATATAAATAAATGACATTAAACAGTTTCATGAATAAAAAAATTACCAAAACATATTTAATCCAATGTTGCTGTTGTTGCTTTGTCTAGTAAAGTAGAGCAAGAGAATGAAATTGATCCAAAAGAGTCCAAGACAATTCTGGCTATACATATAACTTCCGTGGAATAGAGGAGTTGATGCCGGGGATTCAAGTAGATTCTGAAGAACTTTCACTACTCACATGGAAGAGTAAAGTTGCCAGAGAATCCCAAAAGCTTGGACTTCTGACTTTCGATCAATGGAAGGTATTTTATTTCCTTTCTACCATCTAAAGGGTTTAATTTAAGGTGTCGATTCAATGTATGTAAAGATAATTGAAATGCAAAAATTTTATTAGGTTAGGGAATAAGTTCGTAGCGTTTTTGCCTGACTTTTATTTAAACAAAAAACAATAATTATATCAAAAAGTTAATCAATTATATATTCGTAGTTGCTGTTTACAACCTCTTCCCATCTCTCGACCAATTTGTTGATGCCGTTCCACCAAAAATCGCCTGGTCTGGTGTCAAAGCAGTTGTTGAGCCAGTTTTTAAGGACATCTTGGTGCACTCGGAAATGATCGAAAAGAATGTCACGTCAACAAGATGTTTTACATTGTCCAGCTACATCACGTGAATGAGGCTATTCGATTGAAAAGACTTGATCGACATGTGGTCAAACCATACTCCTTCACGACAACGCCAGGCCCCATGTTGCACAAGTCGTCAAAGCCGAACTCGAAGAACTCGAATGGGAGGTCTCTCAACATCCACCCTATACTCTGGATCGACCGATTACCATCTTTTCCACTCCTTGTCAAACCAAACAAAGGGCGTTATCTTCGATAACAAATAATTCCTTAAGAACTGGCTCAACAACTACATTAACAGCAGACCAACGATTTTTGGCGGAAGGGCATCAACAAATTGGTCGAGAGTTGGGAAGAGGTTGTAAACAGCATCGGCGAATACATATTTGATTAAATTATTGATATAATTATTGTTTTTTGTTTCAATAAAAGACTTTGGTAAAAACGCTGCGAACTTATTCCCCAACCTAATATAAACAGAAAGTATATAATTCTTCTTAATCTAATTAAAACTTTGAGTATAAGGAATAAATAGCTTTTTTAAAAAATCTTTATTTTTGCAGAAAACTGGATTTCAAATTTCTTATTATGATATTTATATGTAACAAATGTATATAAAAGACACACTTATATGCATATGTCTTTACTAATTACATTTTATTAGTGTTTAACAATTACTGTTTAAAGAATGTAATCTTATTTTTTGCGTTGTTAACTTTTTATTTTCTAAAAATATGTGGGATCATATTACAAAGAATGGTCAATAAGCACGATACAAACTATTTCCCAGAATGCAATATATTTCCCCCTCCCAATATTATTCATTCTTACATAAAACTTTTTTTAAATATTGTAAAAAAAGTCATTACTATACAAAACTATAATAAATACGAAAAAGATGATAATTTATAGTTTTTTTGGTGTCCGGAGAATAACAAATCGTATAGGAATTAGACTTTTCCCAGTTTAGCATGTTTTTGGTAAATACGGTGGTTAGGAGATCAGTGTCACTTGGTGTCCAGTACCTAGAATTTTCACATTCAGGGATTAATTTGTGTACAGAATCGCATGACGATGGATTGTGGGGGAAAAAAGAAACATTTCAGTGTGTTCCTGGTTGATAAAGGATAAATCTAGGTCTCTACTTGATTCCGGCCTTCTTAAGAATTCTGAAACTATTTCGGTATAAGTACCCTAGAACACTTATTGGTTACATTGTTTGTCTGTTACAAATCTGATCATTGGTTGAGAAGAATTTGTTTGATTTCGAAAGACAAAAACTATATATATATATATATATATATATATATATATATATATATATATATATATATATATATATATATATATATATATATATATATATATATATATATATATATATATATATATATATATATATATATATATATATCTTATAATTAGTTTCCAAAAAGCTTTGGGTTTTAGTAAGAAAGCCCAATGTCTGAATAAACCACTCGATATTTATAATAATAATATTTCAATATTTATTGTTACATATCAATAATTGTTCAACCTTAGAAAATTGATTCTACTATCCAAATTTAAAATTAACTGATGCTTATTGTAATGCAAAATATCATTAAATATTTTCACTAAGTATATTTTATAATCCGAACATTTATAAAAAGTCAATGACATTTTATTTATTTTTATGAAGGAATTATTGTATCTTCCATGTAAGTTTTCATATTGGATGAGCATAGTTAAATAAGCTTTTTGGCTCAACAGACATGACAGAGCCTATGATGCAACAGAAAAATATGAAAGTATTTGACTAAATGATAAGAATCGTTATCAATTATAAGAAAGAATCGTATCTTATTCCTATTTATTCTTAACTATATAAGCTTTTTTATAGTTAAGAATAAATAGAAATAAGATACATTTTCCTTTCTTTAAATTTTTACAAATTTGGGTAATTAATTATCAAATTAGATAATTAGTTCTAAATTATGTTTTCAGAATAAAAGGATTTGAACACTGTTTGTCTAAAACATGTACTTCCTTATGTATTTTAAATTGTAATTAGCATATTATTATTTAACACATATTAATATGATATGATAGTACTATGTAAACTTCTCATATTACTGGTAATTTATTAGTAATGGGTTAAGTGCACGCAGCTATTATTTATGTCAACACGAGTATCATATTAAGTTCTTAAGCTGTTATTGATGTTAAAATGTTAAACATATGAGTACTGAATACTGAATTAGTTATCTTTTCTCTCTCTCTCTCACCATTAAAAGTACTATTTTCTATAACTTGAAATATTTATCAAGCTATAGCTAACATATTATTTTAATAATCCCTAAATTATTTTTTTTTGTGAATTATTGATGAGGGAAAATAATTTTAACTTAATTTGATAGATAAATTCACTTTTTAAACTTTTATATAAGGATAATAATTTCTAAAATATACAATACAATATATAACATATATACTATCATATATTTTATAAATAAAAAAGGATGATTTTCATTTTCCGAGATTTAAATCTTTTCAGGTATCATGTTTACAACTTTTTTATGTTTTTTTTGATACTTAAATACTGTTATTATAAGCAATTTCATAAGTTTTAAACAAATATGTATGTATTCATTTTCCTCATCAATAAAATGTTGCTGTTTATGATTTTGAAAAGTTTTGAACAAAAAATTTATCAATTAATTTCACTAGCGTATTTTTAAATTTTCTATTGTAATACTTCAAAAGGAAATCATATGTAATTAAAATGTTTTATTTCTACTACTTTGTACATCTTCAGGATTACTATATAAATAGAAAAAAGCAAATATTTGAAAATGTTCAGAATATTTAATAATATTTAGATTGGCCATGAAGGAGGTACTAAACGTAAATTTCTGAATTAAAAAATATTGGCATCTACCAATATTTTTTAACTAAAAATTAAATAAATAATGATAATATGCATATTGAAAACATAGAAATTCACCAATAAGAAGGGAATACATAAAACGACAAGATAAAAAAGAAAATACTTTATTGAATCAATAGATATATATCTGTTTTCCACTTTATTTATTTAATTTTTAGTCGATAGCAGAAGGAGATGTTTTTGTGTGTTAAAGATAAGAATAAAATATTAATGCGTTATTTTTCATTGTTTCAACTTAAATGAACATCTAAAAATATTATACGTTAATATCTCTTAAATAATTAACAATTATTTTGAGTTATAATATTTCATAAAATATTTATTTTGAATAAACATAAATGAATATTTTATATGCATAAATGCAAGTACATAGATATTATATATATCATTTTTAAAGATTAAAAATGATAGATATAATGAAATAAATAATATCATTAAGTATTTATTTATTTATATGTCACTTATTTTAGCTGTATTTTCGTGATGATAATAGTTTCATTTTTCTCTGCCAATAATAAATTAAATTCTTAATTGGGTTTATTAGTGGATAATTGCGCTCTAAGACGTTACAATATTTTTTAGATATTTTAATTCTAATCTACAACTTTTTACTACTATGTTAATATAATGTAGACAAATTTTCATTTTTTTCTTTTCTGAATTGTTTGATTTTATATTTTTAATATTCTAATTTTCTGATTACGCGTTTTTTTAATTTTCTCATTTTTAATAACATGGTAAATATTTTACAGATTACTTTCATGTTCCGAATTCTTCCACCAAGCTGAAAGATTTAATAAAATCTGAACCCAGTCTGGATAACAAAAGAGTGCCGAGTTAATGCTGAAAATACATCCCGTTGTCTACAGTCCTGGTCGCTATTGAACTTGATTTATGGTAGCATTGATGGCTACCATTCTTCACTCAGAAGTTCACAAAACAACAGTCAAAATACGCTGAAGAAACATTCTTCTCTATCTGACTAATACTCCTGAAACAGTTGATTGGGAATTTTCTGTTTATCTGATAAACTTTTTTTTAGTGACAGACCTTGAAACTGTTGACTTCGGTCGGAAGGTACCTTTCAAGGCCCAAGTTACTGGATGACGGAAGCCTCTGTCACCTATTCCTTGTTGAACCTGGCATCCCCCGAAACCGAGATTATAGGATTTGTCATTCCTCTTACCCGTCTCTCTGTTCTTCACCTTTGACTCTCGGTATCATCCATCACAAAGAGACAGTTATTTAAGCGATGATTGGCGTCTGAGGGTACCTCGAGTGAGTGACTAAAGATATCCGCTTGAGAGCGGTTTGGCATCGATTCAAGGTATCATAAATAAAAGCTTTGAAAAGAAGATTCCTATTCATACCAAACTGTTATTGGTGAAAAATTGTTTGTAAATGCATTGGCTCATGGTTTTAGAGTGAGATACAATTCATGAATTTATTTTCTTTCATAAAAGAACGAGGTTTTTTTAAGTACTTACCATACTAATTGCTTCTGTTCGCTTCATACATATACTGGTTTAAAAGTTTTTTAACCATTGCTATTAGCAATCATATCAAAATCACATTTTTTTTCTTGGTTTGAAGTAAAAATAGAATTGCGATGATTTTTTATTGTTTTTTTTTTTTTTTCAAATTTTCCATACCATTTTTAAATTGTTTTATAAATTTTTAGCTGTTGCAATTTTTCAAAGAGAAAATTGTAGTTTAAAAAATCATGTCAACAAAACTGCTGGTAGCTTGTCAATTTCGACAATATAAATTTGTAGTCAAATCACCGAAATTGACGAATCTTTGATAATTATGGTAATTTGATAATTCATTTTAATACATTGTTAGACCAAAATTGAATATTTTTCTTAAATTTCAATGATTAATATTGCCGCTTAAAACATGTTGCTGCCGTGCTTGCTGGGTAATGGCAGTTGACTTCTACCAATTCGGCCAAGGCTCGAATCCTGCGCTATTGCTGTGGAAATTTTGAATTGAATTTAGTTTAACTATGTTTGCTTTCCTGTTATTCTATATGATTTACTGGAATGGTGTTCCAGAACTTTTTTTATATATATTTTATATAAAAGAGCAAGTACCTGAGTATATGAGTTAGTTCTCTGCTTTGTCACAAATATTGAGTGATGAATAAAAAACTTTGCCTTACTGTTACTAGAGTTTCCCAATTATTCTACGTAACACTATGAAGCTCAATAGAAATATTGTTATTGATACACAATAAATCTTTATACGCAGCAAATATCAGCATCTAAAGATTTCTATTTCCTCTTCAAGAACAGAAATTATTTCTTCGAAGTGAAAGTTCCAGTGTTTGATTCTAACTACCATTGAAAAATATAAAAAAAAATATTATTTTCATTTAAATGAACTGACATTATAAGATATATTTTCAAAATTCAAGAAAATGATAATTTTTTGGCTTGAGAAAACTCTTTTGATTTGAGGCACCACAAAATATTAGTTGATCTGTTAAAAATGCGAAAGAATGACAGATTGTTACGATTGCTTGTTTTTCACAGTTGTGTTTTCCACAGTTCACAGAGCATTCAAAGAAATGTCGTAAGAGTACTCAAAAGCCTCCTTTGAAAGAGATTTCACAGCTCAATATTTTTGTTTTTCTATTCAAGTGATCGTTTTTTTATATTTCATTTGAGAATAAATAGCTCAAGTGTCTCCAATAAAAATTGATTTCGAAAGTGTAATTAAGAAGTAATTTAAGTCTTTTGATTATAAATATATATAAAGTTTTAGTTTTTGTACACTTTACAGATAATGTAATTTAACGAGTTATTATGTTATAGTAATCTATATAAATAAAGTAATGAAATCTCAATAAAGCACCAATTGTAAGTGTGTAATTCCATAAAAAAATCTCTCTGGGATGAAAATTTGAACTAATTGTTTTTCCTTGCTCAAACACATTTCTATTTTTACATTACGTCCAATACAAAATTCTATAACTCCTAATAAAACAGTTTCAATGATAATTCTAAAATAAGATAATTTAATTTTGGATTGCCTGTTTTATACACAATGAAATTCTGTGCATAATTTTTTTACCAATAAATGATATATATTATCATTGAAATGAGTTATTATACTTTAAACAATTTCATACTATAATGACTGTTATACTCTTAGATAAAAAAAATAGTGCCAATTCATAATTAACTTCTAGAAAATTCTCGTCAGTATCATTTTCAAGAATCAAGTTTTTAAATCAATGTTTAAACAAGAATTTATATAAATATTTATACTTTCATTTTAAGTATCAACAATTTTAATTTGTCATGAATGTTCCAAATAATGCGCAAATAAAGATTGGAAATGCAAATTAAAATGAAATCTTTTACGTTTTTCTTATTAGATTTTGTTAAGTAAATTTCTCTTTATGTATTGATTTTATGATTTTTTTTTTGTCTGGAAAAAGCATAAGCCTTTTGTGAACCTTGATTTTAATACTGAGCATTTATATTCTGATATTACTAGAAGCGCAACCCCCAACGAATTTCAATCAGGAAATTTCATTGCAACAGAATGTTTTACTACTTGTCGTTATTCAGAGAGGGTTTCCCAAAAGTTCTCTCCCCTTCTGCTCAAAAATGTTAGATTAACTGTGCACGCACTTCATCTGTCTTCACTGGACAAAGGGGTGGGGGTGAAAAACTCTTCTCCGGTTCAGACAGCATGTCAAAATATATTCCTTTGCCCCCATGAATAAAAATTTTTTCCCCACGTTTATTTCTAAAACTCCCCTACTTGCGCTTCCTTTCTAGTTTTATTTTTAATTCTGTGCTCTCCCATTGAATCAAGATTCAGTATAAGTCCCTCCTGATCTCCGGCAGGAAGGTAAAAATCCCTACAAGGAGTAGGGAGAAAATCAAAATTGCTAAGATATTTGTTTGCTTGTTGCCTTAGGAAAAGCACTTTTTTTATTTTATTTCCCTACAGATTCAGCGCCTCCACTATGTGTGTAGCAAAAGTTAACTCCAGCTCAGTGGAAAAAAAGCAGTTCATTTGAGTTTGCTTAAAAGACCTTTATATATTGTAAGAAGAATGTTTACTTAAATCCAATAAGTAAAATCAAGTAGAAATAAGATATCAACTTAAATTAAAATGATGCAGATTTGAATGTTAGATGAAGGAAAATAAATAGCTCAAATATACTATTTTAAGGATTTTTTAATATTTTAAAAATTGAGTCTGTTAGTTTCAAAACTTTAAATAATAGTTTTAGATTAGCCAGGGGAAGAGTTAATTGAACACCAGATATTGTTTGTAGATCAACTGTCCATGGATATTAACAAAATTTAAATGACATCCAGAGATATAATTTTTTGATACCCATATATCATTATTTAATAAACAAGTATTGATACTCAACTGTTATAGTGATGATAATAACTAAAATTTTCGAAGATAAAATAAATTGAAAAAGAGAATTTTGCTTATATTATCTTTTTTGACCAGATTATATTATAATATTTATTTGATTAAGATGATATTGTAAAAGTTTCATTGATAGAGACACGTAAAATTTTTTAATTAAAAAAAGTGCTTATTATTAATTATAAAAAGTGCTCTATATAAAAAGTGCTTATTATTATATAAGTTATATTATTATATATAAATTAAAAAAGTGCTTATATATATATAAAAAAAGTGCTTAAAAAAAGTGCTTATATAAAAAGTGCTTATAAAAAAGTGCTTATAAAAAAAGTGCTTATATTATATATATTAATATAAAAAAGTGCTTATAGGACTCAAATATTTATCTAAAAGTGAATAAATCGTTGTAATTTTTTAAAAACACACCAATATCATAGATGTACCTTACCATTTACAACTTAATGTATCCCTATCAATATAAAATTATCAAAGTGAAAATTTGGGTATTCTCTCAATGTTTCTTTATTTGCGATACATTAAGACCTATTATCTATAAAAATTCTTCCCAGAATTCATTAAAATTTCCTAGAACAACATTAGGCCATTAGGCTGTCAACAAAATGTTGACAAAATTATATATTTGTGATATATTGTATGATATGAAAGTAAATATTTGTGAAAATGAAAAAAAAAATGGTGAAAATCTAAATATCCTAAAATACAAAAATTAAAGAATTTAAACACTTATAAATTCAAAATGGAAGTCTTCCATATTCATTATTTTCCAAAATAAAGAAAAGTATTAGCTTATTTTGATTTTAATTACATTAAATACTATACCACAATGAATTGAATTTCAAATATTTACTTGGTGGTAATATTCCTCTAATAGAACGGTAGAATATAATTATCTTCTACTCTATTAGTTGATAATTATTCTAGAAGCAGATATTATCCAATATCCTAGCCACCAATGAAATAGCTGGAAAATAGCTCAAGCTTCAACTCATTTGGATAGTAATGGAATTCACCTCAGGAATTTGCTGATCGAGACAGTTACTTATCAAATTACTTCATATATTGTAGTCCAAATTTTAATGATATTATTGTATAAATAGTCTAGACAATTTAGTGAACTCCAAACGAGAGCTTATAAGATTTTAGTGTTTTTTGTTATACAAATATATATTAACCGATAATTGCACCTCTTCATATTCCAAGCTCCTTAATGTAATTGGTTTCATAAAATTCCTTCATACAAGTTCTTATTTACATTCCTCTATAAATTATTTACGATTTATACGTAATTACTCTAAAATGGAATTTGGAATTTTAAAACAGTATTGCAAGTATAAACTTAAAAATAGGTTTCTAAAGTGAAAATTTTCCAGAAATGTTTTACAGTTGGTCTTCAATGTAATATAGAAATGATGCAACCAAAGAAGTTTTAACAATTAGGTTTGTAAACGAGTAAATTTTTAATTTTTCGTTTATAACATCATTAAATCTTTTTAAAGCACTGTTAAAATTAGAACAAACAACTACTAAAGTCATCATTACGGTCAGAATTTTAAAAAAAATTGAAAATGTAACAAAATTTGGTAATTTTTTTCTTTGTTAAAAAAATTATGAAAATAACTGATCGTCATATATTGATTAATGGTGACAAGAAAAACTTAGTAGTAATTCATTGTAATTTTTAATCAATGTTATTTATAACTTTTATATGCTCCTCTTGTACAGAGGGTATTAACACATTTTTAGAACGATTTCGATAAAGAATTAAGAAAAAGTAAATGTTTTAGAATAAAAATTTTTGGCAGCAGCTTATTATTTTAAATGAGAAATATCGTCTTCTGCTTTTAAATTTATTTTTCTTTCAGAATGTCGCATATAAACAAGCTGTAGATTGAAGGACATGTTTTTGCGCGTTCCAAAGAGAAATATTCTTATTCCAGAATTCACAAAAACGTTGTGAAATGCATGGTATGAAAATTTCTAGGTGCCAAATAATCAACATTATTAATTGGACAGATAAAAACAGTCAGTCATTTTTTCTACATGGAAACAAGACTCCAAACGAATATCCGAAAAAGCTACGTACTGTTTCAAATGTTTCTAAAGTGAAATCGCTGGTAACAAGAGAAAATCCGCCAACACAGTAATCAATTGCAAAGTCTTTAGATAGATCTGTAGTAACAATAAATAAAATAATAAACCAAGATTTATGACTTAAAAGCTAAAAAACATAATGTTCATCAGCTTTTGCCGAGACACGTGGCTCAACGCAAAACATTTTGTAAAATCCTGTATAAAAACCATTTAGCAGGAGATAAATGGAAATACATTGTGACCTTTGATGAAGTATGGGTTTACCTAAATGACTGCAACAAAAAAAGGTCTATTTACTACAGAAAACTAGGAGAAAAAATGTATAAACCTGGTTCCGTCAATGTAAAGAAAGTTTCAGTAAGGAGTTTATGATTGTGGTAGGTTTCTTCTACAGTGGGAAATTAAATATTAGAAGAGTGGGAAAAAATATTAAAATCAACTCATCATACTATCAGGAGAAAGTTTTACGTCCAATACTTACAGAAGAAATTCCACTTCTTTATCCCAATAACTTTCAAAGAGTGAAACTTCATCAAGATAAAGCTACAAGTCAAACTTCGAAAACTACCACTGCATTCCTTGAAAAAATGAAGACTAATACAGGTATTGCATACATACCTTTTCTACATATTCCTGCAAAGTCTCCTGATGTTTCACCTGTGGATTATTGAGCCTTTGGTCTGTTATAAAGAGTTCTTTCTAAACGCAAATCTACCACGATAAATGGACTCTGGAAAGTAGTGGAAGAGGAATGGAAAGCAATACTCCAGGAAATTTTACGAAAAGCTCTTCTATTATGGAAATCACGATGCAAAAGTATAGTTAAAAAAATGCTATCAGATCAAACATTTTAAAAAATAGTCTTTACGTTTTAAACATTAATTAAACGGCCCCGAAATCGTTCTAAAAATCTGTTAATACCCTTTATTATTAAATTTAAGTTTCAAATATGAATAATTATTTTATTATTCATATTTGAAACTTATAATATTCAAGTGATTCACTAGGGTTCAAATCGGAAACTAAAATTAAAGATAAAAAATTTACTTATTTAAATTTCGACAGTAATGGAATTGTATTTAAATGTTTAACTATTTACAATGTAATAAAAATTAATTGCCGTTACTTATAGTTTATATTTGAAAAACATTTTTGTTGCTTTTATATTAATAAGTCGACCATTTCATTAAATATTGGAATTTAATAATCCCACTGCTTTAGTTGTTTTATAAGTGCATGCTTTATAATTTTTATTTTTAATGTACATTCACCTTTTCTTTTAATTCATGATTTCGCTAAAAATTACAAAATTATGCAAAAAAAAAAAGAAAGCAAAAGTAACCAAATGAAAGTCAGCCAGCCATAAATACTTTCAATGTTCATTTGACAAATCCTAAAATATCATAATACATTTTATTTAATTTAAACTTTCAATGTCAAATTAAAATATAGCGGATCTTGATGATTTTTAATTAAAAGAGAAGGAAAGGTCCTATTTCGTTTTCCCATAAAAATTATATATTATTACCAAATCGGATGTGCAGAAATAAACACAAATGGGTCTGCATGTAAACGAAAGTAAATGGAAGTGAAACTTGCGAAGTTGTAAGCAAATCAGAATCATTCAAGATAGGATTCATAGTTATCTAAAACCATATCTTATACCATGTGGTGGAAATTGTATGCGAAAAATAAGCCTTTTGATGCCATATTAAAATATAGTATTAAATGGTCATACATAGAATCCACAATCGTCATGTATAGAGTTTACAAATTACATGTGAGCTAAATTAATTTGGCGTTAGTGTTGGAAACGTTTTGATAGTTGAAGCCAGAAAAGCAAGTAGTAACATTTTCATAAGCCGAGCTAATGCGATTATTCGGCTTACGAATATGAATTAAATATTATTTTTTCATTCATTTGTTATCGTTTTATTTATTTGTTTTATCGAAGTTAACCCTTCATTTTCCAACAACAAATTTTGAAACAAAAATGATTGTAATTTGAAATGTTTGGCGATATATATTAACCATGTTTCTTTCGTTCCAGTTGAGATCGTGATTAAGCCATTTTTTTTATTCGTCAGATAACGTAAGCCTTCGTAAGTCCGACTTGCCTATGAATTTGCTGGCGGCCTTCAATTCGTATTTTTCGAGCGCAGCAACAATCAAAGTTCACTATCGAATGTCTGAATGTCGTCGGGGATGAGAAAAGCCATTCATGATTTTTACCAGCAATAAAGAATGGTATAAGTATGATATATCCTCCCAAGTGATTTCTCGCCAAATCTGGTTTCCTTTGTTTTAATTACAGTATTGCCGGTTTTCCCATTGACGTTGCCAATTTGAGTTTTTGTTGCTTTAGGAATCTTTTGTTGCAAGGTTTGGTTTTCTTTTATCCTATTTTACGTCATTTTTGCATCATATATGGGTTTTTTAAAATGGCAACAGAGCTTGATTTTTTTGTTCAGCGTTTCAATTCGGCAAACTTTGGGAAATTTCCTGTTCCAAAAAC
Organism: Latrodectus hesperus; assembly: GCA_037975125.1. Taxonomy (NCBI): domain Eukaryota; kingdom Metazoa; phylum Arthropoda; class Arachnida; order Araneae; family Theridiidae; genus Latrodectus; species Latrodectus hesperus. Next base: position 50,367,753 of record CM075858.1, read on the forward strand.
ATGTATTCAGCTTGGCAATGAAAAAAGTCAAAAAGGTCAACAATTGGGAGGATAGACCCTGATAGTTCTTAAATAATTATAGTTTTTCATTTTGTAAAAGTTTTCAAAATTATGAAAATTAGCTGTTGTTCTAAATAATTAGTTTTCAAATTTTTAGCGATATTGTTTCCAAAATTGAACACTTGGGCAATAGAACAGAACAAAAAGCAAAATGAAAAAGACAAGACAAATCTCCACTTTATGGATAGTTTAAATCAGCTTGGGGGATTTAAATTTTTGGCACAGGTGCCGTATAATTCATGATTCCAAATTCTGAACTTTTTTGGCGATGAAAAATGTTGCCAAGATGGCGTATCATGACGTGCGCGATGACGTAAATACTAGGGTTACCAAAATTGAATTTTCTGCATAATTCTTACAGGTCCTATATGTATGACGTAATAAAAACAAGGTTGTCAGAAACATAAGAAAATCCGCCAAAAAATCGCTAATCTCAGAATTTGACATTCTGGATTATACGGCACCTGTGCCAAATTTTTAAAAAATTCATTGATTAATAGAATTTTAAATTAATAATTGCAACATTTGTGAACAATCTCTTTTAAATCTTAAGACAAATTACTTGATTACGCCAAAATTAAAAATTTTTTTATGATTCATTTTATTTTATCTATTATTTTCTTTTTTTGGATGAAAAAGTCGACGGGATAGGTCGTAAGCCCCTATTCATTTTTAAATGCAAATCATTAAATAAAAATATACTTTAAGATCATTTACTAGGAAAACATAAAATTCATTATTTTATTGTTATGACTCATTTCTTAAACTGAGTTATTAATTATTCTAATTAGTAAAATCTATTTTGGGAAATCTTGTTAATTATTTTGTAATTATATTATGAAATTTGAAGGAGTTCATTTTTTGAATGTATTTTTTAAATGAAAAATTGAGCAAAATTTAAGTTTCTTAATAGGAATTTTCTATTTTTATACGTTAGGGATAACAACCTCCATTTTTTAAGGATTTAAAAGTACCTCCATTTTCCACATGGTTGCTGTCACTCAGAAAGAGCTAAATTACACATATTAGGATTACCACCCAAAATTCCAATACCTAAGTCATTTTTAGGTATTTGGGGGAAAAATTGCCATACGTCCACCATTTTGAATTTAATGTTTATTCTTATCGAATTAACCTTCAAGAAATTTCCCATGACTCAAATACACAATCTTATTTGTGGATTTAGAAAGCACAACAAATATTGCCTGGATAAAAAAAATAAATAATAACTTAAATACTTCACATTTCAGAGAACCGCTCAGTTTAAAAACCAATAAGAAAAATCATACAGATTATAATGTAAAAATTGGGAGATTTTGTGCCCATAAATTTCTGAAATTTGACTAAATTCATATGTCTTCATAGTCGTGTTTAATTGCTTTAATTATTGTGTAGAATAGTGAAGTTTAATGATTGGATTTAACACGTTTTAATTAGTTGTAATGGTTGATTAAATTCAATTTAGCAAATCAATGACGAAAATTATTTAACCATTTGCTAATATAATCACTAAATCAAACATTATTAGAACTCGGTGAACTCAACCCTGAACTTACAAAATATCATTTCTAGAAACACTTTTATTTAAAGAGAGATTTTGGAAATATATATATTCTCTCACTAAATAAATAAAAAATAATGAATTATTTTGTTACGTAAATACATCTGCTTAAACTAAATAAAATTAAATGTTGTGTAAAAGAATAAGTTTATAAACACTTTAAAATAAGCAAAAATTTTAAAATCATATTTATATTCCTTATAAGATTTCAAATAAAATTAACTATGTTACAATTTGAATAAAAAATATGCATATTTTATAATGAACATATTTTATTCGCGATTAAGCAGTCTAAAACAACTATAATTCATAAGTTTTTCTTTAATCGCTTTCAAAACCATTTCCAAATGCTCCGTAATTTGTTCATTTGAATATCCCTCCAATAGTTGTTTTTTTTAATTTATTATTATAAATTCAGTAGTTAGAAAAAAATTATTTATAAATAAATATGATTCTATGTATATTTCTCTCACCAATTATCATCTTATTTTTATGTATTTATTTTAATTATTTTATCTGATAAGATAGTGAAGGCTGATAATATATATATATATATATATATATATATATATATATATATATATATATATATTTTATAAAAATTAAAATAGTTAAAATTGTGATAATTTTAACTACAATCGTTAATGAATACGATTACATAGAGAAAAACAGAGTATCACGTGATATTTTTATTCTCAATGTTTTCTGGTTTATAAAGAGAAAAGAAGAACGTGCGCAACGTACTATGAGTAACTGATAGTTTTGATATTCATATAGAAAATCAAATTTGCTATGTAGAAAATATTTATCAAATTATAATCATTCCTTCTGAATTATTTGGCATTTGTATTGACGACAAGTATTAAATTAATATATTCCATGCATATAATTTTATTATAGCATGTATTATGTGTTAAAATTCAGGTTTTCACATTTACAATTTTCTATAAAAACATGTCCACTTTTTAAACGTTCTTCTAATCTAAGCAAATCAGACGCAATTTGCAAAGTGGTCATCGAAAGATGAGAGATTTACAATAAAAATAATAGTAAATGCTCCAAAAAATAGATTATCTTCGCAAAAATAAAAGTGTTCGCAGCGATTACAACCCTTACATACACGCCTTGACTCTTGCTCAGCGACAAGTAATCACAAGTTAGAGTTCCTTTAAAAAACCTCTTCTCGTCCTGATTTTCGTGACTGGAGACGGCCTCTCCACATTGCCCCCTTCCCTTGACGTTCATCACGAACACTCTCTGCCTATTGTTCAACTACTTTTTTACGCCAATGATTCTTTTTCAGATTCACGCATTATTTTTTGAAAATATTTTTTATAACTATTGACTTCCCATAAAAAAGAAAGAAAGAAAGTCAAAGCTGGATAATGAGATGCATTCTCTCCTCGCACCCATTCCTTTTTAATTAGTCTTCCTCACATTCGCAGTCCGAGATGGAAAGAAAACGCTGCTTCACCGGACCACTTTTCAAAGGGATTAAAGGACCGGAGTTCCGTCAGCCCTCTAAATCCCGGTTGTGTCTGAGTACCGTTGGAAAGTCACGTGCCTCCTGCTGGGAAGGCACAGAACAGTAATAAGGGGATGCATCAGAATTTTTTCCCTGAGCACCCATGTCACCTCTTGAGGGTATGACGACGCACTACAATCCGAATTCTCCCCTCTGCCGGGATCATCCCTCCTCTGAGGAATTTCCTGAAAAGTACGAATTGATTATTATCCAAGTGTTTCTGCAGTCGACTATTGGAAAACGAAAGATTTATATAAGCAGAAAATATGTTTTCTATAGTCTTCTTGCATGCTTCATGGGTCTTTATTTTAAATTTAACAAATAATCAAGGTTGAAAGATTTCTGTTGAAGATTAAAAAGTTTATCCAAGTGTTTCGGCAGTCGACTATTTTAAAAAGAAAAATTTATATAAGCAGGAAACATGTTTTCTATATTCTTCTTGCGTGTTTAACGTGTCTTTATTTTAAATTTTACAAATAATCAAGGTTGAAAGATTTCTGTTGAAGATTAAAAGTTTATCCAAGTGTTTCTGCAGTCTACTATTGGAAAAAGAAAGATATATATAAGCAGAAAATATGTTTTCATTATTCTTCTTGCATGCTTCATGGGTCTTTATTTTAAATTTTACAAATAATCAAGGTTGAAAGATTTCTGTTGAAGATAAAAAGTTTATCCAAGTGTTTCTGCAGTCTACTATTGGAAAAATAAAGATTTATATAAACAGAAAATATGTTTTCATTATTCTTCTTGCATGCTTCATGGGTCTTTATTTTAAATTTTACAAATAATCAAGGTTGAAAGATTTCTGTTGAAGATAAAAAGTTTATCCAAGTGTTTCTGCAGTCTACTATTGGAAAAATAAAGATTTATATAAGCAGAAAATATGTTTTCATTATTCTTCTTGCATGCTTCATGGGTCTTTATTTTAAATTTTACAAATAATCAAGGTTGAAAGATTTCTGTTGAAGATAAAAAGTTTATCCAAGTGTTTCTGCAGTCTACTATTGGAAAAATAAAGATTTATATAAGCAGAAAATATGTTTTCATTATTCTTCTTGCATGCTTCATATGTCTTTATTTTAAATTTTACAAATAATCAAGGTTGAAAGATTTCTGTTGAAGATAAAAAGTTTATCCAAGTGTTTCTGCAGTCTACTATTGGAAAAATAAAGATTTATATAAGCAGAAAATATGTTTTCATTATTCTTCTTGCATGCTTCATGGGTCTTTATTTTAAATTTTACAAATAATCAAGGTTGAAAGATTTCTGTTGAAGATAAAAAGTTTATCCAAGTGTTTCTGCAGTCGACTATTGGAAAAATAAAGATTTATATAAGCAGAAAATATGTTTTCTATTATTCTTCTTGCATGCTTCATGGGTCTTTATTTTAAATTTTACAAATAATCAAGGTTGAAAGATTTCTGTTGAGGATTAAAAGTTTATCCAAGTGTTTCTGCAGTCTACTATTGGAAAAATAAAGATTTATATAAGCAGAAAATATGTTTTCTATAGTCTTCTTGCATGTTTCATGGGTCTTTATTTTAAAGTTTACAAATAATCAAGGTCGAAGGATTTCTGTTGAAGATTAAAAGTTTATCCAAGTGTTTCTGCAGTCGACTATTGGAAAAATAAAGATTTATATAAGCAGAAAATATGTTTTCTATATTCTTCTTGCGTGTTTAACGTGTCTTTATTTTAAAGTTTACAAATAATCAATGTCGAAGGATTTCTGTTGGAGAGTTAAACTTTATATTTTATACACTTTTAATCAACTTCATATACTTTGAGTCATTCAGATTTAAGTGATTTTTTACATACTCTGGTGGTCTTTATAATATCGTTAAATTAATACATATATATTAGAATATGTTAGAAAAAAGTACTTTTTTACATATAATATTTGAAACGATTATTTGATTAAGATAATTAAAAAAATTTCAATCTGTTTAATAATATTTATTTTGTATAATCAATTTGTAGCGTTAAAAAATGAATCCGTGCTTTAATATTGAAAGTTTAAGTAATTTTTAAAACAAAATAGAAGAAGATATTGATTTTAATAGTTTATTTTTATTTTAAGACTGATTCCTTTTAATCAGATGTTATATATGTTAGGAATTATTTATAATAAATTTACAGTAATTATTGTAATTTTCATCAAATTTTTTATTAATAATCTTTATTAACGAAATATAATTTTAAACTTTAAAGATTTCACAAATCAACGCGCAGCTTAATTGACACTTGATAGAAAATAGAAAATAGAATATAGAAAATAATTAATATTGAAAAATGTCCATAAGTCTTCATCTGCACCATTGTAGTTCAACATAATTATTAAAAGTCTTTTGCTCTCCTTAAAGTCATTTGAAAATTGTTTCAGTATTTCATATGTTGATGATTTACTAATTATCATTTGGAATAAAACTTTTCTATATATAGACAACGGACCTTTAGCCAATGTTTACTAGACTTTATACTTTGCTTTGGTCAAAATTTAACAAACTTCAACTTGATCCAAAGAAATGCAAAAATATAGCAAATCCATCATGATTTTGATTTTTCTCATTATTTTCATAATATACAGCTGAGATAAAATACCTCAGGGTTATTATTCATACAAGGCTTCAATGACATTTCAAATAAGTGCAAAAACTTCTCTAATTGTATAAAAACCGCAAAAATATTTGTGATCTTAGCAATTTATGCAAAAAAATTAATTTATAAACAAGGAATTCCGTTAGTAATTTCTTATATTGTAAGGATATAGGGAGAAATCTTAAAGAAAATATCAACTGTAAGCAAATAAAAAAACCTAATGAATATTTCTTTTGAAATTTGCAAGCGGATACAACACATTAAATTATGATGTTCTCTATGGGATACTTCCTGTTGGTGTATAAATTTTAAATGAAGTTATTACGAAGAAGCCTCATTTAGACAACTTTAACAATAATTATTTAAAGGCCAACCTGCCGATTGCAACCATACCATTTTCTTCCAGAAGAGTTTCTGCCTTCTTGTTTTTCTATGATGACATAAATAAAAATCTTTATGATGTAGTTTACTGCACTGACGCCAGCAAACATTGTAGAAACGTTGATTTTGCGTTTGTTAAATATCAGCAAATTAAAAAGACTGATTTTCGACAGTTAAGAATTGTGAAAAAATGCTCAATGTATCAAGCTGAACTCCTCTGCTTTAAAATTGCAATTAAAGATTCATTAAAACTCCTCAGAGAACTGTCATCATTTGCAATAACTTCTTATTTTCTTTGTTGCTTAAAGAAAATTGGCAAATTGGAAAGTTTTTTGTTACAAACAACTTGCTCTTCGTAAGTGTTCTGAAAATATTTCAAAGGACTTCACACAAGTATGAGGACATTATGGAATAAACAATAATGGATGGTCTGATTTCCGAACTAAAAGCCCTACGAATTTAAATACCATACTTAATGTTGCAGCACCTGTATCATATTTCAAGAGTCTCCAGAGAAATTATACTATTCAGAATTGGATTCAGAATAAAGTATTCATCACTTCCTCTGGTAACAAGTGAAAAGAAAAAAAAAGTTTGTTTTACACAGTGCATTTCAACTCAATCAAAATTAGACCAACATTAAATTAACCTTATTTTTGACTGCATACCTTAATTTTAAATTTATTTATTTCATTTTCATATGTCTGGCAGCGATATTTATATTGTCAGGTCTGATTTTGAAAATGAAAACTGTCAAGATTTTGTGATGAAAAAGAAGTTCTTAGTAAATAATTAAAGCAAATATCCATACCATAACCATTTATTTTTTCAGACTCAGTTAAATCAAGAGAGCCATTGTTATTTTTTAAAAGAGTTTCTAAATCAAATATTTTGAAATTTTGTTACTTGATTTATCTTTTTATTACGCACATTTTTTAGAAAAAGAGCTTTTCATTGGTTTTCTAATTTGTATGTCCTACGTGATACTTAATGTAGAAGGTGCATAAAAAGATTCTTGTTCTGCGTATATTGTACTGCGTACTGTGATGCTTGTTTTTTTTTTAAATATAAAATAGTTTATTCTTATTTTACAGTTGATTGCACTTAATGAAACTTTCAACAATTTTAAAAAAAGAGGGAGTTGTCCTATTGCAACTCAAAGGAATCTCATACTTTTATTTTTAATAAAAAGCGAAGTAATAATTCCAGTCTTCAATCGCTATAAAAGATAATTTAGAAATAATTCAAGATTACAACCAATTTTTAAACAGAATTTTAACATAACTTTTACTTTTTATAACAATATTTTTATGTTTACATTTTCTAAGAGTATTTTAGAATCATTATTCTCAATTTTTTTCTCATTTTATATTCACTTTTTATAATACATTATTTTATTTACAATTATTTTAATATGTAAAGAAATTTTTGATTTATATATACTGGATTAATGACAACCATAATTTATGAGTTTAAGTATTTTTGATGAATATATTTGTTACAGAAAATTAAAATTATTACGTGCTTAACGTGAATATTTAAATTGTTCTTAGTTTAATTTAAACTGTAAGTCTCTGTCTAATTACCATTCTATGCAAAAAGTGAGTTTACTGGGATAAAATAAGCTGTTACATATGTCAATGTAAATTTAATTAAAAAGATAATCTAACTAGTTTTTTAAAAACTTAGAATGCTTTATAAATATTTGTATATTTATTTAAGATTCTTATTTATAGTTGCAAAAAAAAACACATTTTGACTACTTTTGTAAAAATATTTGTCATCGTAACTTATAATTAAAACATCTTTACTATAAACAAGGATATAAGAAATTTGCTTTGAGGAAAAGAAATAAAATTCAATATTTTTAATCTATACATCTGAACTTTCGATTTTTGACACATAAATTCATTCACTAATTCGCTAATATGAACTGAAACAGAGAAAAGTCTTAACATCCAAAAATTCTATTATAATGGCTGTAATCAAGTTGATATGCTAGAGCTTTGTTATTTTTATTAGCAGAACTATCTTTTACATAACTGCCAACTCTATTTTCGCTGCAATTTAATATATTGCATCTCCAAATTAAATGTTTCTTGCTTCTTATACAATCTTTCTCGAGTAAAATAATTGTTCTTTTCATATCAAAGTACATTTATTTAGTCATGTGATAATGGCAAGTTATTAACTTTAGAATTTGTCAAACTCCTATCAACAATCACGAAAACTTAACTTGCCTATCATAGGTCACAACAGGGTTCACGACTGCATTTGATATTAAATAATGCGTCATATATAAATTGTAAACACGAAGCATATCTATTACTTAAAAATTCCTTAAAATGATGAATACATGTAAGAATTAAAGGAAATACTGCTTTCAACAGCTGTTCTATCAAAACCTTTCTTACCAAACAATTTGTACAGAAATTGTTTGAAATATTTTAATGAATATTTTTAACAATTTCATAAATAAAACTTCAAAAAACAAACAATTGAAATAGAAAAACTGCAGATGAACATAATTGCTTTGATACTTAGGAAATTGACTATACCATCACTTGTACTTGTTTCTCTAAACTTGTAAATCCCAACAATAAAGAAGTTATATATATATTTTACGACTTAAAGTAAAAATCTTTAAGTCGGTGAACGATAGTATATCTTGGCGTTCTTGGCCATACACACAGTAACTCTTATAATTATTTAATTCAGTATCTATTTAATTCAGTAATATAAGCAAATGAACTTAACTCAAGTGAAAAACTGCTAAAATAGCTTTCTTTTGGTCCTTTTACCTTCGCCGAATCTACTAAACTACTTGAAGTATCAAAACCATTGTATTTGTAAACCTTTTGAAAGAAAACATTGTATGCATTCCATCAAAAGCTTTACCAAGGTGTCTTTTTAAAGTTTTACAGTTAAAAATTTATATGCTGACAACATTAACACGAGGAATATTTTCAAAAAGTAAAAAAGGATTTTCTCTTGCTTTTCGTAGATTCAGCTTCAATTAAAATGATATTGGGAAACATTATTTACGTACTTTTCTCTAAAAGGAATGAAATATAAATACAAAATCACACGGAATAACATGGAATGTATATATAAAATCGTTATTTTAGCTCATCTTTACGCGACTTCCGAAATATTATAAATATCAAACAAAGTTCAGAGTATTTTTTAGCGGAAGAGCACAATTAATTGAAAGAATTAGGAAATTAATTCTCTTCTCAACATTTTTCCATGTGGGTTGAGAGCATGTATTCCTGAATTCTTACCCGGTCTATTTGTGTGCTACATTCCTCAGTTTATATTGAATAGTATATTTTAGGACATTAAGTAATGTAATTATATTTTTTATGTCCTAAAATATACTATTTAATGTAGTGCTTGTTGAAATAGATCTTCTGCAAGACGTCTTCGGAAGCGAAGAAGTTCCCACGGGATCCCAATAATGCTATCATTCATCAAAAAATGACATTGATGAAGTAGGCTCATACGAGCACGTTTTATCAAAGGTATTTATCTATATATATTAATTGTTTATGTGTAAAAAAATTTGAAGAAAGAATGTTCTAATGAGAATATAATCTTAAGTATAAAAATGTATGCATGGTAAATAATTCTTAAATTCTTTACCATATATGTGAAATAATTCTTAGATTGAAATGGTAATGGAAAATAATTCTTGAATTATGACATAGATTAAATAAATGTATTTTTAAGAAAAGCAATCATGTAAATTTGCAATATGTTTCCTTCTTTCATTCCCATTTTTGCCTATTTGTGATCTCAACATCAATCATTTAGAAATAGTTGACTAATTGATGAATCAAAGTAACTTTTAAAGGGAAGATAAATGAAATTGTTTGAAATGAATCAAAATAAATTGCATAAATATAATATTTTTTATTTGTTTTCATATAATACATTTTTAGTTACATTATTTTAATAAATTTTTGTTCGATAAACAAAATTAAACTACTAAAGTTTCAAGGAAAATATAAAATACAACAACAATTTTAGTTTCAGCAAAAAACAAATGCATCCCTTTAAATTTCTCTACGAAATTAATTTTATTACAGATAGGTATTACTATAAGTATTAGTAAGATTTAAAATGAAAAATATTAAAATTTAAGTTAAATAAAATAATTTCTATTGTTATGATTTCTTTTGGGTAACAACATACTATTACATTGAATAAAAAAATACGAACTATATGATATTATCATTCTTACTTCTTGTTAGATGCACTTATTTGAATATTTGAATTCTCGCAATTTTATTTCATCAAGTGTGACTCCAATTTTAGTTATTTTTGAAAAAAAACTGTTTTTTTTATTTGTTTGTTTGAAAAAAACTTCAAAAAAACTGAAGTTTGGGAAGGTATTTATGTAAGATATATTCAAATAATAAAATTATGTCTGGGCGTTAAAAATTTCTGCATGTCCAGTTAAAAAAAAAAATAGTTTTCAAAATTGCTTTAATGATGACGTCTAAGCTAACGGCGTCATCAATCATTTGAATATGTATTGTGTATTGTATACAAAGAATTCTTTGTATACATCATTCTTTTAAACAAGAAAAATGTCACTTTTACAAAACATTGCGTAAATATGTTGTATACTTTTTTGCGTATTCAAAATATTTTTAGATTATATTAGATATTCAAAGTTATTTAGCTAAAACTATCCATCCTTCTTAAGAAATAATTAAAAAAGTTGTTAATATATAAACTGTTAACATAATTGATTTAAGCATTCAAAATAAGAATTTCGTTTTATCAAGTGGGTTCAAATGTAAGGACAATTTCAATTTTGATATAGTTTTCAAATTTTTCTTATTTTTTACTTTAGAAAATATTTTACTTTGTGATTCATTTATTAATGAGTTCATTTAGAGATTTTTTAGAAGTTTGTATGATTATTGATATTTTTTCCAAACACATTTTCAATTTCGAAAATTTAGAATGGTACTTTTAATTCATATGTATTTTTAGAATATAAATAAGATAAATAATTATATATATTTAATTTATCAATATAAGAAGGATGTTAAAGTATAATTTTAATGCTTTTGGGAAAAAATGACAATTATTTTTATCATCTATGCTATTTATTCAAAAGCCGTGAGATATTTCGATATTTTCGGCAATTAGATTAAAAGAAAATTAAAATAATTGACTTCTATTATTTCGCATTTATATATTTTTTAAAATAATTATGAGATTTAACTAATAGATAATCAAGGGAAATTATATATTTTTTACAATCATTATGAGATTTATCTAACAGATAATCAAGGGAAATTATATATTTTCAATTCTTTCAAGCTTGGTATTTGAAACTTGCATATAGAGAATTTGATATTTCTATGTTTAATTCAAAAATGCACAAAATGTCCACGCTGAAAAATCTAAATAAAAATTGCTATCGTTAATGCATATGGGTAAAGTATAACCAACTTTTTTAATATTTGATAGATTAAAAACATTATTTAAAATATTGAGTGCAATAAATTTTAAAGTATGTTTTAAAAAAAGTGAATATGTAATTGAGAGTTCAGAATATTATTATTTATCAAGATATTCTGAGTAATATTCTGACAATAACTCCATAACAGAAAAGTTATTCAGAATTATTGGAAAAAGTTATAGATATGAGAAAAGAAAACATAGATGACACCCAGATATATATTTTCTTTCTTTTTTAACCAACGGCGGGTGCTGAGAGACTAATCCTTCACAACAGTGCTTGAACTCATTTGTCGTTACCCAGTGGGCAACTGCAAACCAAATGACTACTCACCATTACCCACGCCATACCACCACAAACCCGTTTATAGGTTGGGCCACGTTCATACATCATCACAGAAGAAGGACAAAGAAACACAAAGAGGAAGTAACATCCATGCCCGAGCCGGTATTCGAACCCGAGACCCTCATCTCGGGAGTCAAGAACGCTAACCACTCAACTATCGTTCGGCCAGATATATTTTCTAAAAACATAAATATTATATTACTTAGAATCAACTATTTTCTTGTAAATCCCCAGCTATATTTATAAAATGCCTCAATTAGAACATTTGATTGTTTCGACCAAAAAATACTATCTTCCGAGGCAATGGAGTGCGATAGAAGGATGCGATGAACTCTTTAATCCCCACTGATGCTAGGTGTTCAAATTACATTAAGGTTATGCTTGAGTCTTTTGTTTAATTTGCAGCCAAGACATTAGTCTTACAATTTCAGATATTATTCGGAATAAGAAAACGTGCGATCCACAATTCTAGGTTTCTAAGAAAAAAAATTGCAAACGATAAAGAAATTGAAAAAATTTCTGTATTTGGTATTATAAACATATCATTCGATCAAAATTAATTGCTGTCTTTGAGAACACATTATCCGAACAGAAATTTTACTTAAAAATGCACAATATTGTGTGTATTGTGATCTGATCTCGTGAGATTTTGGTGAGATAAAGGAAAGGCATTTTACGTAGGATTTTAATGTAAGAAGAAAAGCAATATTAAACACATTTGTAAAAAGATAGCAATCGAAAAGTAAAAAAAAAAATGCTCAATTTACGAACCACTTTTGGGACGAAAAACTATACCTTGGCGCTTTCTCGCCTTTACATCTATGCAATTTTTCTGCTAAATGCTTTTTTTCATTGTTTTCTTCTCTATTTGCACGCTTTATTCCTTTTCTTAATAACGTTTTTAATTAACGGTTCTCAGATACAGGTGATAAAAAAGAACAGATGGAGAATGAGCGCCAAGTGCCAAAAAAATTTCTTCTTAATTGATTCTAAGAAAAGGTTCTACGCCAAAACCATATTAAGAAGAGAAGAAAAAGAGAGATAGTAAATATCTCCCATACGAGCAGTAAACAATTCGCATGAAATATTAGAAATTAATTTCCTTGGGAGAAAAAGACACGCAATTTTTTTTCTTGGGAATGAAAAAACAAAACAAATATCGCCTTTAATTAAAAATTTTGTTTCTAAAAAATAATGCAATAAACTGACACGTATCTCCTGTAAGACGCTGTTTCTAACATTTCGACAAAAATGTTTTCATTCCTGAATAAATTAGATAAGTTTATTTGTGTGTGCTCCACAGGGAGACAACCCCCTAGTGAAATAATCCTACAGTGTGCCGAAAAGTAATATGATTGTTGAATTTTTACTTCATCCATTAAAAGAAACGCTGTTTTTCTAATAATATTTATTCAAGTTCTGGTTAAAATATTTATTTAAGCATACATATTACCTTTTTAGACTCGTTTATGCATGAGCCTCAGTATATTATATCGCACTTTACTCTATTTCAAAATAATGAACAGTACTTGAAATTAAAATGAAAAGAAAATTGTGCATTTATGGAACTAAAATTAACATTATTTATTGCAGTGTAGTTGTAAGATGATGCTTTTTAGACTGGGTGCTCCAAGGTTCAACACCAGAATTAAATAAATTTGAGTAGTATTCTTTTCTCCATGCTCTCTTATCGAATTGAGATCCAGAGAGATTTATGGAATTTTCCCCATATACGCGGATATTCAACTATTAGCAATCAAAAGAATCATCTCGAAAAGTAATAAGAGCACTTCTGTAAAACATTTGATTTGCTAGGTTATTTTCTATGTCATACAGAAATTTGCAATCAATGATTCTAAAACATGTGATTTTACTTTAAAGAAGTTATTTTTATTTAAATTTCTTTTCTGCAAAATGTACTTAGTTGTGAAATTCATGTTATTTACTTCTACAAAGAATTACAACGAATTTTAGAAATTAATTCCTGTGTCTTTCTATGAAAAAAATGTTGTAACTGTAATTGTAATGTAAATTGTAAAAAAAATGTAATAAATATTTCCTTGGAAAGATGAAAATATTTTTAATGAATATGAAAAATACATGGATGTGTCTTCAACTGTTAAAAATAAAATAAAATAATCCTTAAGATTTTGTGTTGAAAGTGATTTTAAACAGGATGCTACAAGAATGTAGATAAGGCTGCTGTGGGGTGGTTGATTAGGGTGTCGTTGTCATTATCGGAAATTAGTTTGTTCGAATTCCAGATTAACCGAAGATACATCATATTTGATAGAGGCAGCTATCAAATATGATGTTTAAGGTGTCGTTGTCATTATCGGAAATTAGTTAGTTCAAATTCCAGATTAACCGAAGATCCATCATATTTGATAAAGGCAGCTATCAAATATGATGGTTAAGGTGTCGTTGTCATTATCGGAAATTAGTTAGTTCGAATTCCAGATTAACCGAAGATCCATCATATTTGATAGAGGCAGCTATCAAATATGATGGTTAAGGTGTCGTTGTCATTATCGGAAATTAGTTAGTTCAAATCCCAGATTAACCGAAGATCCATCATATTTGATAGAGGCAGCTATAAAATATGATGGTTAAGGTGTCGTTGTCATTATCGGAAATTAGTTAGTTCGAATTCCAGATTAACCGAAGATCCATCATATTTGATAGAGGCAGCTATCAAATGTAATGGTTAGGGTGTCGTTGTCATTATCGGAAATTAGTTAGTTCAAATTCCAGATTAACCGAAGGTCCATCATATTTGATAGAGGCACTGGTGCACGTTAAATAGGCCATGGTTGCAATGTCCTCCAAGTTAAATACCTCTGGAGGCTGGCTGGCCAACTATTGGAAGCATGTTATAACGGAAACATGTTATTCAACAACAGGAACATAGGTTGGAAATATTGGGTTGTTCGTAATTTTTGAGTAATTTTTTTCTTTTATAAGAATAAAAGACGATTTTTAGGGAATAAATTTTCTATAGAATTATATATTGTCTATTATGGTTCATTGCATTTTCCCATCTTTCTGGAAGCAACATAATTCTACGCTCATAAAATGTTCAGTTTTGGTATCCAAAATCTGATCCACGTAATTTTTGATCTCCTCATTGAAGTAATTGTTATACCTTCTAAAATAATCTGTACAGACTTAAAAAAAATAGTGTTCATAAAATGGAAAATCTGGAGAATGTGGTGGGTGTGACAATATATCCAGTCCCAGCTGTAGAAGTATGTGACGAGTTAACAAAGTTGTATGAGGTCTCGCATTATTTTGGTAAAGCACTACACTAGTTCATTTATTACTTTTCCGCTCAAGTGAATCATTCAGTTTGTACAGATGGTCAAAGTACACTTCAGAGTTGATCGTATTGTTGTTCCGGAGAATCTCAAGAAAAAAAACGTTTTTTTTTTTAACTCCACCAAATCAAATAACACTTTTTTCTATAAGAATTGGCTTTCGAAGTAAAGACACAGATGCCGCATAATCCAGGATCCTGAGTTTGGTGATTTTTGTTGGCGGATTTTCTTTTGTATCTGGAAACCTGGTTTTTATTGCGTCATAAATAGGGAGACCTATAAGAATTATATGCAGAATATTCTATTTTGGCAACCCTTGTATTTACGTCATCACGCACATCACAATACGTCATCTTGGCAATATTTCTTCATCGCCAAAAAAAATTCAGAATTTTGCATTATGGATTATACAGCTTTTGTGCCGAAGTAAATTTATATAAACCAAGGTTTTTTTAACCACCGTAAAATGGTTGTTTCTTTCGTTATAGTTAAGATCCTGAGTACACCATTTTAATACGATTCTCATTTGTTTAAAATATCTAAAATATCCATGATGTCAGATTACATTTCGTCCACATCACATCGTATTGAGACGGTGTTGTAAATCCGACTTGTCAATGAATTTGCTGCCTGCATTTAAATCACATTCTTCGATCGAAAGCAAACAAGGCGAAGTTCACCATCGAAAGTCTGAGAATAGTGTCAAAATTCATTCTTTTAATAAAATGATTTCGTATATAAGGAGCAAAGCATCGGTTTAAGAAGCCGCTTTTCATTGATTCAAACCATTGACACATGGACAATAGAATAGCAGAAAAATCAAAATGAACAAGACATGACAGAATATCCCCTTTATGGTTAATTTAAATCACCAAAGAGGATTTAAAATTTTAAAAATATTATAATTGATAAAAATTTTAAATTAATTAATTGTAATATTTGTAAACAATCTTTTTTGAATCATAAGAGCTTTGCCTTGCTTAGGCCAACATTAAAAATTTTCTCTTAATTAATATTGCTGAAATAATAAAAAATAAATCTGTAAAATAAGGGTTCAAATAGTTTGTTGAATTTTAATTATCATTTTTTTTACTCGTTGAGTTCTTGCGTTTAACAATGTTATAGACATCCCATTTCACCTCCCTTATGATGATAGCTTCACAAATGGGATTATTTTATTCAAGTTTGAGAAGCAAATCACGGAAGTCAATAAGATGGCTAAAATTTTGAGAATACGATTACGCAAGAACATGAAGAGCCTATATGTCAAGCTTTGGAATTAAAAGTATGCATTTAAAATGGTCATGAAGGATCAGATAGTACAACTAGTTACTATTATATTGACGTCAAATTGAGAATATTGTTGAAGTTTGTTGTAAGACTTTTCTGAACAACAACCAGCCCATTGTTTTTAGGAGAGCTTTTCATCAGTAGTAGGAAGTGACTTTAAAAAGGAAGCTCGGAAAATTTTCAAAAAACTAAATACTAAATATTACCACAGTAATCAGAAACGCATTCTTATAACAGCATCTGGATCGAAACAGATACTTTCCCTTAAAAAATAATGTAAATTTACTGGTGAACCATGGTGTACCCTTCCTCTATTTTTACAAAAAAATTATCGTATTATTGCAAGTTCAGCTAATACATTAATGAAGTAAGCTCTTATTGAGCACATCAAAATTATCTTGGAAAATTGCCTCAAAACAATTAGCAATTAAGACACTGAAACGTTATCACTATAAAGTATTCTTCTAGCACTAGTGGTACCGGAATGACTTTTTTTTACTATAAAAAATGCTGAAATGACTTAGTACGAATAATTTTATACTGGAATGAAAGCAGAGTGCTATTGCTGTTCAGCTCTTGGACTTCCTCAACCATCCGCTGGTTTTAATCCCACTGGTTTGAATGTTCATTGATCTCTAAACAGTAGTTTCTAATTCACTTTAAGTCATAGATCTGATTAAATTGAACTAAGTATGCAAAATGTAATTGTTGGGAGGCAAACAAACTACTTAAAGAGTCAACATATTATGCACATTGATGTGGTGTCACCCGTATTTGTGGCATAATGCTCATTGACTAATAAATTTTATGCTATGGATTGGAAACAATATAACATTCATACATAACTGTGTGGAGAGACCCCGGATTGTACCTTAAGGTTAACTTGTGCCGTCTCCCTAACACCTAGTGCGCTCTACACCTCAACGAGGTCCTCCACCATTGTGGCATTTGTAAAGGCAATCAAATTGTGTTTATAAAATGGTAGCAAGAAGTTACAATACATTTGAAGGGGCTTTCAGCCCTGTTAAACATCAGACAATAGCATTAAATATTTCCTCTGAGTTAAAACAAAATTTGACATAATGACACATATAACAATCAATGAAGAGACAGTTAACAATTTGTAGAGTAGTTAGGACACTAAATACATTGAAGTCAATTTTATAGATAGTATAAACATTTAATTATGAAAAGGAAAAAAGGGCATGATAAGAAAGATGATAACTATATGCATCGGTAGTTCTGTGGGAGACAATATAACAAAAGATTTAACCAAAACTTAGTTATAAGTCATAAAAAGAGACAATCTATAGTAAAATTAAGGATTCATCGAGGAAAAGTACCTTAACCTGCATTTAACAATTTGAGAAAATGAGGTTAAATAATATTTTTTAATTAATTAATTTACAGAAACTAATTTATCAGGCTGACTGCCCATATAAACCAAAATGTGCTATCTTGGAAAAATTTCATTGTTAAATAAAGTACAAACAACATATTAAGAGCAGAAGCAATTAAGGAAAATTCAGGAATTAACATTCAATTTTTATTTAAGAGTTTAACAATTACTTTTATGAATTATACTAATTAGTAGAAATTATAAGATCCGTATTTCTGAAAATGAATAGTTCATCTATGTTGATGCCTTTGTGAGACATGAGTGCTGATCAAAGTATTATCTAAAGAGAGCAAGGAAAATACTGTCGGACATCTTTTAAGAGGATTATAAATGAAAACTTTCACAAATTAGATACTCTAAGTCATTAGTTGCTAATATTTAGTTGAAGTTAGGGGAATAAGTAGTTTCAAGATCTTAAGAAAGGAAAGGATAATAAAGATAAGTATCACGCTCTTATTGCCTAAAATTAAAATAAGCAGATGCAATCCATTGCTCATCAAGACAAGGTAGTTAGAATAGCTGGTGATGACATTTGTTCCGAAATGCTGCAAAAATATAAATTTTGGCAGTATTGCTTTCGATTGTCTGAAAAGAAAGTAAGAGAATTCTGTAAGTGATTTTCAGGAAGAAAGAATTACTAAAATTAGAAAGATTTGTAAAGATTTTAAAAATGTTGATGAACCAGTATGTCAATGCTTTTTTTCAAATTTTGCAACATTTTTGCCAGATATAAAGTACATTGATGGTATGATGGTATTACCTAAAATTAATACTGATATGAATTGAACGTACGAATGCTCTGTGTATTAAAGAACTTGATAAACACTTCAGATAGACTTTTATCCCATGAATAAAATTAAATCATTAGAATTTTAAAATTGACAATGATTATCATTGTTGACAAATAATATTTCACAAAAAATTTAACTTGTTACCAAAATCAATGTGGGAAGTGTATAGTATTAATATTTAAATTAAGTAAATTTCAAAATTAATTCCAAATTATAAAAACTTTTATTTGTTTTGCTTTATCACTGTTAATTTAAAATTTAAATGCAAAAAAAATACTTTTAATACTGCTGTTAAGTAAGTATGATAGTAAGCAATCTTTACTCTTTTTTCAGTATTATAGCAGTTAAATCCCCTCAGTTTTTAACCCTTGGATGTGAAAGTATATAGAAGTCAGGAATTTGCTTAAAATTTTAAGTTACCATCGAATTACCCTTGCGAGTAAAAAGTTGTTGTAGAGGGTAAATGGACAAACCAAACATTTTTTCAATGTACTTTTGATATAATTAATATTTACTCGAGATCTCAAAGTAAGAGTAATAGAATTGCATGTTTGCGATGTAGCATTGCAAGTAATTTCTTAGATATCAAATTTGTTTCTTTATTGAAAATATAATACAAATTGGTCCTCAAACTTCATTTGTGAGGATATTTTAACACCCTCCCCACAGAATTTCTTCCAAGGTTTGAGATGCAGCATTGCACTCTGTTACAGAAAATCCGTATTTCCATGACTGAAAGATTACTGTTGGGTTAATAGATTCAATCTGAAAATGAAACAAAATGTTTTTAATAAAACCATTCAGAGATCCATCATTGGCATAGTCCATTATTTCACTAAGGTGAGGGCTCAGATTCTGAATTTTTTCACCTGAGTGTAGCAGAAAAATCAGAAGATGTTAAACTGTATTTAGGAACTTAAATTGACAGAAAAAAGAAGTTGAGAAGAACTCAGTGAAACAACAAACATAAAAATTTCACATTTTAAAATTTGTGAAACTTACAGTTTCATGCTGGTTCTGAATCAATATAAACATCTGCTTTTGGCGCAGAAATCAAACTACCAAATAACAAAACTATGAAGAACAGTCTTGATTATTTAACTATTATTGTAACTTTGACTTGAGTTTATCTGGAGATTCCTCAACATTCTTTTATTTTTAGCCATTATATAACTCATACTAAATAATTTTTAAATCACTTATTTTAAATTTTTATAATAAAGGTATAAAGTGGTGGTCGTCGATATAGAAACCATTTTAATATACCTGATGAAATTCAAACAAAAGAAGTAAATTAAAAGAAAAATATTGATTATTTGTGTGTATGAATAGAAAAAGAGTCATAATATGTTTAAAATGATGATAGCTACTTGTTATCATTCAATTTTTTGAGTGGCCACACGAATTACTCATAAGCTAAACTCTTAAAAGCTTTTTTCCAAAACGAAGTAACTTCTGAAATAATTTCCCAGATAGAAGTGGTCTGTGAAGAATATCAGATTCATAATATGGCTCTTTTTTGTATACAAAAGAAAACGAGTTCAATGAGTGATAATCTCATGACCGACATGCATGTTAAAAATTTGTGGAATTTAATGTCCCTAACAGGTGTTGAGAGGGTCATTATAGAAACAGATGCAAGAACAGGTTTTAACCTCGATACTTAAGCGTACCTCAAATGATAGAAAAGTTTCTGGTTAATGCAGAAATATAACGCAATAAAAAAAACTTTCCAACAGTGTTATTGGTAAAATTTCAGCCTGCTGATCGTGTCGAAGCTTTTTTCTTCAGCAACAGGTGAGCTCTTTGGAAACAGAAGCGCTCGATCGACAACCCGTTGGGCAGTACCTGAAATCGTTATCGTTAAAGCATGAATCCTAACTCCATCTGCACTCCATTCTGAGTACGTGCGAATGGGGGTGGAGGAAGATTCAAAAGTCCTCGGAAGCCAGGTTCCACGTGTTGCTGCTCTCTTGTATTGATCGCTGTTTCCCTCGGCTCAGGCCGCCAGCTGCGCGCATTCATCATGCGAATGGGAGGATGGATTCAAAACTACTTCCTCCTACCTCGTCACCACCTTACACGATATTGATATTCCACTTCTTTTTATTTAAGTTGAAGTTAGCTGGCTTTATAATGAGGAACTATATTAATTAAAATGGAGATTTTTCTCACTTCCCCATTATAAATTCAAACATTATGTTATTCGCTTTTATACAAGAGTGTTTTAGAATAGAATAATTAAAACATTAATTTTGCAACCTCCAGAACTACATCAATCAATATTACTGTTGAATATCATCAATTCTTACTATTTAAATTCTTTTTAATTGTAGCATTTAATTAAACTTTCTTTGGTCATTCAAAAATTTTCTTAGTTATTTAAATTCTTCGTTAACAAATTTAGTTCGGTAGCAAAGAAAAATCAAAAAATAAAGTAAGAATATGGTCAGTTTCAACCCGGCTGTCAAAGATCGTTTGCATATTATCTATTATATCGTTTGCAATTCATGTCTAATCAATAATTATTTTTCAAACTCTCGAGTTTTATTAAATAGTTTATGCTTAATTCAAAAATAATGTGATCATGTTTTCTCAGTCACTCATTCAAACTGTTTTACTTTTTGTCATCATTAACTTTTAATTCAATTCTCTAAATTTTAGCTACAAAAATTTAAAAGATAAAGACGGGGAAGCATGTTTCAATACTGTCAATAATAATACCCACATCCACCAAATTTTTTTCATTGTAATCAGTAAAATAAAATAACGAATTGATAGGAAAATAAAGAGTTGCATTGTAAATGATGAGCCATTTGAAAGTGAATGAGTATTAAACTCGTTCATTTTCAAGTGACCCAGCATGTTTTCATACATTGAATTTTCAAGTAGAGATTTCCTTTAAAATAATTAAACCATAAAATTTTTTTATTACAAAATGAAACTATCTCCGTGTTAAAATTTTATTAAAAAAAATAAGATGTCGTACAGTAAATGAAACAATCCTACATATTCTTAATATTAAAATATGGTTCTCTATTATCTGTTCAAGTACTAATGCGTTTCTTAGAAGATTATATATGTATACAGAGAATAAACAAACATATTAAAAATTTTATTTATAACCAAATTTTTAATATACGATATAATAACTAAAAAAAATATCAAAATTATAGTATTGAAGTTTATTGTTTAAGATAACATAAGATTGCTTTTCCTTTATAATTTTGTTTTGATAACTAGATAGATTTTGGGAGTTCATTAAGATATGATTCTTCATATGAAACAAATTTTGAACCATTTAAAAAAATAATTATTCCATAAACTATAAATTTTATTTCTGGTTATGAGCTAATTTTAAAAATACGTTTTGAAATGTAAAAATTTATGTTATTTCTGAAAACCGCAAAGTAAACTGTTCATAAAATCATGGAATATTCACAAAAACTTTTCCTGTTATTTGATAGATAAAGATCTAAAACCTTAAAACAAATTGCCATAAAATACTTTTTCATACATAAACATAATACAGATTCATTTATAGTCATTATGTAAAGATTCCAGATGAAAATCAGTGATAAACCTTTCATTCTATTGGCTGTTACAGTGAATTATTCCACACTTAGAGAAAATAAACAATTTTTGGTATTTTTCCGTTTCAGGGTGTCGTTGGTGGTGAAACCATTTTCTTCAAATCACAAACCAAAAAATAACCAATATATTATTAATTTCAATTGGGAAAAATTCCTTTTATTTGGAATAAATTTAATGAAGGATTCTGTATTTTATAAATATTGAAATTTATAGCAAGCAAAGAAGAAGCAAAAACTAATGAGGAATGGTAAGCAGCAAAAATCAAAAGCAATATCCCAGAAGCAACAAAATTTCAAATTGTCGTGTCCTATCACTTAAAAAAAAGAGAGAGAGAGAATTCCGTATAAGGAGTATTATTTAATTTTATGTAAACAATTGCATTATAAAAGTGGAATTTTGAAGACTGTTTTTTTTTTCTTTCTTTTTTGACATTCCCTGACATGGAAAAGTATCAAAAGCTTCGTATTACGTGAAACAAAATTAAGTAAAAACAAAATTGATTTGTCTATAAGGCCTGCATATATCTATAACTATCACACAACGAAGAATTATCAATAACTATAATATGAAGATTTCAATGAGACATCGATAATCTTTTCTCCATAATATATTAGCGATTATATTAAAACATTCTTAAATTAACAGAAAAACAACAGAATGTTTTCCCGCTATATGAAATAAAATGCAAGGGAAAATTAAATTGCATATAAAAAACCCATTCTTCAAAATTTACCAATGATCATAATAGAATGATTTCAAACGAAAAATCTATAAATCTTTCACCTGTTGACGATTACAATAAATTAAATCCATGAAAAATCTACAAAAACTTTCCCCATTATGCAAAATAAAAGCTACCTAATGGAAAATCAGAAAGCCTGATAAAACACCCATTTACCTATAACAATGTTATTAAATTTTACCAATATAATCATTATGAAAGATTTCAAATAAATCTTTCACCTGTTGGCAATGACAGAAAAATAAAACTGACGAAAAACCCACAAAAATCCTTCCTTCAATGCGAAACGAAATGATGAAAAGGCAAACCAGCGCAGATTGTCCTTAAATCACCCATTCACCTTTAACCGCAATATGAGGATTCATCAATAACTATGATATGAAGATTTCAATAGAGAGTGCGATAAATCTTTCACCTGTTGGCGATGCTCGGTTGGCGACGAAACGAGAGATCCAATGTTACAACCGCTTCTCATGGATCCCGA
Organism: Latrodectus hesperus; assembly: GCA_037975125.1. NCBI lineage: Eukaryota > Metazoa > Arthropoda > Arachnida > Araneae > Theridiidae > Latrodectus > Latrodectus hesperus. The sequence continues at coordinate 50,391,323 of CM075858.1, forward strand.
GCCTCTCAGTGCAACGGAAGCAGAGGCAGCGAGACGGAGTCCCAACCCACAGCAGGGGAATAACCGGGAGAATCCACGCGGCGCTCTTCATACCTTTCTTTGAGCAAATCAAACATCATTCGATTGGGGTGCTTCTCGAAAATGGGAGATAAATGTGGCGCTTAAAGCGGCGGAATAATTTCATGGCTGCATCCGGGAGCTAATTGATGAGCGAAATGAGATGCAAAGTAGTAAGTGTGATTTATCCTTTCAACTTTCGTGATATTCTTTTTTCACTTTTGTCAGATATATATATATATATATATATATATATATACATATATATATATATATATATATATATATATATATATATATATATATATATATATATATGTATATATATATATATATATATATATACTTTTTTAAACAATATTTTATTATAAGGACAATGGAAAACGTTAAATGCGACTGTTCCAATCAATTTATTTGACGATATTAAATTCAATCACTTTTGAGAATTATTATAATAATTGATGCAAGATATTAATATTTATTAATTGATTAAAATGAGATAACCATCCGATGGTGGAGTTGTTAGTGTCCTTAACTTCGAAGCAGTAGGTCTCGGGTTCGAATCCTGATTTGAGTATGGATATCCCTTTCTCTGTGTGTGTGTTTCTTTATCCTTTCACTTTTGGGGTGAAGATGGCACAGCAATTGGGTGCCCCAGTATATAAGATGCCATCCTATTAACCCTTTTGTATCGCTGAATAGGTATATACTAAGTGCATCCGGGCATAAGAAAAAAAGTTAAATGAGATAGAGACGCGGTAGCTTGTTTGGAGTGAAACATCCTTCTCATAACAGGTTCGGTACCTAGTTTATTGTAAGACTATCATGCTGAGAGGGCTCATGTACACTGAAATTTTCCTAGGTAAAAGGTTTTCCACGCTAATATGTTTCTTCTCTAATGAGGCATGATAGGACAAACTCAGCATTCGACCTCGTCATTTGACCATGTTTCAAAAGTGAGCTTGATTTGTGTGACTATAGCAACTTTAAATAGAAGAAATACATATGTCGCAACACTTTAAAAATCAACCTATTAAACCAAATTACAAAAAAAATCTTAAAATATTATTTTAAAACTTTATAACAAAGAGAAGAGTCTAAAACTTAACTTTAAAATGTATCTGATGTATCAAGATTTTGAAAAAGCGTAACGTTTTCATTTAGAAATTGTATCTGTTGATATAAGAATTATTACACTATGTAGTACATATTTATATTTTAAATAATTTAATAAATTGTTTATTGTTTTCTTTATAATGTACAAAACCAATAAAATTAATTTAATTAGTAATTAATACCCAGTATTTGTAGAAAAATCTATTGAGAAAATAATGAAAACAACAATATATTCCGCGTTTTAATTATATTCTTTGTTTTTTTGTAATAATAAATTTTTTTGATACTATAAATAATTTTTTTGGCAAAAAGAAATTTATAAACTCTTTTCGTCAAGTGCATAAAATTGAGACAAATTGTATTGATTTGTGCACAGTTATCTTTTTTTAAATTTTGAATTCAAATTTAAATTATTAAAATTATAACTTTTAGTACGTTTAAGTAGGATTATTTAATAATTTCGTAAAAGATATTTTGCCCATTGTGTGCATGTTCTTTGATTTATAAATAATTATCTAGTGAAAAATTTATTTAGAGGGAGAGAAGATTTTGTAATAATTGAATTGAATTCCAAATTAATCGTAAAAGCATTAATTTCTCCAAAATTGTAAATTTTCTTTTTTTATGTGATATTAATGACTGATTTTGTTTTGTTCTGTATTGCGTAAAAATTACTTATGAGGATTTCTTTAATGGAATATAACGTGTACCTTTCGGGAATTATATAGATTGTCTTTATGAAATATAACGCGAACATTACTTGATATTGTAAGATGTAAAGAATTTACAACTACTTTTTTAGTTTTTTTTTATATAATGAAATATTTACGAACTTTTATGCTCATATATTTTATGATATGCTATTGGATAGTTAGTTGTCTTGAACTCGTGAAAGAATTCAATTTGGTAATAAATAAATGAAATTTAGAGTTTAATATATAAGTAGATTATTCTGTTACGTTGTTGACTATTTTTGCCGATCGAAATTATTAACCAAAAATAGCATTCTTGTAATTTTAAACTACTGTCAAGCGAGGAAGTCGACACCTGAGCTTCCATTATTCTCTTAACGCCACAAAGATAGAAGGAAAATTTTATCACATAGAACTTTCTATGTGCATAGACCATCTCAACAGGATTATCTTTAAGTGGTTTCGGTATCCAGCTGCTATTTTATAGATATAAAGGAACAGTTTTCTCTTATAAATTGAACAAGCCGTTACAATTTTTCAGAATACCTGACAATGGATGAGATTTATTGACTTGTTTTTCTAATTGCTTGTGCCAATATCAGAATTTTTAGAAAAAAAGGCATGGGTGTTGACCGCTTCTATACTTTTTTTATAGTCTAAAATAGACAATAATGATGGCTTTTTTTGCAGAAATTTGATCAAGATGTTGGCAATAGCTTCTTGGAAAGCTCTAGAATGATAATGGGAAAAAATAGAATTACTTTCCCCCTATAATATGGTTTTAATGTATTAAAATTACTTTTTTATAAATTTAGAAATTAATTGCAATAGTAAATGAAAACAATGGTAAAATACTCTTTGAATAAGTATTAACTTAAAAGATAATGGAAAGATTGATTACAGTTTCTCAGCAATCTAACTTCATTATTTTTAATTAATTTTAAAATTTTAAAAGTTTAATTTGCAAATTAATTAAAGTACATTATTGATTATGTATGCCTAGTATAAAAACACATGCAGAATGCTACTATTAACTATTTACCCCAAATGTATGCATATATATATGTATGTATAACTGTTATATTAATTTTCATTTTATTTTATTCTTCAAAATTTGAACTCATCTCTTTTAAATTCTAAATTTTCCTGAATAAAAACTACTTAATGATGGTTGTAGTATGCAATTTGCGAATATAATTCTATGAAACCAATTATTTTTAGCTTATACTCTACAACATATTTCCTATTATGTTATTTATGTGTTTTTATATATCTAACATATTTATGTGCTTTTTGTTTTACATATTTGGTAAAAATATAATAAATCATGCTATTTATTCAACATAATTATCCAATATCTTTACAGAAAATGTTTAAGTAATTTACTCGCCAAATTTTACTATGTGATAAAAATTCTGTGAATTGTTTTTTCATTTATCTTCAATAATACTTCAAAGTAGTTGCATTTAATGAATTTGTTATATTTAATTCTTCATTAAAATGTGGTTTAGTCCATTGTATTCTCATCATTTTAAGTAAACTCTAAAATAATTTTTCTGCGTTCTTCTGTTTTAAGTAACATTTTGGTCTGGCTACGGAATAATTTGGCGTTTTTGGGTGATGTTTAATATGCATAGTACTAATAATTATTCTTTTAATTTGAGTAATTCTATAACTTTATAAAAATACTTAATTCTATTATTTTCATTTCGTATCAACGATTTGATATAAAACTGATATGGCTGAATATTAATTCATTATATTATTTTCCTTGTTCAAAATTATGATTTAAAATCATCAAAATAGTTTCATCACAGTCTAAATTTTTGAATAACTTTAGCATGAGGTATTTTATTTTTCCTTATCATTCATAAGACATTTTTGAATATCATTGATTTAGTTTATGTTTTAAATCTTCATTTGAACTCTTACAATTAATTCCTATCAAAATAGAGTATAATTTTCATGAGTTAATTAATTTTGTTTAGTTACTTTGGCTTTACAAAATTGTTCGGAAACAAAAATAATTTAAAATTGTGTGATTCAAATTAGTTGAAATCATCAAATTCAAAAAATTTGTAACTAATATCAAAAGTATAAAATTTTACTTCAGATGTTTAAGTAGAATACAAATAAATTACGTTCAGACTATAAAATCCAGCAAACTTTTTGTTAAGAATAACTTAAGTTATTCAACTGCAACGATATTTGCGTTGTCAAAAGGTTTTTTATCATATGAAAAGAAAAATATTTATTTACATGGCCAATCTGTTATGCAATAAAGATATCAAATAGATATTTTTAATCTATTATTTTACGTTTTTAGAATTATAATCATAAAAATTGCTTATAATGAAGAAATACATTTTCTTAAGAGCCATTAAGAAAGAAGTCAACGCATATTTTCCTACAAAAATTACGATACCTAATTTTTACATTATTCCCAGATCTAATGAGTTTCTATTTAGTAAAATCTTCACCATAATAATCAAAACAAAAAAATCAGCTATTCAATACTGCAAAGAAGACTCTGTTAACCAACATAAAAATTTTAAAATTTTTGAAACTTTTTCACTGTGAAAATTCATTAGAAGTACATCATCATAGACCATCTTAAAAATGTTAGAAAATTTATAATCTTTTTCGGTTTTAAAAGAAAATATGTTTGTAATTCTTTTGTTTGCAATAGAAGTAGTTACAAATTTAAATTTTACTAATTTAATGCAAATCGCTGCTTAAAGTTGATAAGTATTTCTTATTGTAATTATTTTATCCATGAAAAAATATGAAGCAGTAAAAAATTTACTTCTATCAACGAAATTTAAAAAATATTCGAGCTTTAAGCTATTATATACCATTTAATTTTAAATATACAGAAGTTTCTCAGCATACTAAGAAATTTCTCTAATATAATGAAAAATAACAAAATTGTATAAAAAATTACGAATTTTAATATACAGATTTTACTTCGTTTTAAACATTAATGAGCTTAGAATTATATTTGTAATGTTTGAAGCAATAACTACTGGACAAAATAACTGTTTTAGAATTTTTTTATATATTATCGAAAAAATGAAATTCAGTGTTCATGATAAACTATATAAAAACAAACTTTTGAATCAAAATGTTTTGTTTTTCATGTGATAATTATAATAAATTCTTTTATATATCATCCTATTTTATTAAATCCATAAAAATCTAAAACTTTGCATTTAGAAAGAAAACCTCCACTAAATAAATTCTAAGTTTTTAATAATTAATCGAAAGTCTTGTAAAGGCATAAGACTGTAGCCTTCAAAAATTGTATTTCTGAAAATATAGAAAAGTTGAAAAAAGTGTGATTAAAACATTTACATTATTTCCATTCATAAATTCCCTAAACTGACAAATAGAATAATTTTTTTAAGAAAACATTAGTCTGCAATACATGGAAAAAAATCCTAACCTCTTAAATACTTTCAAATTATTGTTATAAGTATAAGCCAAATTATTATAAATGATTTACTTAAGATCTCTTGGAGAAATATAGTTGTATTGAATTATATATATTGACTCAAATCTCTCTCTCTCTCTCTCAGAATGCATTTTTAATGACTTAATAACTTTATTGCTAACAAATATTTCCCAGTTTCCTTTAAATTTTAAAATTAAATTCAACCATAAAAATAGATTCGGTTAAAAACTTCCATTTTTTTTAAAGTTGAAATTGATGCATGCAATAAAGAAATTCTTAGCAGGATTTTTTTTTTTTCGAAAAAAAGTGTCTTAATTATTTTATTAAAGAAAATTGTACAATTACTAGTTAGTACTTGAAACATATCATCAGAGGAATGGATAATTTTATTATCAAATTTGTTAGTCTTTTTAAAGAGAATAAAAAAAGTATCTTTTTGAAAAATCAAACTTTTTTTCCAATGTTCTGTTCTAAAATAATAATATACAACTCTCCAATAATGATAATCGAAGCAAGATCAAGACAATCATATATTTTTAGAAAGTTTCTAAATCCATAGAACATAAATTTTGCTTATATGTCTTATCGAAAATGAAAAACAAATTGTTAAATAAATAAAATTTATTTATTTTTCATGTTCGATTGCTCTTTTATAAAGAGAATTTATTTCTGTAAAATTATTTTATCTGCATGTTAGTATTCTCTATCTTACTATTTTAATGATTTTGACATAGAAAAATTTAGGTTTTGAAACAAGTGAGCCATTTTCCTAACATAACTTTAATTAAAATAATAATCACGTTAATAATTCAATTTTTATGTTAAAATATTAAGGAAATGTGCATAAAATATTTCAGAAGCTTAATGAGACAGATATTACTACTTCCATTTATTGCAAACTAATGAGAAAGATATTTATTACTATAGATTTTTTATTGTTTTAAGTTTAGAGTTAATAGTTTAAGAAGCCGATATTTATTATTACCATTTTTATAATTTGCCATTTATTTCAAATTATTGCCAAAACAAAAATTTATTACTATCAATTTTCGTTGATCAGTTATTCATAAAAAATTTTTAGTTTAATGAGACAATTATATGAAATTATTATTTATAATAAATTATTTACATAACGAATATGCATTATTGCAAATTTTAATACACAATTCATGTTTCTCCTAGCAAATTAAAATTGCTAAGATTATTAATATGAAAAAAGCATAAGTATTGCATAATTATTTCATTCATATAGTAAAAAGTGTCCAGGAATTACCAATTCTAATTAAATGATTCTGGTTCCCTCTTTTATCTTCATGATCAAACAAACCAGTGAAGAAGAAAGTAATTATAGGATAACTTAATGCAAGCACTTTGCATGACATGTCATACTTTAAACTTCAGAACAGATTATAATGACACTAACCCAAAGAACATATAAAATCATAACTTTGCTTTTGCAGTTTTCATTTGATTTAATTTGGAATAATTTATTAACAGAGGAAATGAATTTCAAAGAAATGTTTGCAATTGTATGTATTTGCAAACAATATTAATCTTATATACTGACTAATCCTAAATGTCTCATGATTCTGAAAACTATATGCATCTTCCAAATATCAAATATACCTGGAAGAGAAATGTTGGTATTTGTGTACATTCAAATATGTCCCCAATATCAAAATTATTTTAAATCTTATTTCTAAGAGATTCACGTTTTTGGATCTCTAATCAAGTGTTAAAATCAGGACTTTTTTCGAGTATCACGATGGATTAATATTTCATAATGGATTAAAGCAAGGTGTTTATTGGTGATACTGCTCGGTAATGACTGTTATTTTTACTGTTATTCTTAACTGTTATATTAAAATGACATTTTTTTTCAAAACGAAACAACACAAACCGTAAAATCTAATAAAATCAATAAATTGTTTCCTTGAAAAAATATGATACACAAATTTTTATGTAGTACTTTGTTTTTATAAGCTATAACATTTTGAAAAAGATTTGTTCAATACGTCGAAAAGTGAGTAACGTACTATGTGTTTAAGATTCGAATTACTATTGTTTCCGGTGAAAAATGTTGACAGTACGTAGAGTACTTCGTATAAGTGACAAGTGTTTTACAACATTCTATCATTAATTTTTGGCACAGTTTACAATTTGCTCTAAGAAAATTTAATGGTATTTAACTCCTGAAGCAGACAAAAGGAAAACTAAAATGGACTATACTAAAATTCAACTTAAAAGAAAATGAGAAAACAAAAGTAACTTATCTTTGTTTAGTTTTTATGTACCCCTTTAAAGTCTTCAAACACAATATACTTATAGACGAAGAAAAGAATTTTAATTCTTAAAATTCACTCTTAAGAAAAATCACAGAATTTTTTTAATTTATCAATTTTGATCGTGCAATAAGATGTTTTTTCTGTTTTTATGTAGAGCATGTAGAAAATTTTCGTTTGAAAACGCTACCTGAAGTTTGAAACATTACTGAAAATTTACATTTCAGAGAATGCAATTATTGATATTAATCACTTTCAAATAATATTTTGTTTGATTTTAAAAACACGTAGTATTTTCTTTGTAGTAGCAGATTATTGCTGGATCAAACATCGCAAGGAAATCTTACAGAAAAAGTTTAATCATTTATCTGTAACTAAAAGATTCCGGAACTGTTAGTCACCGTAAACATAGTACACGATTCAAATAAGAGATTCTGCTAAAATAAATTGTTAAATGTGAGATTTCAAACATTTTGTAGAATTCCTTCATGGGTTTACTAGCAATATATAATCATTAGTCACCGTAAGCATAATATACCATGCAAATTACGAATGTTAGCACAAAAAAAATCGTTAATTTTATTAAGAGTTTTCGTATATCTAACAAAATTTGACATAGACTTATTATTTAAAGAAGGAAAGTAGCAAATATTTCCATTTTCTGCTATTGAATTAAAATTAGTTTATTGTTATCATAAACTAATGTCAAGAACAAATATCAAGAATTTTTGTATGTTATCTCATTGTTTTAAAATAGATATAGACCTGTAATACTTTAAATATCCATAATTGACACTTTCTTAAAGATAAAAATCTTATTAGGAACATTGATACTATATATCCCATTCTATTCTATAGTATTTTTTCAATGAAAGTTATAAAATATAGCGTATTAATGATAATTCATAAGATTTAATAATATTTGTGGTTCTTGAAAATGCTGTGTTTATTGCACTCAACTTATTGTCCAAGTCCTCCTTTTCACATTGAATACAACTTCAGATACTTTTGTCACGTGACTAAATAGTTCTCTTTTTTATGTACGATTTCATTATGATGTTGTGTCCATAAACAATCCGTAATTGCAAAGTGTAACTATTGTAGAAACTTGATTATTTGAGACGCAATGTTTTATCTTTTCTACTGCTGGATACGATTTTTTAAAATAGGGATAACAGATTCTTTGTCATCAAAATCGTTTTCATTCGGTAAAAATAATTGAAAATCACAAAAAATATTGAAAAAGTGCCCAACACCTTAATGATTCAAAGTATGGATTTAACTAAAAAGAGGAACTTCAGAAAAGATAAGAAAGCTTTAAAAAAATATAAAATATTCTGTGCAAAAGTTTCATGTCAATTTTTTAACCTGTTTTCTGTATACATTCTCTGACGTGAAGTGTTTTTGAAATGATATGGATTAATAAAGAAAATTCATCAAATTTATGATAGTAAACATGGAATTAATAGTTAAATAAATAAGTCACACTTAAAGTATTTTCTCAGTCATCTTTTGTTTTTGCTCAACTTTACTCTAGCTCAATTGAAAAAATTATTCTAAGTACGGTTATGGCTAACAAAGAATAAAAACCTTATGATTTCTAATCTAGGGAAAACGATTGCAAAGAAAAAAACAGATTACAGCAGCAAAATAAATCATTTTTAATTTATGTAATTAACATAGTACTTTTATTATTAAAATCGCTTTTATTATCTTAATTATTGAAATTTTAGATTATAAATATTGATGAAAAAAGTTTCTCCAATCATTTTAAGCTAACTTTATTTGCTTAACTTAAAAAGTTTTTCTAAAAGAAATCATAATATAATTAATTTTTTCAAGGTTTCCACACAATCTCTGCAACAAAAAAGCGGGCAATACATTAAGAACAAAACCTTTCATGAAAAACTAATGAAATGTCAGGTAGCTGTTATTTCAAACGGTCATCAAGATATCGACATTTTTATTTGAAATGGAGAAGGTGAAAAGATATGTTCTGACAACCGTTGGTGTCTTTAAAATCTTAAAATAATAACTTCAGGAGTAATACTCTGTTTTCTTTATGTCACAACTTAATAACAGAAGGAATAAAACTACCGTCAAAAAGTGGGTATTATAAACGCCATCTATTGACAATAAATAGTATTACTGCTTATGCTAATCGCTCAATGAAGGAATACAGATTGGAAAGCGAATAAGCTCGATGTGTACAAAAACTCTGATTTTAATAACCTATTATATAAAACAAAGAAAACATACAATTAACTTCTCTTCACGAGATTTTTCGTAAACTGTAAATATTTTTAAATTTAAGAAAATATTTCTAATATACATCCGAAAAAAAATTTAACAAAATTAAAAATTTCTCAATGAATTTTTCTTTTTCTCAAGTTTTAATTTCCTGTGGATTAAAAAGTATATATATATATATATATATATATATATATATATATATATATATATATATATATATATATATATATATATATATATATATATATAATTTAATAAAAACTAAAAGTTAAAATTGAGTCAGACGAGACTTTTCTAGAGTTCCAATATCTATCATAAAAACGCATGAAGTCTGATGCATATATATCGTCTTACAAGAACAAAGATGCTTATCATATGTTGATTGATCACTGCTTCAGTAGTCATCTATTGCATATTTATACTTAATCAGCCAGATATTAATGACTTGTTTGAAGCCTTAATTCAGCAATTGCTTTGGAAGTTCTGGTACTACATATAGAAATTCTGCTTCTGCCTTAGAAATTCTAGAATATTTCCTACGTTTTACCGTTAAATTCTTTGAAAAGCTCATCTAACAGTTCCTATTCAAAGTATTTATAATTACACTGTCTATCACAGTATAAGGAATACCTTTGCGATACATTCTTTTTTTTTTTTTTTTTTCGAAAGGAAACCGTATTTTATTTAAAAATGCATATTACAACGAGAAATCGACTGTAAGGCAATACTTTTTAAATTTGAAATTCTTCTTATATTTTTAAGTCATTGAGAGCTTATATAATTTGAGGATGTGAAGATTTGTGTAAAATAGAGTCAAAAGTTTTAATGTACATTGCAAAATCTTTCAACTTGGTAAAAGTTTGTTAAGTAGCTATTCCAATAGGGTTCGCATTCTATTTAAAAGAAACCATATTTAACCTTTATGTTCAATAAAATGCAAACAGATTTGAGAAAATCCCCGCGTCTCCATTTCTATCCCTTAGTAACTAAGAACCTTCAGATAATAGACTTGTAATTATTATAGTAAAATGACAGAAATTTATAGTTTCCATTGCGATATTTTTTTAAACTATATCACAAAAATATTTCCTTGTATTTATCAATGCACTAAACACACGTGTATATTTGATTAATTTTTTCTAATTAATAATCTACTCAGTGAACTGGTCAATGCATTCTACGAGAGATTTGAAATTGATTTTAATACGTAAGTCCTGATCGAACTTGCTATTGTGAAACGTTAAAGTAATAAATGGACATAATGAGCAAGTTATATAGAATAATTGCACAGAATTTATTCCCTACGCATAAATTTTCTAACATAAAATGACGTGCTGTAAATTTCCAAATATTATCTAATAATTATTTTTTAACATTCTCTCGTTTCAACTAGAAATCAGTATATTTTTTTAGAAAAAATATCAAAATAAAATCAATAGAATTCAATACAAATGGTTAAAATCAACTTATTCCTTTTCAAAATCTAAATGGTCATTGATGAAATACAATACATCACTAAAACGTTATTGATGATGCATAGCATGTTTAATATGAACAAAAAAATTTGAGAATTATAATATCTGATCCTCATTTTCATTTGGCTTATCCAAGCGTTTTTATTCAAATATGTATCTCTAAAAAGTGCTAAGGAAAGAAAAGTTTGAGAAAAACACATATAATTTTAAGAGAAATGGATGAGAATAGTGATCTCTTATTCCAAAGAAAATTACTCTTAAAAAATTAATAATGTAGATTATTTCACATTTAAAAATACTCAATTGTATGAATATTAAACAAACCGAACAAACTTCGAACTCAATTTATTCGATTACTAGATTCTGTAATGCCTCACCTACATTGGTGATACCATCGATCATATTTTTAAGTAATTTACTCCAGTTTTACTTTCGTTGAGGTACTTAAAACATAAAATATTAATCCATGTGAATATGTCTAATAAAAAACACATTGTCTAATTTATGTTGAATGCATGACAGTTCAATGAGAAGTGTGCATAAAATTAAGAAGGAAATATAATAAATAACACAAAAATAAGAATAAAAGTAATCTAAACTAATCACATTGTGATACGAAAATCATTAAATGAGTTAAAGCAATAATTATACCAATATAATTTTAGCTGGATTTGTATCATTCAAAAACATATTTGCAATATGCTTCCAACTGCATATATACATACTTAAAACCCTTCAAAGAAAATATATCTAGGAGCTTATAACCGAATATTGTATTTAATTACACCTGAATAAACACCTCATTCATAAGATTACTTGATTCTTTTTGATTGCTTATTTTGTTCGACCAAAACCACCAAAGACATCCGACCGCGTCTTAAATTTGAAGCTAGGTCAAGGCAAGAGATCTACACTTCAGAAGACACCCATTATTTCAAACCACAAGAATGATAGTAAAGATATCTTCTGAATGGTTAACATTTATATTCCTTCCTTGCCGATCACAGATCAAACTTTCCATACACCATAACTCTGGCTAAGCGGATTCGCATTTAAGGCGGCAATCAAAGCCCCATTACCACAGCAGGTGGATATTATCAAATTAATGCAACTCTTGAAATTATATGAAATTTTACATTGTTACGTTCAAAACAAAATAAATCGAATAAAATTTGCATCGACATATTTTTGAATTCAGCAGTATGCAATGTTTGAGATCATTAAAGCAAAGTTCAAAATTGTAATACCCGATATACAAACGATAATGCTACTTACTCGTGTTTACTCTCATATTTCCCGTTGTAAATCTTGGGTGCAATAAAAAAAAATCCCTCTGCGGACCGCCTACAAACTCCATTGCAAAGAAGACACTTATCATCATGCGGAAAAACCAGTGCTTGCTGATAAAAACGGATTCGCATTTCAGGCGGCAATCAAAGCCCCATTACCACAGCAGGCGGATCTTATCCTTCTTCCAAACAAGTAGAATAGATAATTATATTCTTTGACATGTAACCCGACGCTTTGCAGGGGTCGAGTTCACTCTCGGCTACTTGTAATTCACTCCGCTGTTAGCTTATTTTGCTTCTTTTTCCATATTCATCTGTTTTAAGTTATACACGAGTTGAAAAAGATTCCGCTCGTGAAAATCCATCCAAGTCCACTCTTGGAGTTTATATTTTACTATGGTATTATCGTTTTTCCTGTTTATAGAGCCACTTGAAATCAAGTATCTGGGATGTGTTTCCCCTCTTCCTTCGTTTTCTAGGCACCAGTGATTTTATCTGTTTCACCTTTTGTGAACCGGTAGATTTCTTATATCATACTTAGATAACTACAACAATGGAATTTAATTAAAGCGCAAAAGTCAAGTGAAATAAAATATACACTCAGATTTGAATTCGTTCTTCTTACGAGTAATTATTGGAGGTAGTGTAAAAATCCGTATGGTCTATTCCAAGATATTTTGTTTTATAAAATAATAATTGCACTTGGTATTTTTAGCTATTTTTCAGATTGTTTTCTACCACTAGAATTAGCGTGTTATTGATTTTTCCAATACGCCACCGATTAGAATGGGAATGAATGGGAACCGACTTCAATATTTAATAGCTTCAGACGCAAAGAAAATTTTGATTTGCTTCATACATTGTTCTAATTGTTTTCACTAAATTAACAAGTAAATCCTCATTTCGTGGTGCAAGACAGTGTTAAGTGTGACACTAAATAAATAGTATAAATATCATAACCTTTTACTTTTTAATTATAATTTTCCTTTGATATCTAGTCATTTTCTAATGATAAAAAAATATAGAAAATTCCATTTTTCACTACATTTTTCTAAGATTTATATCATTCTCATTTGAGCAAACGGTTTACCGGACTGAATATAACTGCATTTATCAAACTAATAATCGTTATTCCTCTATATTTATACAACTCTTATGAGGTAAAAAAATTGAAACCTAGAGTTTTTCTCAGATATCTGTTTCGTTTGTCATGCTGGATAAAATATAAGTTAAACAAGAAAGTTCTTGCCATTTTAACGTTTTTATTGAATGAAGTAAGAATAAATATGCAAAGTGTATGATGTGGTTGAAACATTGGTCAGTCGAGAGAAGAAGTAACAGTCTTAACAAAAGACAGTGTACCGAGTACATTTATCAATCGTAACTTGTAGAGTAGCGAAGAGAAATGGACGTGTCGAAGGAACTCGTTCGATGTTGTTTGCTTTACGACTTCAAAATAAGCTTATCAGCGGCTGCATCAAGTCACTGAATATGTTAAGCGTTTGGGGATAGTGTTGTGAATAAACGTACGGCAAGGAATTAGTTTCACAAATTTAGGTCGGGAGATTTGTCCTTCTGTGATGAAGCTGGTATCTGATTGACTAGTAGTCAAGTGCTTCACAATGAAATCCTAAAAATGGGCCAAATCGTCACTGTGGACCAGTACTAGCAGCAATCGGGAAGTGTGCAACCGGAGAAGCCAGCACTAGTTAATCCAAAGAGTGTACTTTTCTTGGACAATAACGCGAGGCCTCATGTTTCGCGGATGGCCAGAAATACGATACAGCTACTTGGTTGAGAGATTTTGTGTCATTCTTCTTACTCCCCTGACTCTGCACCATCACATTACCACCTCTTTCATTCCCTGGATAATCATCTTTGTGGAAAATCCTTCACCAATGAAGCAGCTTGCCTCAAGCACTCACGAACTTTTTCAAGTCCAAAATCTCAAAAGGTGATTGCACAGTTGGAGACACGTTACCAGAAGCTGCTAGATGCCGATGGTGATTAATTCGAGGACTAAAAATAGGCTACATTTTCTGTAGGTCATGTTCTTTTGGGTCATTTGAAACTGCAAAAACTTTCTTATTTACCTTGTACTTGTTACATATTTCAATACAAAAGTTCAACATAAATAATACTGAAATCTAATAAAATTTACCATTACGAGTATATCTTTAAAGACGATGCATCGATTAGTTGTGAATATTACATGAATTTTATACATTCCTGGATTTCACATTTTATATCAAGGGACCATATTTGCGTATTCAAAAATCTCAAAAATTGAAGTCTCATAAATTATTTTACATATTTAATAGTGCTGAAACAATTTGACTTTAATCCTGATGTGGAAAATTAGGCATAATTTGAATAATTAAATCTAAAGTATATTCAAATCTAAAAACCCTCTCGAATTTTGAAATTCCGGATAAAGATTCCAAATTAGAAAAAATTTGACTCTTAATTTTTTTCTCCTGTGATGAAAAAAATTTTTACAATAAATTTTTGGGAATAGAAAATTTTAACGAAATATTTTTACTTGAATCCGAAATAATTTATCTTTAAGAATGTAAATTGTTAAATAAAAATCCTGAATATTACATGAATTTATATCCATAATTTCAGTAATTTTGATATCTTTACAAATTAAATTCAAAATATTGAATGAGCATTTGAAAAATAGACTTCCTCTTCTCAAAATTCAATTTTTACATTTAACAACACAGTAATATTGATTTAAAATATTAGAAGGAAAACTTGTAATATTTTGGAATGTAAAATTTCAAATACTCATCAGGATTGGTTTGATTATAGAGTTTATCAACGAATTCTATAACCAAACCAATCCTGATGAGTATTGGAAATTTAAAAATTTGATTTCTTATGTCTTTTCCATTGATTATACAGAGTGATATTTTTTAAAGTGACAGTGTTTGGAGCGTCCTGTAGCGCGATCTAATATAGCCAAAATGACACCAAACTTGATATTTAGTTTAATCATGACATGGGAAAAAATTCCGTAAAAAAAAGTTTCAGTTCAAAAGTCACCGCTAGGGTATTTTGTGGCGTTGCTGGTTAAAAATAATGAGAATTAGCATAAAACACAGGTAACAAAGCAAAATGCAAACATTGTTCGATGACAGTGCCAGTAATAGGGGCTATAAATGCAAGCAGTAGACAGATCCGACAAATAATCTCAGCTGAAGTAAACGAGCTCCAGTGGCCATGCCTCTCACGTTACCGGAACATGCGTTTATGTTGGTGAAGTATCAAATTTGTCTTAACATTAATAATTTTAAACATTAATAATTTAATTGTACTATTGTATGTGTCAGTATTTCTCTTTTATCACATTTTATACATTGTAAAGCGCCACACAATGACCTAATGGCGATTTGTGGAACTAAATTTTTTTTTTACGAAATCATTTTCCCCGTGTCTTAATTAGTCTGAATACCAAGTTTGGTGCCATTCCGGCTATATTAGATCACGTTACTGGGCGCTCCAAACACTGTCACTTTAAAAAAGATATCCTTGTACTTTCTTGAATCTACAGTCAAGAAATCGTTGCATGTTTTACTTTAAAAATAAAATAAAATTAAATTAGATTCAACAAAAGTTGCCCTTTAAAACAAAATGTCTTTAATTTATATTTTTTCATTGATCCTTTTCACAATGGCTAACGGAATGAGTTTTACTCTTAAATTCTGCCTTCTAATTCAAATGCGCTTGATTACATATTTAACTTAAGTCAATGAATGTGTATTCGAATCTTGAAAAAACTCTCTAAATATCATGGAAAATAATAAAGAAAGGTATTAAGAACGATAAAAGTCTAGTCAGTTTAAAATAATTTTTTGTTTAAACTCTATCAATAAACTTTCTCAATGACATTTATAAATAAAAATTGCTACTTTAAAATAAAAAATTATTACTTTGTCTATTAATCGCATTTATAACTAAAAATTATTACTTTAAAATAATAATTATTACTTTGAAATAAAATTATAACTTTGTAATAAAAATTTATGCATCACTGGACAATATATCTAATACCATTTACAATAAAAGTAGATCAAAGCTGCTATAGATAGAGCAAAATAATACAGTTAAATATTTTAAAGTCTATAAATTAGTGTTTAGTATAATAATGTGAAATACAACGCAACTCCTTCTCTTAGTTAAATATTTTGTGTTAAACAACTTTTTGCTTAGATTTAAAATCACATGCTGCATTTACTTTTTCTTCTGTTCTTATTGGAGTTACAAGTACTTAAAGTAGTAAAAACTCTCACTCATATACATTAAAATTTAATTTTGGACACGCAAATCTTAGAATTTTTCTTTATACTCAAACTGGCATAGGATTCCTTTAATTTTTTTAAAACATAATTCTACATTCATATTCGTATATTAAATTTAGAAAAAAATTAATATTAGAAAAAATATACCCAGAAAAAAGTATTCGACAATACAATTTATTAATTCAATACAAATATTTTCAAAATTATATAAAAATATTATTGGAAAATATTGAATTCAAGGTATTTATTAAATTTACATACACATATATATTAATTGTAATATGTTTCCGATAATACATAAGTGCTAAGACATTGTTCGTAAAAATAATTTATAGATTCTTTTTTGATAATAATACTTCATTTCAAAAAGTTTCTAAAACTTATTCTAGGATTCAAAAGTAGTGTGAGCAACAACGAACCAAAATTAGATCTGTATCATATTAAATGCATAGTAGTTAATAATTTAATAAGTTTTTGATTTAGAACTATGATAAAAAAAATGTCCGTGGGGTATTTTCTAAGAAATAACAAAACATCCTAAGGAATTTCTCAAAACAAAGCTTAGATTAAATAGTTCTTAAAATTATATCGAAGTTTAGAAGCGTTTATCGCTTAAATCAAAATTTTTGTTGAAAAAGTTTTGCGTTACTTCAAAAATCGATTGACTTAAAAATCTCTTATACTGACAGAAGCAAAAAAAAAAGTAAAAGAAATTGCATCTCAAATCAAAGATGTTGTTACAGATAAATTTTCATCATTTTTAATCTTAATTCGGCATTTCATTTTGCGTAATTCTCAAAATTGTCTCCTCATTTGTTTTTAAATTAAAATTTAATATTCCTGATTGCGTTGTTCCTTTTGTATTTTTTTTAGAAATCAAGGTTCCAGCTTGAAATATGATGAAGTAAATTGCTCGTGATTGAAGTGGTTTTATCTGCAAAGCAATTAATTTTTTCATTAATATTCATGAAGATGAAGCATAAGTTAATACAGAGTGAATGTATTACTATGAGTTACGCATTCGCTCAATATTATCAGAAAAGAATAAAAGAAAGTGTAGTCACTTCTTTTCTGGTTGATAATTAACTTAAAGTAGTTTTAAAGAGATCATATATTTGGACCATAATACCAATTTCATGATGAAGCATTTTATCTTTTTGTTTTGTTTTTATCAATTAAACTTATTATTGATGACTTATCTTAAATAAGTAGTTTTATTAAGTGAATTCTTTCATCAAGACATTTTTTTGTGATGCAACTTCTCTTCCATTTAATCATCAGTAATTCCGACTTTTGTAAAACAATGAAATTTTCTCATTGGCTCAAAATGCTTCAATATTATTCTTTTCATTTTGAAATCTTTGAATTCTACTTTTATGATCGTTGGATTCAATATTGATATATATATATATATATATATATATATATATATATATATATATATATATATATATATATATATATATATACCGTGCCATCCGCATAAACTGCAGTAGCTGAGTTTAAAAATTGTATATTATGTAACCAAAGATGTATATTAAATTATATTAAAGGATTTATTTTAAACTTTATTGTAGTACACTAATTTGAACTTTACGTTTAAAAATAAACTAATTTATTTTCATTTTAAAATTCCTACTATAAATATATATAGGATTTAATAATTTTAACTTTATCACAACATAAGCTAAAAATCATAACTTATAACAACTTAATCACAACTTATGTTTTTATCTAATCAAATTTAATTTATTTAAAATTAAATTAATCAATATTTTTAATTTAATCTGAAATATTAAATAATTTTTACGAAGACACATGCCAAATTTTAACGGATATTACCCTGATTTAACGGCATCACTAAGGCACAATAAAAAATACACTTATAACAACTAGGTATGCGTGAAATATATTATTTATTTTATTACTTTATATAAAATTATTATATATTATTTACTTAGCAAAAATTCCCCAATTTGTCTACTGAGTTATTTTATATAAAAAAAATTATATTACAATCATAAATAAAATAAAATAAGATGTTACTCTTAAATTTTAAGATTTATTCAAAAAAGTGTCAATTAAAACTTTATAGAAATATAAGATTTTCTCGTTACAGTTAACTGATTTTATTTTAACTATTTTGAAAATATATTTTACATGTAGATTTTAACTACTTAATATATTATTGTAGAGATTTAATTATTTATTGTAATTTTTTTTTGCAACATTGTAATTGAAAAAGAAAAAATTCAAAAATGAATTATATATTTCAAAATCTGTAAATTATTAATCAAAATATGTTAATTGTTTGTTATTGAATTAGAGATAATAATTTCAAATTAGAGTTTGGAAAGATCCTTAAAATTTATAGATGAAATAAAAAATGTAGCAGTTAAATGAGACAAATATTCTATGAACATTCGATAAATGGCCTTATGTATATTTTATAATAATTTATTTCAATTTATATTTCTTTGATCTGTTAACAATATTTTCTAATACTAAGTGCAATTTGTCTCAAGTAAAATTGTTAAATGATTTGTAAAACAACAATTACGTCAAAATTGTAGAAACATTGCTTTGAGACTACACAAAGGTCTACTGATCATCAACTCATAAAATATTTCCTTCACGCGAAATTTCACTATTTTTTTTTTATTTTTTAAGAAGAAAAATATATATATATATATATATATATATGTATATATATATATATATATATATATATATATATATATATATATATAAATAAAGAACGCATTTCAAAAATATTTCCAATCTGACACAGCAATGTTGATGAAAATTCATCCATAAACAATTTATTCATGCAAGAGAAAGAATTTTTCCATGCTCGTCAAGAATCCAGACGTCGAATAATAAATTCATTTCACTTTTAAAATGGAAAAATTCAGAGCAGTGTTGAAAAAGAAAAAAACAGGCTTCAAGATCGAGTAACCTTTGACCTAGGGGGGTGTAGGCCGCCTTAGACATGCGGGAAAGAATTCCAATTTGTGCTCACGGAACTCAGAGAAAAGTCATCGAATTGACAGGAACTTAGGTGAAGAGGTCTCGAAAATAGACATGGTCCGTACTGGCTAAGCCTTGGCGCAGAAGAGTGGCACAGCTGGTGCTCATCAGAACTTTGAAGCGGCTTGAAATGAAAGTCCCACCCCCTCTTGCACTCGTGCCGATCCCTTTAGCAACTTGTTGAGACAGTGACATCGTCTTGCGAAGGATGGTTGTTTTTCTGGAAATTGTGTATCCGGTGATAAATTTCGTCAGCTTGTAAGGGGGCGAGCTGCCAGCTATGGTCTCTGTGGGTCTAAGCCAGCGGGAAGCATTCCCTCACTAATGAGCTCCTGGAGCTGTCAGAGAGGTTACAAGCTTGTTTTCCATAAAATAGATGCAGAGAGTTATTACGGCTGCGATGCGGAAAGTAATTTATATCGGTATTATATATTTTTATGTTTTGGTGCTATGCCAAAGATTGAAATGACTTTCGCATTTCCTCAATATTCACACGCCATAAAAACAAGATTTATGCACTTAAGTATTTTTAGATTTCACTTGCAAATGCTGTGGTAACGGGGGGAATTAAATCTCATTTAATCACCTCTGATCCTGAAAAAAGAGATAATTCAAATGTCGGGTATATTTTTCCATAAAAAAGGAACTTTATTCCGCTTATAGAAATATGTTTCATGTCGTTCAGTTCTTGTATACAAGCACATTTTAGGAAATTTACATTGATTGGAATCAGAAGAAGTGATGCTTCAAACAAAATTTAATATGAATTTTCGAGTTCGAGGTTTTATTGTTTATATCAGGTTGGGGAATAAGTTCGTAGCGTTTTTACCAAAGACTTTTATTTAAGCAAAAAGCAATAATTATATCAATAAGTTAATTAATTATATATTCGCCGTTGTGCTGTTTACAATTTCTTCCCAGCTCTCGACCAATTTGTTAATGCCGTTAAGCCAAAAATCGACTGGTCTGGTGTCAAAGCAGTTGTTGAGCCAGTTTTTAAAGACCTTTTTGTTATCGAAGGTAATGCGCTTCATATGGGTTGACAAGGAGTGGAAAATATGGTAATCTGTCGGTGCAAGGTCCGGTAAATATGGCGGATGCTAAATGACCTCAAATTCGAATTCTTGGAGTGCAGCTTTGACGACTTGTGCAACATGGGGCCTGGCGTTGTCGTGAAGGAGTATGGTTTGACCATGTCGATCTGGTCTTTTCAGTCGAATAGCCTCATTCACGTGGTGTAGCTGGGCAATATAGAGCACCTTGTTGACTGTGGCATTCTTTTCGAGCATTTCACAGTGCACCAAGAAGTCCTTAAAGAGTGGCTCAACAACTTCTTTGACACTAGACGAGGCGATTTTTAGCGGAACGACATCAACAAATTGGTCGAGAGGTGGGAAGAGGTTGTAAACAGCAACGGCGAACATATAATTGATTAACTTATTGATTTAATTATTGTTTTTTTTTTGTTTATATAAAAGTCTTTGGCAAAAACGCTACGAACTTATTCCCCAACTTAATATATTGTCAAAAGCGATGGATTAATACAAGAAATTTATATGATATTCCATACTAGATTAAGCATTTACTTTTGTAACGAGTAAATATTTTTTTTTACTACAGCAACATTGATCAGCTTTTTCTTAAGATGTTTTATCCTTCATGTATTGATACATAGCTTTATTAAGCTGCCTTTTCCGCTGCAACTTATTTTTATGAAAACATATGCAATGCATCTTAGAAAATAACTCTTAAGTTGGCAAGTGAAGGTTTAATGCCTTCATCATATCAATTCAACAATTCGTACGTTTGAATCCGACTTTGGATGTGAATGCTTGTATTGGTTTGGAATCTAATTCAAATTGCAAGTACCGATTTAGTTTTGCATCTTGTGTAAAAATTGACCTAAGAATAACTGAACGAGACTCAGATGAACGATATGTAAGTATGTGTATATAAATAATATGAAAATAATAAGTTTTAGGTTTATATCGCTGAGTATTTTTCCTCCGAATTTGTTAAGTCTCCAAATATAGTCCATTTTTCTCGATTTAATTTCATTTAGGAATTGCTATGTAATCTGCTTGATGTTGAAAAATAGTTAAGTAGTACTCAGAATTCTATTCAGTTATTTATTGTAACTCTTCAGATATTTATGATCATCATTTGATTAAATATTATCCCGACTTTATTATAGCGATCAGATTTCATTTGTACTTAAAAATATTTTCTAATGGTCTCATTAACCATCAACTACATCACTGAATAATGCTGACTCTCGTTTGGGTCTTCCTAAGTACCTATCAAACTGAAAGATAATCAATATGTTTTGCCTTCTTTCGATGATATATGCAGCAAAAAAAATGTATAGATGCATAGCTTCAATATTATTTCCTGTTTACTTATTTTACTTAAATTAGTTCCTTTGCAAAATAGACTGTGCGTAATGAATATTTATTTCCAAATTGAATTGATTTCTACATTTATAAAATATTGATTGTTTTTTATGATATATATTATGATTCTATTGACTGTGGGGCTCACTGTTTCGAACAAAGAATGTTTATGAAAATTGAGGGAAATCTCTTTATATGCATTGTTATAGTGTTTCTAATTGTGAGAGTTAATGAAAGTTATCTTAAATAAACTGAAATGGATACTGTTACGAAAGCTTATCCACGTTAAACTTTTGTTGGACATAGAGTCTCTTTACAGGAATTGAGCTTCTATTGGAGACAGCTAACAAAATTGACATCTTTTTTGGCTGTGAACCACTTCAAGACTGTCTTGACTGTGATTCAAAATTATTACTTGGCTAACAATGCTTAAGGCAGGTAGAAATAAGCGTCTATTTTGCAATTCTACAACAATAAACTTACCGCTGATGTGGTATAGAAAAGAGAATAAGCACGCACCACATATGTCTACCTTCACTTAGCAATGATTCTAAATTATAATATGGTTGGCTAAACTTAACAATATAGGTTGGCAAAATATATATAGCTGAAAACTTCGCTATTTTTAATTCTAGATGAGATAAATATTAAAATCCTCGAATTAAGGTAAATTTAGATAAAGTGATGTATTCATAATTTCGTTCATTTATAAACTTCAAGAACATAACAAACACTAAATAATTAATATAATGTTTAGTTAAAATCCTCCAAGAGCAATTAAGGTTTGTACTCCAAAATGTTATGTTTTATATGCAAAAAGAGCGAAATTTTAATGATTAAATAATGAGCCGAAATGCAATATTTATTAAATTGCGATATGAAAAGCCAAAATTTTAAGTACTTCAAGTACAACAAATTTTTCTAACAAAAACAAATTAAGTACTCCTTAATATCAACATAATTAAAGAGTAATTAAAACTTGTTTATCAATGAAACTCAAAATGATTTTGAAGTTTTCCTTAAGAGCTTCATCTTACTTAATACATTCAATAATTATTTATGTTATCGAAAATTATTATTTACTTCTACTGTCATAATTAAAATTTAATTTCTGTATTTACTCAAAAATGAAGGCAGTGACAGCAATATGAATCTTGAGAAAAATAATATGTACCGTTCACTGGCAGTTCCGAAATTTTTTTGCAGGTTCCCCTTTCAAATAATTAGCAGCAGCTGTGGTTCAGATGAGTAACTTTTGATACACATACTTTGTGGCGGTCTTTTCTCTAAAAAAAGTAAACATCCCAGCCAATCAGTACTGTGGGCGGCGGTATAGTGTGAAGGCAGGTCTTTTTTGGGAAAATATATGTTATTTGCCATTATACCTGTCAAGTTTATTTTAAAAAAGTTGGCAAAAAGATAAATGATTGTTATTAATGGCACTGAAGCGGAAGCTTAGAAATATATTAACTCTAATGTAAATGATAATACAAACTAGTGTTTCCCCCAAGCCTTGTAATAAAATATTACAAAGTAACTCTAATTTGAAATATTTTTTGTAAAAATATTTTATTTACAGGGTTTTATAAATTTTAATTTAATTTCAAAGATTTTACTTGCGTGGTTGATCCAAAATACTGGTTGTTATATTGTATTTTATTTTTTCAAAAGCTTACAATCGGATATTCCTTGATTTTTTGGTGATTTTTTTGACACTAAGAGAGGCGCCAAGATGTGATTAATAAGATGGTCATCACAGCTACACAAAAGTTAAACTGAATACCAAAGTTACCACAAATTAAATTTTATTCTCAAAATGTATCTATAAAATGTAAAATTTTATTCTATAAAATGTAAAAAATTAAAGGTTACACGATTCTGCACAGAGCATTTTACTTTTTATAATGTTTTTCCTCAGCCACTTATTTCTACAAGTTTCCAGTTATGCAGTTACAGTGGTTTTGTTCCACAATTCATGGGTTTGTCTTTTACTTATAACTCAGTCATTTGTTGTAATTCAAATTGCACTTTAGAATGTACTTTCCAGTCTAATTGGCCTTCGAATAAAAATGAACTGAAGGAAACAAATATAAACTTATCTCTTCCTAGTTTTGTCAATCAAAAGTACTCAATATACACCCATTAATTTGAAACCATTGGTTAAGGGATGTAGTCGACACCAAAGCTGGCATTCTTCCCTCCAATTTTCTGCACAATAACAAGAAAAGAACTAAATATAGACTATGAATATTCAACAAACAGTTTTTTTCTATCAATATAACGATTTTCGCAGGGAGATTAAGTATCGAACAAGCTACCGGAAAAAGCTATTTTACCCACTGAATTACTGTAGTATTAACTATTTGTATTTAAATTTCATTTCTGATTGAAATAAGTATTGAACGAGCTACTTTCCGGAAAAAGCTATTTTACCCACTGAATTACTCTGTAGTATTAACTATTTGTATTTAAATTTCATTTTTGATTGAAATAAATAAATATCAATCTTGAAGATGGGAAACCAAAAAAATTTAAGCAAAGAAACTTACGCTCACTTTTTTGCACATGAGGACTAACTGGACTGGTATCTATGGTTTAAAATAAATTTCAAACCATTATGGGTATCTGATCCCAAGCAGAAAATTAGCCCATGAAATGTTGAGCTGAGAGCCAGATCATTAACCATTTAGCATGTAATTTGACATTTAGTGTGTAATTCGGCATTTAGAGCGTAATTCGGCAAAATATTTGCGGCATCAAGGATAAAGATACATAAAAATGTTATTGAAATAATCAAGAAAAAAACTTGA
This sequence comes from Latrodectus hesperus, assembly GCA_037975125.1. NCBI lineage: Eukaryota > Metazoa > Arthropoda > Arachnida > Araneae > Theridiidae > Latrodectus > Latrodectus hesperus. The sequence goes on from CM075858.1 coordinate 50,416,481, forward strand.
TTATATCAAAAAGATTTTTTAAATGGTTCTATCTGTTAAAAATAAAAATATTTTGTTTTCATAATATTATATCTGTCAGTAACTTCTGATTCAAATGTATTTACTTCATTCATAGATTTCTAGATTTTCTAAACCGATTCCTTTAAACTGGAGCTTTAAAATTTCACGAAAGTGTGCTTTGTGATATATCCTAAGCCAGCATACTAATTTGTTATCCTTATAAAATATAGTTTATAAATAAAATCAAACTGCCAAAAAAGCGAGTTTAAATTCTGTTTTCGTTATGAAGTCATGAAGATGAATCTCAATCTTATATGACGTAATCAAACCATGCATCAATTCATATTACCATCCAATAGACTTTTTAATTTTTATCCTCAAATATTTATTCATTCGAGTTTAATTAAAAGGAATCTGATAGTTTTTTAATTACTAGAAATATGAACTTAATTAATATAAGTTTATTTGATTTAATCTAGTGCATTTTTTTATAATTCACTTGAATTTAATTAATATAAGTTTATTCATAACTAAATTTTAATTAAATTTAATTTGAATTTAATGCATATAAATTTATTTAATTAATTAAATTTGTAGAATTGAGAGTGAAGTAAGTTAATTTATTAAAAATTTTTGAGAACACAATATTTTCATTATAATAATTACAAGTGTCTTCCTCTTGAAATTGCCTTTAACCTAGAAATTAAAGAAATTCAATTTTGTAATTGAAAATTTCAAAAATTTCAAATAGAATGGAGTTAATATTTTATTCAAATTAAGTTTATATATTGGACTTTTGTGGATTGTTTAATTATATGCCATAGATTATTAATGATATTAATGGTGATTATAGAAGACATTTCATTTTTTGCAAGAAAATAGCATTCTAAGTATCAAGTTCAACAATGTTAAGAAATTTTAACATTATAAGTTATTTATATTTTGTCTTTTAAAATTCAAAACTGCTTGCAAATGTAACATTTAATTATGTTTTGCATAATTACTTAAATCTTTAATTTCGCTCAGTTATGTATACTGATCATTTCAATGTTTTAAATACTAAATAATATACTGCCTAATAAAAAAATTGTAAATTATTTTAAATTTTTAATACAATTGATATGAATCCCACTGTATTTTAGCGGAAATTCATAAATTTTGCTGTTTGGAAAATTTAATTATAAGATTAGATTATATTTACAGCTTCTTATTTTTTTCGAGTGAAGCAGCTGAACAAAAAATTAGAAGAAATATTATTTTGATCTATAATTGAGTGACGAGGCCGTCGTCTGAGATAAAACATCAGCAAGAGAAATTATGCCCTACAGACTTCATATTGTCAGTAAAGCTTTAAGCGAATCAGTTTTCAGCTATATCTTGAAACACAAACACAAAATGACTCTGAACTTAACCTCTCAGATGTTGATTAAAGCAAGGACAAATGCAGCACACTTCCTTAATTTTGTAAATTTTTTTGCTTTAATTTTTCATTTTGTCTGTTACACATCTTATTGTATTTAGCCTAGAATTTCCTTTTTTATGTTTTTTCTCTTATAAGTAAGAATCATTATATCTTTTCTAAACTGGGTTTCTAAAATTAACGAGACTTGTTATGTCAATTCTGTACTTTTTGAACTTTTATGAATGATTCACACTATTTGATATATATAACTGTTTCTTCGCCTACTCTGTCTTTTTTTCTTTAATGTTTACCTTTGCCAATTTTCTTTTTCATGGATTTACTGTATCTTATTCCTGTAATGTGTGATAAAATGTTTTTTTTAAGTATTTCACTTTAAGGCAAATTTGTAAACCCAAATTTAAACTAAAATAGATGCTGTGGTTAATAGTAATCTCAAACACCTTTTATAGTTACTTTATCTGTTCTGCTTTAACTTACACATTACTTATGTCTTCATTTTTAATTTTAAATTTTTCCTCTCTTATGTACTCAAATGTAACCTCTTTCTTTGACATGTGATACAGCTATAGGCTTGAAAGTCCAATATTGTATTCATTTTTAGTTCTCAACTAATTAATCGAGTTCTGGATCTCAGCGGGCGCCTGGCACTTCGTGCGAGGTGTTTCTCTAGTTTGAAGAGGGTGTGGAACCTGATAACCAGGGCCTCCTCTTCTCGTTGTTGCTGTTATATCATGAACCAAACTCGCTACTGTACACATATGAAAATGACTCTTATTCCCACCAGGCTATCGCGAATTTTTGTCGGAAGATAACTTCATAAAAGTTTTTATTGTTTTCTGTGGAAACACTATAGCTCAACTGATTATTGAAAATTAAACTGAGATATCATTTCCGATGAAATATGATATTTTAGCATTTTTTTCTTCTAATTTCCATTGATGTTTAAATATGTTAATTGAAGAGATGATTTTGACAGATGGATTTTGACAGAACTATGGGGAGACATTGCTTTATATCAATGTTCATTAATTTTTAGTATCAAACTTTAAAAGTAGAATGTGACAGTTAATAAAATGTCAGCTTTTATAACAGGGCTAAGGAAAAAGTTTGAATTTCCGTTGAAAATGAATACTTGTCCACCGATTCATAAAAAGTAATAAATCTATTGCTGCAATTTCAATAGTGTGTATGCCTAAGCAAATTTTTTTAGTTTAATTAGAATTAAAGGTTAGGATAAAAATTGTCTCTTTCCTGTGTAGGTTAAAATTCTATTATGCATATCTATATATATATCTATTATGCATATCTTGAGTTTAACATTTATATTCCAAAAATACAAGGTCAAATATTGCGCATAAATATTTGGTTTAAATTGCTATATTGAAGAAATGCATATTATTTATCTACATCTATTTACATTAAGAATAATATAAACTACTTGTAATTGTACTTTTTTAAAATAAACAATTATAAAATGTTGCCAATTTTTGTTTCTGCTAAAATATTTGGTAAAAAAAATATAAAGAATAATATATTCAATGAAAATTAGCATTTTATGAAACTAGAACATGGTCTCAAATGTTCCATAAGCTTAAGAAGTTTGTGGGTTTAGATTATTATTAACACCCCAGTTTACATTCGATAATATTAGCCTTGGTATTATTGTATTCTAATCCCTTGGGTAATATCCCATTATACTCTAAAACATACACAATAGCACAGTACACTGTTTTCTTTCTTTCGTTCAATTGTATTTTGAAGTCTTATTTATATCTTATAAGTAATTCGAATTCATTTTGTTAATATACTTTAGCAATATATTTCAACATGTTTTGTTAACACGCGTTTTTGAGGACATACTCAAATCTTTTGGTAACAATCTTTTAATAGTTTTTAACATACCTAAATGTTCAAATCAAAACAGGCACCACAGAGTTTAAAGATGGTAACAAGATCATTTAAGTTTGTTTCTGTAAGTCATATTTGCATATAATGTAAACTTCTAAACATATTTTGAACAAGCTAGCTTTTTTATTCATATTTGTTAGGTAATCCAGTTGCAAAGTAACCTTTGCATGCCTCATATGATTCTAGATTTGCTATTTGTATTGTTATTCTGAGACATTTTTAGCACATCTAGATACAATTTAATGTGTATTTCTAACCACTATTTAATCGGAAACTTTAGTTCATTATTCATTAAACTGTAAACTTGATCTCAAATGTAATTTGACATTTGATTAGTATACTGCCTTAATAACAAATATATACACAGTAAAGTTTGGTTTCTGCAAAAATAGCAATTTAAATATTATTTTGACAATAAAAACATTGGACGAGTTTTGAAATTTATGAGAAAATGTATCTTTTACAATTAGTTTAATTTAAAAATTGTTATAAATTTTTTTTTCTAAAACATTTTATTCTACTACCTAGCTTAAAACTATAATATGCACCAAAAACTTCAACATTATTCTTTGGAAGAAATATATAGTGAAATTGTAAAATTCATTTAAAACTCATTTTTAAACTACTTATTAAAATACTGAAGAATATACATATTTCCAGAACTGTAAAGGATATGAAAATAAAGAGTCATGTGTCTGGTGAATGAAATGGTATGTGCAACAACAAAAATATGTGATCAAGAGAAATGCAAGCATACAAGACAAGAAAGGAATGGTTGAATGAAAGTATATTTTAGAATTTTATGTCTGCGTACTAAAAACAAAAAATAAAATAAAGGAACCTGGAGCACTCTTTAATCCTAAGCATCAAGATTTTTGTTCTATCTGTTTTCTCTCTCTTCCGCTACGGAATTCTTCCTTAATCGGATTAAGCTGTGTTTTCAGAATATTCTTTGACTTATTTGTTTTAGAAAATAAATCCATCTGATGTTTATACTGTTGCCACCCACGTTTTCTGAATCTTTCTAAACAAGAAAATCTTTTCATTTTTAAGAAGCGCATTCATGTGAATTCGAGATTCATGATATTTTATAAGGGAATGTAATAAGGTTTTTTATTCCGATGGTTTTTTGTTCATCATATCAATTTTTAGTTTAATTAAACCATATTTTGTAAAATTTAGTAGTGTTTGAATATGAATGAAATTAAAATTAATTAAAAATTGTAAAAATTGGATTTTTGATGAATGACACAGCATTTTAATGAGAGATTAATACTCTATTTTTATAATACATTTAAGAAAATTACCCATTTAAACTCGTTCAACATAAAACTACAAAGAAATATGAAAATTTAATGTGCACTTAGAAAAATTATTTTAGAATTGGACACCATATATTAGATTATCTATTGGATGAAAGGGGTGAAGCATTTTTAATATCCATTGTTTCTCTGTAACCAAGTTTGATTTCACTTCAGTAGTTGGCAATATTAACATTTTACAATGAAGAATGTTCTAAAAAGTTCCCAGGGATCAAATTTCAGACGATGCTTATGCAGAAAAAGGTTGAAATTATAGATTTGAGACTAAATTAATATTTTAAAGTTGTTATAACATTCTTTGCATATAACATCACTTTATTCTAATACTTATTTTCTGAAATTTTATAGTGATGCACATAGTATATAGGCAAGCAATCATGCTGTTATGTGCAGATTTATTATTCACGACCTTCTTCCCTAAAATGGTGAAAAATAGAAATTACTCAATCTAAATGATAATTTCAGCAATTATTTATTTAGTTTATTTCACTTTCTTTTTGTTACCTATCTCAACTGACCTAAGACCCATTCAGTATCTTATTATTTTAAACCATAGTCGATGAATGATATGAATTGGAGGACACTTCTTTTTCCACCAAATAAGTAGGCCATTAACAAAATATACTGATGTTGTTAATTTTTTCACATCACATAGGTCTTGAAAACCGAGTTAAATATCAACTCAACTCCACTCTGAATGTGACTACGATTGGTGCACGTATATTTGCACTTTATCGCTCTCCAAAATAACCAAGACTTTTAATATAAATTATTTTAAATCTTCAGAAATATACAAATATGATTGTAAATGAGATATTTATAAAATAAGAAATTTTCTTTTTAAACACAAGCAATTTTATAATTTCTAAGTAGGGATTTATTTAAATTTATTCATAGATAAGAAAAGAAAGGCAAAAATGAAAATATGGAATAAAATTAATAATTTTAGAAAAGTTTTTATTTTTTGAAACCAGAAGAAACTCGTTAAACAAGACAATAAATTCTTGATTTAGAACGAACAGAATGTCATTAAAAATGCAATTATCAAAAATAGATTTGAGCTTTGTTAATGAAATGATGGAAATCAATTTTCTTAAAAATTGAGATGCGTATGTGAAATATTGTATTATTGCTTGTAGATTTTTCGGAATGAGAAACACCAAAACATTGAGCGATTCTTATTCAGCAACATTTTTTTTTAAAAAGTTAAAAGATAATAACATATTGTCTTTAAGTACTAAAAAATTGAGTGTTTCTTGCTTTGAACTACTAAATATTTAAATCAAAAAGCTATAAAAATAACCTGTTTTTCTTTTTAGTTTCTTGAATGGAAAAAAATTTGAATGTTTCTCACTCAAATAACCTCAAATGATTCATTGGAAAAGAGCTAAATATCAGAAGATTTTTTTCTTTCATTTTTAGTTCGATTTTGGAGATTTGCATTTTTTTTTTCGTGACATCTGAATCGTAAATCTTGAAGCCACACATTTGAAAATTGCCCAATAACATTTTTACAGCTCTGTGCAAAACTGCACTGCTTAGTACCGAAATAATTTATATACGTTTAGACCTAATATATTGCAGATTTTTAAAGTATAAAACCAAGCAAAATATCACAATGTTTAATAAAATGATAAGCAAATGGCATGTATTTTTATATTTTAAATTTGAAAGCAAAAATATATGATATCTACTTTCAGTGAATAATATGACAATATGAGGGCTGTCACTCAAATTTTAATATCAATGGGAAAAAAAGAATGAATGAGAATTTCGATTATATGTTTTCACATATTTATAATGTGCAGAGAGAGAAAAATATTTTTGATAAAACATTTGATGATTTAATTGCAAAAATTGCGACTGCATATTCATTTGTTTTAATGTAGAAAAGTAGATGGAAAATTTCCATTCAAAGCCTAATGTATTAAATAAAAAAAAAATCACAGCTTCTTGCAGAAATGTGTATCACGTTTATAAATTCCTAAATCAATATTACCCAGCAAAACCTTTATGTGTATAATATAAACATTTAAAAATATAATAATAAAAACTCATATTGATAACTCATAGAAACTGAGTAATTTACTGGTGCTATACTTGGAATCACTCAATAACAATAAAGCTGAGTTCTTAGTATTATTTCGCAGGTCGTTTTTGGGTGCGAAATAAAAATTGAAGTTATGTCCATCTGCTTCCGTCATTTGCTTTTCTGTGACACATTTTCTGTCAGTTCTTTCCCCTACTCGCAATATCTGCCGCTGTTTAAGGAGGAATGCCTCTGTTTGACTTCACGTGACCCGAGGCAACTCTCGACGATTTTCCCGCTTGTCAAGACGAATATCAACTGGAGGGGTAAACACACCAACCGCCACCAGAATCTCCTCTGTATGTGCACATGAATTTACTTTGTTTTGTGATTCTTTGACACAAATTACTTATTTGACACAAATATATTGAGAAGCGTATTTGTGTCAAATTAGTAATTAAAGGACTCATAGCATCTATACAAGATTCATAAAATTGTTGTTGTTATCTGAAATGAATTTTATAAGACATTTTATTATTTAAAAGTACAGGTCAAGTTAGAAAACCAGTGTGAAGGTATCTAAATAATTTCTTAATCCATTTTTGTCTTTTTGATTATTTAGAAATTTACTCTTTAGACACAAATTACTTAATTGACACAAGTATATTGAGGAACGTATTTGTGTCAAATTAGTAATTAAAGGAAACATAGCATATATACAAGATTCATAAAATTGTTGTTGTTATCTGAAATGAATTTTGTAAGACATTTTATTATTTAAAAGTACAGGACAAGTTAGAAAACCAGTGTGAAGGTATCTAAATAATTTCTTAATCCTTTTTTGTCTTTTTTATTATTTAGAAATTTAATTTTAACTCAATATTTTTGATTTTAATGATTTTTTTGTATATATACTTTATGAAAAGATAATGTAAATGCATTTTGTATAGATTTTACTTAGGTTGACTGAAAAAAAGTAAACTTAATAAATGAGATTTAGTTTTGAAATTATTTAATGTTAAAACTTAATGATGAAGTTTATTAAGAGTGGTATAATACATTTTATTCAGCAACATGGGGTAAAATATATAGTTTTACAGCTTGATGAGGCTGCATACTTTTTTTAATTGTTCTCATTAATTGTCTTCAGGAAAAACTTTGCGAAAACCTTATTCACGTACTGCACAAGACCCAATAAGAAAATCTATCAAGTATTTCATTAAAAAGATTTGCGCCAAATATGAAACAGGATATTTATCTAAAAACTCACGTATCCTGACACTAATAGTGCTAGTTCTGGAGATGAAAGTCTTAAATTCAATCTTAATCAGTACTGAACAATGAGATATGACAGCTGCACTTTTGTTTTTGTATATCCGCAGCCATCTACCTAAGTGTTTGGGGGTCTTCCAGATTTCTAAGACTCGCTATCTATATGAAAATCTCTGAGAAAGCATTATGTAGGCTTTTAGAGTAATTGCCCCAATAGTTTATAAAATATACTATGCAGAAAACATTCATCTTATGTTCTTTAAAATAAGTAAGATTGAATTTTCTTATTTATTGATTCATCAGTTATAATAGATCATCATTCTCTTTAAGAGGGTGGTTTAACTTACGAAAAGCAGTAATTTAACTTATCCATATACAAACACCATAATATCTTTGCTATAATAAACTGAACAAAAATCCTTCATCTGAGCGCATCACTGAACTTAGAACCCCCAAAAATCTCAAGGTCAAATTACTTCCTGTACTGTAAAAGATATTTTAATTCTAACGGTGATAAAGAAATTTTAGAATCATTAGTGACAAAAATATAATTCCGGTTGCAAAAAAGGCAGAAATTGGAATATCACAATATCTTAAGCAAACCACAGAAGTAAGAAAAAAAAACTTAATTATTAACAAAAATGTGTGTAATTCTTATAAGGTTCTCAATACTTTGAGCTATATTTATTTAAAATACATTTATATTTTATTGTGTAGAACCAACAAACATCAAATTTGAGCAAATTAACACTGAAAGTTTTGATTTAGCAAATTTTCAACATACGACAACGTTAAAATTATAGAGATAACATTTTTTTCTCCCGTAATAGTTTAGTTTATTTTTTCGAGATAAGTTATAATTTGAACTAGATAAATTATAAATCGAATAAAATATTACATAATTAAGTGAAAAAAATTAAGCTATAATTCTCTGAAATGCATAATATTTTATATAATTCAGAGTAAAATGTCTTTTTTTTTTTTTGCTTATCCCATTTTGAATTAAGTTTAATTTTTTTTAGCTTTTATCCCATAAAGATTAAATAAAATTTCCAGGAAATTTTTATTAGCTGCATTTGGAAATTTATTCCTTAAGCAGGTATTTAGTCTCACAACTTATTTTAACGATTTCCTTTCTCCTTTAACAGAATATTTGAAAAAACGAAGCGTAAACTAGAAGTCTGATTTGACTGCAGTTTTTTGATTTTTTCGAAGATATCACTGAAAAGTTAAATATCCTTAATTTGCAGTTTCAAGTTAGAATCTTTGGCAAGGTAAAGTCATAAAGTCCTTGGGAGAACAATTTCAGATATTGCTTCGTTATCAAAAAAGTTAGACTTATAGAAAAATATCATTCAAGGTATATACAAACACTTCGACTTTTTAAAATAAAACCTTGACAAGGAAATGTCTTCAATACCTCCTTACAAAAGCAAAGAATGCATTGAAACTATTTCCAATTTGAGAAGTAAATTCAACAGACTCTTTCAAAATTTCAAAAGAATTTCAATTATTACGCAGTTTGTCAAACCCCATTTTATCGAGATTGATACTGAAGACTGCTACTTGTCTCACAGGGCAGTTTGATTTTCAAGAAAATAATATTGATGTAAAGTTAGAAATGACTGATTTTTAAAATGAATTCCCAATAAAATCGCTTCAATATCTGAAAATGTTTGGCTATTTATTTCTTTGAAAAAGCATCCAATTTTGATCCTGATTTGTCTCGTAGAGAAGGAAATATTCTTCGCCAAATATCTGTGGAGAATATTTTTCGGTAAAAAAATAAAAAATAAGTATAGAACCATACTCTCTGATAAATATTTTGAACAAAGAAATTCAAATGACATTCACTATACTTACTTTCCAAACATTAAAGATATTGTTGATAACATAGAAAAATTCCCTCTTACGTAAAAAATTAAGCCTAAATCTGTTATGAAAAAAATTTGCTTTTTCATACGAACTACATATCAATTGTTTTTTATGCACAATTTAGCTTTACTTTCTTTTTATTGTTTTCAATTTAACCAAAATTTATTTCAAATTTACTAGAAATGTAAGTTTATAAGAAATGAAAAAAATATAATATTTTTCTTTAAAAATCGCTTGTTTTGGGGGGAGGTTGGGGGTTTACGATAGGATTTTGAAGCATCTCTGCTGTTCAGAAGGCGTATAATTTTGGCAACCCCTTATCATACTGTCAAATGACGTATGATTGTATGAAGAAGCTTTACTTTTACTTAGCAATAGGGCTCTCTATTTATATTTAAATTTCTTCCTCTCTCTCTTTCTCTTTTGGGTTATCTTATGTCCATGGTGTATGATATTCTAATAACATATGAAGAAAATCTGGTTGTCAAATAAATCGACTTTTTATGAAGTCTGCTCTTATTTATGTCTTTTCTATTTTTCTTTTACGTTTTTAAAAAAATAGTTTGAAACATCCTGTTTATAATATTTTTCCCTAAGCGTTGAACTAGATTCATAAATCAGGCATTCACTCAAGAGGGTTGATATATTCCTCATTAAATCCCAAGAAATATATACTTTTTTCTTTTTTTCATGCATTATAAAAGGACAGCTAATGAGTTTAATATCATTGGGAAGTGCTTTTTGTTGGTCTACAAGTAGTTTTCGTATATTGAAAGGAAAATAATAAATCATTTAATCTCTGAGTTAACATGAAAAATACAATTTATCTTTCAGGTAGCAACTATTGCTTTTATGTTATTCAATTTATTATTAGCCCTTTTTCTATCCAACGGTTTTAAACACCTCTTATTAAAACTTATCTTTAATTAATCACATTTAATTTTGTTTATTTTGTAAAATAAGTATCACAATATTTTCATTTTTTTTTAATATACCATTAGAACATTTAATTTATAATACTTTTAAAGAGGAGCAAAAAAAAATTTCTTTTAAAAAATTTAAGAAATGGCTTTTATTGCTCTCAGTGTAAAATTTATTATGAATTAAAGTAAAGTGATTGGAAATGAATCAATAGCAACGCGTTACATACATTTTTTCTTATCTTTAGAATAATGTGAATCAAATATAATTTATATCATCATTATATTTGGCATTATGATGACCAAATACGTTATTCAAATTATAATTTATCTAAGAGATCGATATAGAGATCATAAATAAAGTTATCATGGTTTTGGAACTAAACCAAGTTTATCAAATTTAATTTGGGATATTAATTAAATTTGTAAATGATATAAATTTAATTTGTGAAGATCCGGGTCGTATTTTCTTACATTCTCTATTCTAATTAAGTGCCCTTTTATTTCATACATTAATATTTGTGATAAAATCTTCATTTTAAATTCATAATAGACTTATATAATATTTAATTTTGAATAAAGTCTAATGAAATTCAAATTTCTACAACCGTTTTATGAATTTATCGCATCGGTAAATTTCACCAGTGTGTATGTTCAAATTAATTCAGAAATTACGTACATCTCGAAAGCATACAGTCCCCATAACCCATAAGTATTTTTTATACATAATTATGGCTTCATTTAACCTGTGAGTGAACTTTAATGATTAGTGCTCAGGTTTTCAAAGCAGCATATTTTAGGTTTGATTTTGATCTTTGGTATGGATGTTTGTAATTCGGAATCCTCTTTTTCATAGTTTCAATGACTCCATGGGTGATCTATTAAATTGGATTTATGGCTAGAAGTCTAATTGAATTTTTCTCGAGGGCAAATAGCATCTATAGAGTGATAAATTAAATCTTATATATGAAAATTAATTTGACAATTTCTTAATAGATGATTTCTTAAAATACATGTATTTTTTCTTATGAATTAACTTTGTTTTCTGAAATTTATGCTTATTTTCAAATTGAAGCAAAACATGCGTCAAAAATTAAAAGTAAAATAGAAAAATTATTTTGCTAAATTCTTAACAGTGAATTAATATTTAAATTCTAAAATGAAAAAACATAGATATTTTAGCAGGTTTTTATATATTTTAGCAGGTTTTCATATATTTTAGCAGGTTTTGCATATTTTAGCAACGATACGAGGGTTACTCTGAAATTTTTGAGATACGCGTAGACGAGAATTTACAAAATAAAAATAACTGTTTAATTTTAAAGTACAAAGTATTTTAACACAGAAGATGATTTTTTACTGACTTACTTCAACTTGTTTAGCGTGGAATAAATTTTAAACAGAAGAGAAAATGGAGTTGACGCAAGAACATTTTCGCGCTATGATTTTCTACGATTTCAAAGCAGGATTAAATCAAAAAAATGCGTTCAATGGTTGCAATTAGCATTTGGTGATGAATCTCCAGCTCGTGCTACTGTATTCAGATGGTTTAGAGAATTTAGAAGAGGTCGTAATTTTCTTCAGAGTGAAGGACACACAGGAATGCCGCCGTCGGCAGTAATCCCGGATAATGTGTCTGCCATACGAAAAATGTTAGTGGATGATAATCGTTGTACCTATCAAATGATACAGAAGGAACTTAACATTGGATCCCCAGCCATACACAAAATCATTTATGAAGAATTACATATGAAAAAAGTAGTTTGCCGTTGGGTTCCCCGTAACCTAACTGAGCATCAAAAAGAGGAGCGTGTCAGAATCAGAAAAGAAACTCTTAATATGCTGAATCATGGTCATTTCTAAAACTGTAACAGATGATGAAACGTACATACCGTTTTTTGACGTTCCAACACGTCAAGAAAGCAAAGTATGGGTCTTTGAAGATGATCCCACTCCGACAATGGTGAAAAAACAACGCTCACTGAAAAAAGTGATGTATGTCGTTTTCTTCAGAAGTATGGGATTGGTCAAAGCCATCAAGTTGGAAGGACAGAAGACAGTAACAGCAAACTGACATACCACTCAATGTCTTCCAGAAATTCTACAAGAACTGAATGTTAGAAGACTAATGCTTCACCATGACAATGCATCTTCACATACAGCTGGATTAACAGTTGAGTTTCTTAAGCAAAAACAAATTAAAGTGATCTAACATCCGCCGTATTCACCTGATCTAGCTATGTGCGACTTTTGGTTATTCTTTAATCTAAAAAGAACTTACGTGGACGTCGTTTTCATTCAGAAGAAGAGATTGATGTGGCTATAAATGCATTTTTTTCATTTATTCGAAGAAATGAATGGCTTGAGGCATTTAATCTGTGGAAAATTCGTCTACAAAAGTACAGTGATGCTGGAGGAGACTACTTTGAACACACCTAAAATTTTGAGTGTATAACTTTAAAAACCTAGTTGTATCTGAAAAATTTCAGAGTGACCCTCATATTAGTCTAAAACTTGTTAAGCTCAATCTTTTCCCTGTAATTACTCCAAAAATAACTTAACTTGCTGAAATATTTCCATAACATGCATTGATCGAAATTTATTTTGAGCCCAAAGTATAATAATTTAAGTAGTTAAATTTCTTTTCCGTAAATAGATTTTGATTGCTTGAGAAACATTGACAAAATTAAACATCAAGAAAAGAAAGTACGCAAGCAATACACCACGCGCACCTTACAATTCTTGGAAGAGATCAGTATGAGAGAGAGTTTAAGTTTGTGCAATTTCATAGCATTTCTTTACAAAAATAAATTATTGAGATGAGAGACTTCTTCGCGAAAGAAAGAAAACTCAGTTCTGAAACACTTGGTATTTTTTTCATGGACATTTACGCTCCTACTCCAAAAATTCGTTGCAATTCCCTTTAATGTACTGAATTTGCTTAAGAGATTACAATTTGTCCTCAAACACAACCATTATCCTTAGTTACTTATAGTTTTGAATTATCAATATTCTATTTATTAGTATTTTTAACTTATATTGGAAATTTCTGGATTTTCGAAGTAATGCCGTTGGTAAATTATTCTGATTTTCAAATAATAATAATAATAACAATAATAATTTCATAATTTCAAAATTAAGTATTAACTTGTTTAAATTAACAATTGTCTATACAAAAAAACGAAAATATTAACTAATTATGTGAGAATCTTAGCCTTAATAATTTTTGAGTAAATTAGAGTTAAAATTTGAACATAGGAGGATTTTCATAGAAACTGTATATAATTTCTATTTTATACAAACTGTATAATCTGCAATTAAAATAAACAATTTGACTTTCTGTGCTTTTTGTATACATTTATAAGCCAAAAAATGCATACATGTTTTTATTTATATATCATAAGTATAGAAACACCACAAGACATAAGTCTTGTTACATCTGTGTTTTTGTAAAAAAATTTTATCAATCAATAAAGGCAAAATTTATCCATGATTTCCAAATATTAATATATCATTAATATGAAGAAAATCATGGATTATATTTATATATTTATGCTTTGCATGTTATATTTATGCTTTTGGGAATGTTTAACAATAAAGGAATGTAATTATTTATGTATAATAAATATTAAAAGTATGAATCATATTTCCATTTTACTCATATTGTTCAGTAAAGAAATGAATAAATTTCCCCATCGAGAAAGGCATAATTTAATTCATGGTTTTCTGATATTTATAAGGGATCATCTTTTTCTCATATGTGCTTTTAAAGATATTTGTCAATCAGGAAATGCATAAATTAACCTATAGTTTTTTCATATTTATTTATTTTTATCAAGAGAATGAAATGTCTTTTTTTATTTTGTTTTCCAGACTCTTCTAATTTTGGGGAGCCACGAAACATGAGGACTGATTGGTTACATTGCAGTTGACCGGAAGGAAACAGGAAGTTGACATTGAACGCGATGCCTGCGTGTAATACGTAAACTGTTTTAACTCTCAAAGTATCAAAAAATGGTGCTACCCTTGGTATCTATTCTCATTTTGCTGGTAAACAACTACGTCGAGACAATTAACTTGGGTAAGTACTAACGAAAATATTTGCAATGAGCTATTAATGCAACCAATTCATCAGCTTATTTTTTTATCCTATATCATTCAATAAAATTGCAGGTTAACAAGAAAAAATATTTTATTGAAGATCCCGGTCAAATTATCTCTCGTTTACTTGGAATGATCAGTGAGTGCCAAGTTCGCCAATCCTTAAAAGACTTACTAAACAACTGAAAATATATTAAAACACAAACTCGTTGTAACAGAAGTTTTAAAGAAATGTCGACAGTAGGGAATAAGTTATAAATTTAAATGTGAAATATAATGCAATGGCTAAAAATAAATTTTTAACTTAATATTATAAATTTTTATAGAAGTTTTTTAAATATATAAATCAATTTTCTTTTTGAGTTATTCTTTAAAATTTTTCATTATTTCTTCGAATTTAGTTTTTCTTATTTTTATATTAGTATTTATATTATATTGATCCGCGATTTGTAACGAATTACATCAAGTTTTGACTTTAACAACCACTAAAACCCCAAGATTAAACATTTCTGGTTGCAATCTGTATTTTGGTATGTAACCAACTATTGCTGCTTTTTACACCGCAAAGTTTGTAACATAACATTAGAAGACCATTGTAAAGTACTTGAATACTTTCTGTGAATTGGTTTATTAGGGAAACACCAGTAAAAAGTTTCTTAATTCTGATATTTTATTACTAGGATACAAAAAAAGAAAGAAAATAGCTAAGGAATTATATCTTATCAATTGTACATGATCCAAAATTAATACGCTGTTGTATATCATTCGAAGATTCGTTTTTAAGAAATAAACAACAAGAAAAAGAATGAAAAAAGTAAAGGAAATTTTAAATTTCTGTTTTCATTTGAGTTTTCAATATCTGTCTTGTAACCCGGATAAAAATTCGTCCTTCTCTTGTACGGAAGGTAGTGAGTTCGATACTCGATTCTTTCGAAGAACTTCGTTCCCATAAAAATTCCGACAAGCTTAATGTCCTTCTACTGACATAATGTGCAAGTTCTGAGAGGAGATTCTTAGCTCAAGTATAGATCTTATCACGTGAGATTAAAATTTCATGTTTAAGTACTTTTGTCATGTTAAGTACATGTTCAGAACTCTGTCTATATTTAAGTACTTTTATCTGCAGAAATAAGCCAAAAAAGAGAGTGGTTCCTATATAGTGACTTAATCTAACCTTAATATTTATGTCAACAAATGTTATCCTATATTATTTTCGTTTTAAATTAATCAATAATCATTAATAATTTTAAAATTCCATTATGAAATTAATTTTAATGAACCACTGATTTTTTTGTTTGTTTTATAAAATTTTAGTAGTCACAAAAAGGATTTCAGACAAAACCATTTTATCAAAAGCGAAAATTAGTAAAATGTTTATAAAAAGTATTCTAGTTTAAAAATTCCTAAAAAAAATAGTTGTAAATATTTCGAAATTTTAGTTAACTTCTATTTTTTAATAATAGTTGTATCAAGACAATCAATTTTAGTCCTGCAACAATTGATGTTTTTTCTCTTATCACATAACAGCAAAGGAATATAATTTAGTAGATAATTTTTAAAAACAGTGAGGTGTGCATGTACAACTCTTTGAGTGACAACCCTTCTCACATTCATCTTGAATGCCCATCTGTTTCAGAAGAAAGGAACGAGCTTTGTAAAGACTTAAATAACAGGTGGCCCCCGATTATGGTGGACCTAGTTAAGAAAGAGAATTTTGAATTTTTTATAAAATTTATCCATGCTGTTATCTAACTCCTTTTTCCTTTTTATATCTTTTTTTTCTCTCTGCCTTCTTTTATTATTATTTTTTTTCATCTCATGATTTATTTGGATTTGTTTTGTAGTACATTTGTTGTTCCTTCGGGCCCTGTGTGGCATTCCTTGGTGCACAGGGAGATATTTTTGTTTTCCCAAATAAAAAAATAGATAATTTTATTATATTTCACATTTATTCGATAAATAAATTACTTTAAAATGGGTACACATCCTTTTATCCAATTACTTTTAAATGAAATAATAATATGCGAATATATTCTGCTACTTTGGTAAAATAACTTTTATTATTTTAAAAGATATCGTTTATATATATATATATTGTATATATATATATATATATATATATATTATATATATATATATATATATATATATATATATATATATATATATATATATATATATATATATATATATATATATATATAATTTATTTATTTATATATATATATTAAAATCCATCGACTCTTTTGTAAAGGAAGAATTAAGATTCTTATTGTAAATATTCTAATTGCCTTTATAACTACGCCTTAATATAATTATTTTTCTTCCGTATTAACAAAAGACTCTATTATTCAATATTAATGACAGTCTAAAAATAATTTCAGTAATTTTCTCTTTATTGGTAAGTTTAATGCATTGAAAGTACATTAATTCGCTCTAATCTTTTCAAAAGAAATATAGAAATTACTTTAAAAAGAAGAATCAAAATGTGAAAATACTAAGCCAATGCTAATGCACCAATTGATATTTAAATGATACTTTGTCATTTAATATTTGAATCTTATAGTCCGATTCATATATAATTGAATAGTGTCGATATGCATTTGAAATAATTTTGCATATAAAAATATTCGTTTTCTTGAAATCTAATTTATTCAGGATTAGATAGTTATTGTTTTTTCCAAGTGAGCGAAAGAGATTAATATTGATATTTCTACTAGTATAAGCAGCTTTTGAAATTCTTTTAAACGGTGAATATTCTGAAGTCTATTAATGATTTGCAGTCTATGGATATGAGAAGGACGTTTATTGATAAATGAAAATGATCTTAAAATGTGCTTTGATTGACATACACTGTTTCCTTAATATAATTTTTGTTTAATATATACCATTAAAAGTAAATGTAATTTTTAATAGAACCTTCATATGTATTTTTCCTGTTTTATTTTTTTAGTAATATTTACATACAACAAAACCATATTGAACTTTATGTAACTCAATATTTATAAAATATTTCTGTATCTAAATGGTTTTCAATTTTTTGTTAAATAACACAGTATATCCTAATATAAATAAAATTTAATAAATCACATTTTAAATTTTTGGACCAAAACCTATTTTTAATTCTCACAGTTTAAGTTTTCCGCAATAATTGATAGATAACAACTCATTATTTTTCTTACATTTTTAATATTTAAAGGAAAGATTTTATACGAAACTTTCTTATTATAAAAGAGTAAATATTTTCTTTTTTTAATAAACCTAAAAAATAAAGATAAATGTTTTGGTTTTTATCTAACTTCCGTTTTTAATAAAATCCGATCAGTTTTGTTTCTAAGACATTTTATTTTTTCATACCAGCGCATAAAGTTAAATATAACTTAAATAGCGATAGATTTAATAAAGAAAGTTTGATACTCCTAAAATTAATATCTTTTAATTCATAAGTAAATAAATTTTTAATGAGTACGTAATCAATTATTGCATATAATCACTATCAAGCATTGCTCCTTTTATAAGAACAGAAAAATACTTGCAAATTATTCCATTATTTTGATCGCTTACTATCTTAAATTATATTTAGATAATTTAAAATTTAATTTTTTTTATTAAAAGTATTCCTTCTTTGACAAAAGTGCGACAGACATTGTTGTAAGAGATTTTTCAGCAACTTCTCACTAGTCTTAAATGTTAGCATTTTTTACAGTATTAGTTAAAGATTTTACTATTCATTACTAAAATTTATCTGAAAAATAATTTCTCTCTTCTTGATGATTTATTCACGTTTAAAGGTGCAAATTACTTGGAAGAGTGGAATCAAAATGAAAAAATATTAATCCCAGAAATTTAGTTCCTAAAAGAGATATTTAAATAATTCCTTTTCCTTTTAAAATTTAACATATTAGATAAAAAAAGTCTAATATATGATGAAATGGTACCTAACTGTATGAAACTAGTTTTACATGTAAAATAATTCATGTTTCTGAAACTTAATTTATTCCGGATTAGATAGATACTGCATTTTCTTAGTGCGCTAATGAGATTACTATTGACACTCATGTTTGAATAAGCAGCTTACGAATTTCTCTTATGCACTGAATAATCTCCCGTCTATTAATGATTTCAATATTAAATCCATGGATCAGTGAAATAAGGAATCACGGGAAATATAAGATATAAAGCTCCACGCTTATAAATATTTGATTCCTTTCACGTTTTTCGATAAATGAAAACGATTTTTAAAAGCCTATCAACGCAGACGATTTTCTTAATATAAATTTAATGTAAAGTATGCACCAACATTTAATAAATAAGTTACAGAAGAATCTGTTTAGATACATATTTCTGTCGTACAGGATTATATTACTTTCACATAACTGAGTTCAAAGGATTTCCATTAAATTCATGAAATATAAAATCTATTCATAAAATATTTATATTATTTTTGTGATATTTTATCAGCACAAATTATATAATATCATATTACAGTAAGCGCTCGTTTTTTAAACCTTTTATTTGAGGGGAACCTCACGATTTTACGAAGTAGTGGCTAGTTCTCAACATGGTTCTATAGAAGTTATGATAATTTTAATTTCCATAAACGAACTAAAATTATGATGATTTTCTCTTTCACAAACTCATTTTCAGGATTTTCGTTTGCGTTCATTTTTTCTCCTCCTTTTTTTTAACCATAAAAGTTATTGTTTCTTTCGTTCCAGTTGAGAACATGAATACGCCACTTTGTTACATTTCCCATTGGTTTAAAATATCTATGACATCAGATAACGTTTCATCTACGTCACGTACTTATTGAGACGACGTCGTAAATCCGACTTGCAGATGAATTTGCTGCCTGCCTTCAAATCGCATTATTCGAGCTGCAGCAAACAAGGCGAAGTTCACCCTCGAATATCTGAGTATCGTCGGTAATGAGTAAAAAAATATAATTTCATGATTTTTACCCAAAATAAATAATTGTTTTTAATTATAATTTTTTCCGTTTGTAAAAGCTTTCAAAATTATTAAAATTAACCTGTTGTTTTAAATAAATATTTTCAAATCTTTAGCTATATTACTTTCAGAATTTCCTGAAATTGATATGTTTTCTAATTTGTGTGTTTGAGCGATTTAAGTTTTTTGCGGCTTTCCAATTTCCTTTGTGTCCAGCTCACCAAAATTTCTCGCGTCATTTCATTTTCTATTGAAATCCATTAAATTCTCTTTTTTTATTTTTGATTCTTTTCTCTGATTCTCTTATTTTATTTCTAATTTGATAAACATTTTGTGCATAAAACATTGATTGTTATGAATGAACCATTATTCCGGAAGTCGTCTCGAATCACTTTGAGCCAAATGCCCATAACAATAGTTGAATTGATTTGGACATGATCCCCCTATCAAGCAATGATTCTATGACTTCAACTTATTGGAATAATAATTTAAAATATTGTCGAGTTATTTTCGAAAATGATTTCTTATATAAAGACAAAAATATCGGTTTGAGAAGTCTTTTTTGTTTATTCAAAACATTACTACGTTGGCAATAGAACAGAAAAAAAATCAAAAATGAAAAAGACATGACAAAACATCCATTTTATGGTTATATATCAGTCAAAACGATTTTTTTTTAATTTTATGGCTGAGAAATTAAGATCGAGGTTTTCATGGGAGAATCGCAAATCATATGAACTAACTGTATTGTCGATGTTTTAAACAATTCATATGAAATTTCTACCGTTTGATATTAGTTTCTTTATACATATCATGCACAAGTATATGATTAATAGTTTTTAGTACAAATATCTTAATTTGCATTTGCAAAGAATGATCATGGCTTGTATAGGCTTTATCAAATTGGCATTTCAGGTTCTATGCACTTCTCAATCGATGCTATGAATGATGTTGCAGGAAAAAGGATATCTTAATTATTTTGAAATGCAGCCAATTTAAAAAAAACCACCGTAATTAAACAAAGCCAAAAACATTACCAGAAGGCTTAAGTGATGATAGTTACTCATCTATGAGCTTTAACAGAGAAACCATTGCTGCCTGAAATTTCACCTCAAGACATTTTGTTCATGGATGAAGAAGTACTTTATGTGTAAGAAGTAAAACTTAATTAAATGATTGAGAATATAATATTAAAGGAGAATCGAAAAGAATTTTTGGATATCATAAAAAAAGATAAAAATATTTAGTGACGTGACTGTGTGCAAAACACGAAGATGAGTGGTTAACAATATTAACAATTTTGTTTTTCTATTAAGGAAGAGCAATTCGATAAAAAAAAAAAGATAAGCAGTTTTAAGATGAAACATATTTTTCTATTTTATGAATTTTCAATTCTACGAATTATTTTATTGATCCTAATGAGTTTGTAGAAACGAAGTTAATCTACTATATATTATCATAGCAAATATTAATATATTAAAATAATAAAATTGTAGCACATTCTCTTTGAAATTCCTAGTTTATAGAATAAATCATTTATAATTATATGTTTTAGTTTAGTTTTCAATACTCGGAAGGAGATAGATAAATAGCTGAAATCTATAGTAAAATTTTTTGTAATCTACTTTGTGTTGCTTTTAGAGAAATCTTTTCACATATTGGTCACCTAAAGGCCACGGTAGCCTTGTTGGTTAGGGTGACGTTCTCATTGTCAAAGGTAGTGAGTTCGAATCCCAGCTTAACGAAGATCCGTTGTGTTTGTTAAAGAAGGATGTGGCACGTTAAAAATGAGCGTGGTCGCAATGTCCTCCAATGAAATGATACCTGTGGAGGTGGCAGGCTAAGTATTGGGGGTATTCTGTTTGGTCCTTGCTTCAAAATTACGAAGACTCCACCCGGCTGCTTCTATGTAACTGGTAGAGCCCAACTCCGAACTAAGTTCAACAACATATTGGTCACCATTCATGTGACGAAATTGAATATAGGTTTAAAAAACTCCCAAACATAAAATCTGCTTCTTGTGGATATCGTAAAAATCATACTGCCCAGATTTTATTGGCAACACTAGCTAAGATCAAATCTGGATTTTTCCTTTTCAAACAGCTTGGTCATACCTGTTGAGCCCCATGATGGACATTTAGGCTAATGTATGCAAAATATTGACATATTTATTGAAAGATTTTTGATAAATAGACTATTAAAACAGAGTTCAAAATACCAGGTTTAATTTTCATTTTATCAAGAGATCACTTTGATGTCATAATGTTATTATCTTTACAAATGAAAACCATTACAATTTGTGTTTTATTTACAATAATTATTTGTTTTCCGACCAAAAATACAGTTTGAAGATAGTTGAATATTACTTTAACCATCCACGTCCAAAGTGAGAGGGAAATCATAAACTTTTGAATCGAATGTCATGGGAGAGACTACTTAGTTACTAACTTGGAACTCTCTGAAGCCAATATTTTCCAATGAATATCAATGATTCCATTTAAAATTTTCATTAAATAAGCACATATCCCAACAGATATGCAATCAGAGAGCAGATGTACATCTCTCATTTTCTGTTGTTCAATCTCAGCCGCTATTGTATAAGTTTAGTTACCACTTTCGGTATGCACATTTGCTTGAATGGTGTTTGAGTGTTTTCTTCCCTTTTACTGCATGAATACATACCACTATTTATAGAAAATGTCTCACTAAAAGGCAATATGTGGTAGATATTCATATTTTTTATAAACAATGTTATATAAAATTTAAGATAATAATGGTATCGTGCTAAATACTATTTAAACGAACATAAAATTTGAGCTATATGCAATCCCTAAAAATCATATTAAATATTACCTAAATTTAAATTAAATGAAAATTCTTACTTTGCATACATTTTAACCAGACTTTTTTTCATAAAATTTGATAACTAGTGATGAAATACAAATTTAATAATTATGTAATGATGATTTTTAAAAATTGTATAAAATTTATAGCTAAATGTATCATTTAAATTACTTAGACGTTTATTATTTACTTCGTTTAAAATTAAATCGAACTAGTGAATGGAAAATAACAAAATTTGCTTTTTTACAAAAAGGTTTAAAAATAAATTTTTTTAATTATTTCAGATAAATAACTTTAAATAATAAAAAATAATTATGATTAATCTATCCATAGAATTTAATTGTGTTTTTTTCAAAGCAATCTATTTATAAATTTTTATTTAATTAATTTTTAAAACATTAACTGTTGAGTATTTACACGGATTGAATAGTTGCTGTAAGAAATGATCATTAAAAAAATCCTTATGTAATGCAAAGTAGTTTTTTTCCTTGAATGGGAATCTGTCACTAATTTGCATTTTAAAAAAGAATTGCAGAATAGCAATATGTGTATATAAAAATCTTACTGATAAAGTTTAATAAAAGTTAGTATGCAAATGTATTCTTGCAACTGACTCCAAGTATTCAATAAAATACTAAGCATCAGTTCTATTAAATATATATAAAGCGACTGAATCACACCCATCCTGTTAAATGATAAAAATATTTGCATTCTTATTCAAAATTTTAAATATTATTTACATATTCAGATATCAATAATGAATATGTTAATTTCGATAACTGTACCGAAATAGATCAAATTAGAAAAACAAAATTCAAATAGTCTTTTTTACTAAATTGGAAGTTGCTTTCTGTAGAACTTAATTCTGATCGATAAGAAAATCACATTTTTTTAAAGTTGATCAATTGTATTCGAAGACTAGTTTTCAACTTACGACTTGATCAATCAAATTTAATCAAATTCGATAAGTGTTCCAGTGAATTCACTCGAATGCCTCTTAATAATTACAAATAGTATTATTCAAAAAAGTGAAGAAAAATCTAGATGCTAGAACGAACAGATTCAGTTCGATAAGAGTGCACGTTCCATTCATTGAAATAACTTCGTAGATAAGATCGCTTGCAATTGCAAGAAAATGTGGACAGTTTGAAAAACTAAACACTAAAAGTCATTGGAATGTTGTTTTCTGAAAACGAGCACAATGCATTCTATCCTCAGTTTCCTTTTCTATCCTTCTCAAAGACAAATATCCTAGCAGCGTTTACATTGGAGAAGAAGAGATAGGATCTTTCGAAAGTATGTCCATCGGAGATAAGAGATCTTTGCACCGAATGAGTGCTTCCGTGGAACTTCGTTCGCCAGATCGCTCTTCAGTATCCAGTTTAATTTTAGAGAACAGTAATTTGTGTATTTATAGAAATCATGTGACGGAGCTTTCGGTAGAGATTGCAATCTTCGTTGTTGAGGAAAGCAGGAAGGAGGAGGAGGAGGAAGAAATCTGAATATTAGTGGGTAACCGCACATCCTCCCACTTGATATCACCACGTACCATCGCTAAAACTGAAGGAGGTATGGAAAAAAAATTAACCAGAAAAAAGAGGTATCACTTTCAGTTAATTTATTTGCGTTTATTTCATAATTTGCTTCCTCTTTAACTTCTCATTTGGAGTAAGGATCGACTATCACGCACGTGGCAATTTTAGTTCAGCATTCGGAGACTTGATAACGTTTGGCCATAAGCGCATCTCAGAAAAAATCTATTTTGGCAAGCCTGGCTATTTTCGACAACAAATTTGAAGTGTTGCTCAAATTGTCGGCACTTTTTTTTTATTTCTTTTATAACATTCATTTCCTCCGGATGCCTATTTCTGCCAATTGCAAGTTCTAATCGGTGCCAACATCTTTGTAAATTTGAGATATATATAATCATGTAACGATATTGGCACTTGAACTAATATCCTTCTCCTCAAACATGTAGTTCACACGCGTGAAGTGGCATTAGAATTTTATAGAAATATTTTCTGTTTAATTATACCGTAGATAAAATAATCAAATATATTTTTGTAACTTTATCTTATCGATGGATTATTTTATATCGAATCTGAGACTTTTTTCATTTTCTTTAAATAAAGGAGGAAAAAAATTCAAAATTTCTAATTTTAAAATGGGAGATCACTTATAGATTTTACGATTCGTCAGATAAATTTTTTAGTATGTTCATAATTTATTTTATGTTGTTTTGACATGATATTCTTTCATGATTTTCCTAAATATAAATCTGGAAACTCATTATTTTAAAGCAATTTCATCGTGGTTGCTTCGGTATGTAAGAATGGTCATTCTCAGGTAAATTTAAATGAATCTAATGAAATATATACTACTAAGTTTATTATATATAGATTTGAAACTGTTAATAGTTTTAAATGTGTAGAGTCAATTATGTTGTTGTTGTGGCTTATCCGCCAAATGTCTGACGAAGTCAGACATGGTCCTTCAGACCGTTGACCATATGGAAATCGAGGACCAGAGGGGGGTGTTGAGTATATATCTTCTCTGGAAAGTCCCAGGCAGTCCAGGATGTGATTAGGAGGAGCCAGCTTAGTTTTACATTTAGAGCAGACCACACAGATGTTCCTGCCTTCGAAATACGTGAGACCGCTTGCTAATCTGGAAATTGCGTTTCAAGAGGCTCTGTCACAATTGAGGGTGAATGAAGACCCAGGCTCTCTTTGCCCGCGTACCAGGGATGGCATGGAGGAATCCTCAACCCTTTCGAAATTGTAGAATTAACTATGGACTGATATTCTAAAAAGGTAAGTGTGGAAGAAGAAGGATTATCGTGGAAACAGCTCTCCTTGAGCTGTCTATCCGCCTGCTCATTGCCGTATATGTCTATTATTAACGTGTTGATGTTGTTGTTGTTACTTATGACAATTGGACAAGCCAAGCTTGCTATGCCTTGGCAATGCAAATTTAAGTCAATTAGGAGCGTCTTTCGTTTAATCAGAGCACCATGAAGGTGAAAGTACGACTTTTGCTCTTCAAATCCTCCGATAGATGGCAGCACCAGGGGATCTACTCCCTCAATTTGGCATTGATATGAAGGGGGAGTAAATTTCTCCAGACCATTGCACCCATGGTAATTGCTCAACGACCGACCACAGGGCTTTCGATTCCACAGATTTAACGAGCACGTACATCGCATGTACTTGGTGGGTCTTTGGCGGCATTGGGAATCGAACCCCACCCTTCCGGATGGAAGACCTATACCCTAACCATTAGGCTACCACGGCCCTATTATTAACGTTCCAAGTACAACTTCAGAAGCGATTGATTACAGGACTGTAAAGCGAAACAGATGCTTTTTTATCTTTCGACATCTTTTAAGAAGTAAGCTAACCCTTAAAGTAATTAGAGTAAAGATATAAAAAATAAGTATCTGGCATGTGGTGACATGGTTTGGGAACTTGGACCTTCACATTAAACGATATTAATAACTTCAGAAGATTGGAACGTAAAGTATTGAGAAAGATAAATGGATCTCATTTCAGGTAAATAATAATCTATAGAGAATAAGAACTAATAGGAAAGTAGAAGCACTCATTAAAGGCAAAGACATTGGGAAATGTATTAAGGCACAACGTTTATCTTGGCTCGGCTACATCGAGAGAGACGAATTGATAATCGTGTGGCTAACAAGATATACATTAAGAAAACACTTTATCATATGCTACTTTTGGTTAAATTTATCGTGCTAACAAAATTTGTGTACTAGTGGTTATTTAAAAAAAGAACATTCATTCGGTAAAAACCATCGTATTTTAGAAAAGATCCTATCACGCTAAAATGTATTAAGGACATTCTAATTTTCAAGATTTTTTACTTCTTTAAAAGTTTATGAAAATTAACCTTTAACAACAGATCTAAAAGTAGTTATTGTGGATTCAAGAAGCTTCCCTGAAAAAAGTCTTAAAAATTCTTTTTTTGAAACATGTTACTTAATTCAGCATTTCTTCGAAAAAAAGAGCATTTATTTCAAAATTTATATTTACATACTTTATTTCCTCCAGTGTATATAATTCAATTTTTATAATTAAATACAAAAAATTGTTTTAAGTATTTTATTTTGTATAGTAAAATTGAAAAATTGCTTTAAATATATTTGAATTTTTGACAAATACACTTTTGGGTCACCTTGTGTAATTAACTTTGCGCTTTCAGTTGTAATTATTTCCACTAGTTATTTATAATTCATATGCTAAAAATGGTCTGAAAATAATGCTTTTCAATTTTTCTGAAAATAGTTTTGAAAATAACATTAATTTTATTTTGAAAATAACATTATTTTGCAGAATTCATCTGTCGGAGAATATTTTACTCATTTAAGCATTTGTTTTAAAGTCCCATGTTTCTGTTTCAAAATAATATAAAAAATAGAAAATGGAATAAAATTTCCGTTTAAACTCTCATCACATTAAAACTACATTTTTAAAACATTTAACCACAATTAGTTATTCTTCGTATAGAAATAAATGTTTTCTAAACAAAACAAAAGATGAAATCTCTCAAATGAATCTCTTATCTTTCGCTTCTTTAGCAAACATATTTGTCTCTAGAACTCTTCTTTTTTCCCTATTAGCCAAACTCTGGCAAATATCCAAGGAACTCAGAAGAATTAATTACCTAAATAAGCAGCCAAATAGAATCTCGCTACTTGAAATATTCCCTTTTTTTCTTCCAAAGTTTCTTTTTGTAATTTCATCTTATGAACATGGCATTAAACCAAAAACGCTATTTCTATTTTCTTCGTTTAATTTGGACAAAGAATTTTTAAATTTAAAAATGACTATTAAAATGATTTATCTCATTTTAAATTAAAAAGCATATTTCTTAAATCTTAACTGCAAAATTAATAACTTTTTTTCTTTTCAGAAATGCTCTTCGGGCTAATTTTCGAAATGTACATGTTTATTCTTTTCAGTTATTCTTTTTTTTTTCTGTAGTACATATGATTGCTCAAAAGCAGGCTTAAAAATCTTTGATCCTAAACATCAAGAAAATTTTAACTTATTTCATATTGTATGATTTTTTTGCATACTTACTTTTAAATTTCCTTTTTAAATCCCTCTAACTTCTCTCAATGCATTTATGAACAGATAAATAATTTTACACAATCATAATTAATGCATCAGAATGCTTGTTATTAATACAAAAATGCTTGTTATTAAAGTTGAAAAAATCAGAAATCCAATCCAAATCAGACAGAGATAGCTTTCTGTTTCTCTTGAAGAAAAGTCCTTTTTAAGTTGTCTTATTTTAATTTTATTGAAAATATAAAATTATATTACGTACCAAATTAAACAAACCATCCATGAATTTTTCATGGATGGTTGTAATCAGTAATTTAAAAAATTGTAAGCAGTAATTTTACTAACTGATTTATTAATTAAGCAAAAAAAAATCTTCCAAATAATAAAAAAGACAATTTTGCCAATTCAAATATATTACTAGAAATTTCAATAATTATATTCGACTATACCTAAAGAAAATTTTCAAAACATATTTAAGTAATTATAATGCTTCGTTATTAGAAGAATGGGTAGAATTCTTGCCTCCTATTTAACAGCTCGTTGATTCAATTCCTACTTCAAATGCAAATATTCGTAATGATTGGAAATCCATTTGAAGTCCTATGTACCAACCCAATTAGACTTTGTGTGCAGATAAATTAACCTCAGACCAATAAACAATTCAATTACTAAATTTAAGCAATGATTTGCTGGGGAAAAATTCGTCAATATTAATTAATTAGAAATAATTAAACGTTAAATTTTTTGATGCACATTTTACCTTTACATATACATGTACATATGTATACCATATGCATAAATGTGTGCATAGATTATTTATTCAAAAGATTAATTTGAACTCTACAATTTAATCTCCTCGTCTTCCACAAAAATAAAGGGCAGAAATGTATCTAAAGCAACTAGAAACACAAATTCATTTTGAAATTAATATTTGCCACCTATCAAACAAACTCAGAAAATGAACATATGTAGGAAGATTTTGCCTGAGAGAAAGGGACGAGAGAGAGTTCGTATTTCCTTCAACCAAAACATTTTCTCTCTGTTCTGTAAACAGAAATTCCTCACGTCGGAATTCCCAAGTAAATAAGGGGCGATGGCAAATGCAGGGTGCTCCACGAAATATTTCACAATCTCAGTCAGATGAGCTCCTTATCAGATTGAAAGTGTCAGAAGCACCCTTCCGAGATGTCCGCCCGCCTGCGTGGGATGAAAAGATTCCGGCAGGTATAGAGGATTTCCTTGTTCCGGCATATTTTAAAGGAAAGGGGCATGTGGGGGTGAAAAATGAGAATCGTTAAATTTACGCGTGCTTCACCGCGAACTCTTTTTTTTAAATTTATTTTTTAACACTGTAAAAAAAATTTTTTTTATCTTAAGAATTCAGCTTTCAAAAGGCAAACAGTTATATTTATTTCGAAAGGTTTAAACCTGAATATTTTTTCTGACCAATATCGATAAATATTGTCAACTTAAATTCTAGCTTTAAGACGTGATTGAGTAAGGGAATAGTTGTCAAAATGGAAATTTTGTGTAATATTCAACCTTAAAGAATTTTTAACATCTGTTTGGTATATCGCAATGGAGATCTTCGGAGAATAGAGAGCATCAAATTCTCTACCTTCAGGATTCAAGATTCAGCAACATTCCTCCTCACACTATCATTATTTTGTATTCTTTATTAATATTAAACTATCGTAATTTAGTATTATAGGGGTTGTAATAATTATACAGCTTTGATAAATCCCATAGCCATATATGATGCTGAAATGTGGGTGGTGACAGAAATTAATAAAGAAATGTTAGCAGCATTTCAGAGAAAATTACTGTGAAGTATTTTTCCAGGTGTAAAATGTAATGACACATGGAGAAAAGAAGCGAATTCGGAACTTTATAAATTATATAAAGAACCAAATATAATAAAATTTATTTCAGTACGAAGACTAAAATGGGCAGGACACTTGATAACGATGGAGGGTAGTCGAGTCATCAAAAAGATCTTTGACACTAAACCAATTGGATACATACATAAATGTGTGGAGAGACCCTTAAGTTACCTTAAGGTTAACAGGTGCCGTCTCCGCAACATCTAGTGTGCTCCACACCTCTACGAGGTCTCTGAGGGCACCACCATCGTGGCATTTATAAAGGCAATCAAATTGTGTTTACAAAATGGCAGCAAGAAATTATAATACATATTAAGTGGCTTTAAACCCTGTTAAACATCAGGCAATAGCATTAAATATTTTCTGTGAGTTAAAAACAAAATTTGATGACACATATGAAAATCAATGAAGCAATAATTTAGTTTTTTATTTACTTCAGTTTAAAGTTTAGGACTGTGGAAGCCCAAAACAAATAGGAATTGAACCGGGTTAGCTCATTTAATCAGATACCACCCACTGAAGGTTCACGAGATCTTATGGTTTGCATAGATCTCATCTTTTCCATTGGTGTGAGATAAAGGAAGATGCTATCTCGTGTATCAGCTTTATCATTTAAAATTAAAAAAACCTTTGATATTGGAAAAATTGACTTATCACTCTGTAGATTAAGTTTGAGAAGCAGAGTATTATTCACAATTTTGCCATTTTTATAAATTTCAAATGCAAATAAATAACCATTTTTTATCTACTTGCCCAAAATCTATTCTTTTGCGCCATCTCAAAATTCTTCAAGTTGATTTAAAAAATAATATATAAGTCTATAAAGAAATTATAATACTTCGGTTGTCCAAAAAAGACCAAATAATTTTTTGATGTTTGAGATCTTGAGTTTCAAACATTTTCCAAGTTTGCATGGCTTGTTTTCTTCTTGAGTATATGATAGGAAATTTTTATTCGGCCACCACACAGAGGAGATTTTAGGGCGATGCCAATGTATAACTAACTTAATCAATAATGTTAAACTAACTTTAATCATATAAAAATATTGGGACAGTTCGAAGATTAGAAATGTCCCATTGATTAAGTTATTTAAAAAAAATATGTATTGAAAAAGATTTTTACTTGAATACATTAATTTAATATACTTTGCAGCTAAACACAGACTAAAATAAATTACAAAATATTTTAAATCTTGCTTTTAGAAGTGATATATTGATTTTGAATAATTGAGCAAATGTTTTGTAAATAAATTGTTAGGATGGCAATATATATAAGTTTTGATAAATTATTTGAATTTGTGTATCCCTAAGTTGTTAAAATTCAAGGAATAATTTGCTAATTGATATTTTTGTCAGTTCATTTTTTCTTGTATTGGAAATTATTTAATTAGTCCAAGATGGATCAAGCAATTCGATGTTGGTACTTCTACTAATATAGAAAATTTGTTTGAATAGACGTATTTTTTAATTTATTTATTTGTAATGTTCTTTTCATTGTAAGGAAGCTTTTGAATTTGCATTTTTCAACTATTACATTGATGAAGTGCTCATTAAGTATCGAATGAATTCTTTAAGGCACATGATATCAAACCCAGAATTTACAATCTGTAAAATAAAAATACTTAAATCACACCCCAACTTTATAAAGACAGCATTTATCATCAAAATATATCCATTAAAAAAACAATTACTTAAAGAAAGCATGGTGTTATTGAAGCACAACCAGTGGTAGAAATGTCTCTACTATTGTCACATTTGCAAAGACGTGTTTCAGAGCTTCCTCTAATGAAGGTTCTAAATTGTAAACTTGGGAAGTGTTCAAAAGTAGATCACTAAGAAAAGGTAAAAAAGATCTCTTTTTTCAAAACACTGAAACCGTATAATCAACGTACTTTGTCAAAATGACAATTGCCTGTCTTCTTGATGAAAGAGCGGTTCACTGTTGCCATTCCGTGCCCCCAAAATATCTCTTTTTCTTTTAGACAGCGCCGTAGCGAAACGTAGCGTGGCAGACAGTCGCAGCTTGACAGGAACGATTGTGCCCATCGTTGACTGTGGCAATTATTTGTGAAACCGTTAGTGTGATTATTTCCGTATTTTTCACCTTTTGGGGCACCAAAGAAAAGTTGAGTCAAATAGTGGAATTGTTCTGGAAAGTGATTAGTTTTTCAACTGTCATGCTATTTTTTCTATTTAAATCAGAATAGCTAATTTTAGTTCCTAATGCTTAGATAGATTCAAACCTAAAATTATTATCAGAACGAGAATAAAAGAAGATTATTAACAATAAATGGAAGCATTTTATTAAAATGCTTGCCTGTATTCTTAATAATTATTATTGTCCCATTTTCAAAAAAATATAAAACTAATTTAGTGAAGAAATAAATTAAAAATACATTTAAAATAATGATAAAATTTCAATTATGTTTTGATTAAGGATTATATAACACAAATGCGTGAATTTTTGTCATTATAAAAAAATCATTCAATATTCTGTTATTTCTTATGTTTAACTAATAAATGATGTATTCATACATTTTACACTAACTTCTTGTAATAGAGAAAAATTTCTCAAACAGTGTTTGCAAATCAAGATATTTCAAGTGTTTATTTAAAAATTTATTTAAAATTCATATTATACATGATATAAAACATGATATTAGGACTAGATTAATTATAATCATATATTAAGTAACAGATTAATTTTATTAATTTCTTATATTATTGTGTTTTTGTTGAAACAAATGGGCTTAAGATTTTACATGTTGGTGCTACGCAAATTCTTGCTCTGAACAATGGCTTAATTTTCATTATGATTCGTAATTGATTCAAAACAAATCTTTTAGAAAATTAGTTTACGACTTTCAGATAAGATAAATATCATGATTATTGGTAAATTGCAGATATTCACGCGTATTTATATCAAAATCAAGTATTAAAAGTAAATTTGATGAGGAAAAGTTGCGAAATCATAAACCGATATGTCCAACTGTAAGATAAAACTTAAAATCTACATTTTTAAATATTTTTTGTATAGCATTCTTATTTAATTGCAATTTCAACAGTAAAAATATTTTTCACTGTGTTTTACTGCTGTAAAATTATAATTTTGTTCAAAAACTTATGAGGACTGGAAGTTCATCAAATATTTAGAGAAAATTCAACTTTTCAATTTAAAAAAAACAAATGTATTCAAATTTTAAAATTATTAACTATAAACTAGTTCTAGGAAAACATTTCGGAGTAGTGAAAGGTCCTGTGTTCGATCCAAGCTACTATTGAAATTCAGAAATGGATATTTATATATAATATTTGCATACTCATCGGTTGAGCGAGATATATGAGAGTTTTCCTGGTTTCCTCCCTTGTGACAAATGAATATGGCCATCTATTTAAGAAAAGTGCTCATGTCAAGCCAGTAAGTGGTTGTGGATATTTAAGGAATCTTTTATAGCAATTAAAATTTCGCTTTAGGTCGTCCACTATGCAGCACCAAATTCTTAAATTTTAAAATGTTGATTTTTGTCACACACGCCTGATTTGAAAAAATACTTATTCATAAAAGGTTTTTTTGCACATCGCTGAAAATTATTAGAAATTGGAACAAATATAGGAATACATATTTGTGGTCAATGTTGTATGAGACAATAATGAATACAATGCCGAATTTAAACAGCAGTGTATCTTATATGAAATCTTCTGCCATTACCAATAATAATATCAAATAGGGGTCTTTATTACAGATTAGTTTGTAGCGGGAAATTTGAAAATTTGGTGATTAAAATAGCAAACAAAAGCAAAAACTACAAATTTTCAATTACATTTTCTTTTTTAGTGATTTTATTCAAGACACCATTTCAAGAATAAAAATATTTTTCTCTTACACTTTTTTTGCAGCTGGAAAGTTATAATTTAGTGAAAATTCCTTGGTAATGGGTAGTGCCTCAAGCTTTTATACAGAATACCTATCTTCTCCTCTCTGAAAACAAATAAATGAAAATCTTTTATAACTATAATGAAATTTTACTCCTGAAAATAATATCATACATTCACTGATTTAAATCAGAATAGCTCCTATCTGTAAAGATTATTTGCACAATTTGAAAACATGAATTGGGATATCTATGTGTATATGGAGAAAAGCTCTTTTTTCATTTATACCTTCCATTTATCTGAACAAAACAATGAATACAATTCTGAACTT
This sequence comes from Latrodectus hesperus, assembly GCA_037975125.1. Classification (NCBI taxonomy): domain Eukaryota; kingdom Metazoa; phylum Arthropoda; class Arachnida; order Araneae; family Theridiidae; genus Latrodectus; species Latrodectus hesperus. Next base: position 50,450,301 of record CM075858.1, read on the forward strand.
AAATAACAGCAGCATATCCTACAACAATTTCTCTCAGTTATCATTAAAGATATTTAACAAGTTTTTATTTCGATTGCAAAACATTTTCCAATTTATCAGGAAACACTCATAAAGAAATAGTCTGAATATTTAAACGTTCCATAATGTTCTCCAATAGCGACTCAAATGTTTTGAATAGGATTTAGCTACCACATAAGATGTGTGTATGAAGTGTGCCTATATATAAAATACTTCTTAAACATGTTTATTTCAAGTATAAATAGATCCTTTTGTACGAAAATAAAATCTGAGAATGTCTTAAAAATTTATATTCCTATTTTCTGAAGTGATCCTTTCCCATTAATTATATACCAGAAATAGAGAAAAGAAGAGCAGTAGTTGTAAATAGACAACGGTTGTAAATATTTTGCATAATTTTTTAATTTATTAAATATTGGTTTTCACTGACACAACGTGTGAATCGAGTTCTTCCCTAGGTATTGCATTGACTTCCCTAGGTATTGCAAGAATATTTTCCTAAAAAAACTATTATGTATCATTTATATGTTTTCCTGCAGGACTAGCTCAGCATCTTTCGTAGACGTTAGCTTCCAATAGGAAACGCGTACCGAGAACTTGTGAGGAAAACTTGGGTTCTGGATACATAACTATAACAAAGAAGTTTATTTTATATAACTGTATTATTTTTTACAGTTACAAATATAGTTATATATTATTCTTTATTAAATTATATTACATAACTATATTTATTATTTGTTACAGTTTTTACGTTATTTTAAATCATTGATAAGATCAATATATGTATATATATATATGAATATAGATTAATTTAAAACATAAAGAATAAAAAATAAAAAATTTCAAAACCTATAACTAAGAAATTAATAAACTCTGAAGTTGCTTCTCTTTTCAAGTATGTTCTATTGCATTTTCGATCAACAGAGCAGTGAAAAAAACCGTAAACACCTTGCCCACAGGTAAAAAAAGATAAAATAAAAATGTTATAATTTTTTTTTTTGAAAATTACATAATGGAAATGTAAAAAAAGTGAGATTTGTACTTTTACTTTCCGTCCAGAACTTACTCATATATGACAGCTTTAAAAGAATGGAAACAATTATCCGCTTTCCGTCTTACGGCAATACAGTTTCAGAATATTGTTAAATCACTTAAATTCATTTCTGTTGTTGTCGTGTGCCAGCTATGCTGGCATTAAGGGGTGCGCTCTGCTCCACTTTTCCAACTGAACCATATTTTGGTGTGGACTTCCACTTCCTCAGTACACACATGCCATAGGGACCCGTTTATAGGGTAGGCAACCATTCAGAACCCATTCATACAAGGAAAGGACAAAGACAGGATAAATGGAGAGAAAAAGTACCATGTCCGAACCGGGATTCGAACCCGGGACCTCCCAGTTAGGCACGCTGACTACTAGACAAGTTGGGCGGCTTCTTAAATTCATTACATCATGGTATAATCAACTTTACAGTGAGCACAAATCAGAGTTTATTATAGCATACATTTCTTACAAGCAAGTTTTACAAAATTTCAAAAATGAACTATTGCATTTGTTTTAAGATTGTCGGAGAAATTTTTAAGGATTTTTAAGGAGGTCAGGGAAAGAAAGTAATTACAATAGGACTTCAAAACCAAAAATTTTCATGCAGTCTCATGTAATATAACTTAAGTTTTTAATAGAGTTTGGATCCAGTGTCTTATTTACTAAAAGGTGAATATTATTCTCACAAACACCCTCTTATTAAACTAATTATTTCGTATCTCTCTGATCTATATTTTCAATTTTTTATACAAAAAAACACTAATTTAACAAAAATAAATCAAATAAAAGCTGTTGTGTGTTCCGTAGTTTCGAAACAGAACTCCTTTAAGATTTCTCCTTAGTTAAGTCAATCGAATCCCATCTTTTTGTACCATAACATTTATTTGTAGGTGGTATACTTTTCTATTTCCCAACATTATAAAATTATTAGCATAGTTAATGTGTTCAACCAACTGCTTGGATATCTCCAGATTTGATTTAAAAAATAGATAATTTTAATTCATGTTGATAAAAGTGGGTCCAATCTTTTTCCAAGAAAAAGATTTAATCAAGTAGCGCAATTAAGTTTATAATGAACGATTCAATATATTATGATCCAGTACCTAGAACTAATTTTGTGTTTTGATAGAAAATTATAACTTGGAACTCCTATTCAAAACGAATCACAGATAAATTTAAGAAAAGCTTCTGTTATATGTGGGATAATGTACTCAAAATAATCACTCGTGATTTCTTAGTAAAATCTCCTATCTATATCATATCTACGACCTATGTCTTTTTATGCATCATTCATCTGAATTTATGCATACGATACTATAGTTAAGAAAGTAGAAATTCTAAAAAATAGTACAATTAGAAGAGCAACGAACTCACCCTGGTTTATAAGAAAGGAAAGAAATTCGTTTAGAAATAAAATCTCCAATCCTCAAAAATTACTATGGAAACATAATATATAACATCTACAAAAATGTTCGCAGGACTAAATTATTATTAATTTTTTCTTATCAATTTTTTTGTCCTATAATGACCTAAATAACCTAATTGATTAAGATTTTGATCAATTTTAAGGTTCTTTCCAATACACCTTCAAGCTTAACTAAAACTGTTGTTGTTGCTACATGCTCCCTTTGGCCAGCAGCGATAGACCAGATTCATAGTGTTAAACAACCCCAAGGAATCTAGCACCATCACAGGTTTGTCGTATAAATCTTGCTTGGATAACCCCAAGCACGCAAAGATGTGCTCTGGTGTAGCTTGTTCAGCGAAACAGTTGGAACAGGTCTCAAAGATTTTGGAGCATTCAGAAATATTTTAAGGATTTGAAGTGACCACTTCGTAAGCACACGAGAATAGTTTGTTTCTGTCTTTTAACGCCATGATCCAGTGAACTTCTTGGACGAGAACACTGACACCATGGTGCTCTGGAGGGACAATCCACGTGACTAAAATTGATGGATATTTTTCTTCTTTTTTCTTGCTTTTCATTTTTACTCATTTTTATTCGTTTTTCATTTAATGGTATTTAGTTATTTATTTAATACTTTTTCTATTTTCTCTATCTCATAAGAATATAAAAAAGTAATTAAAAAATAAGATACATTCTTTAAGAAATTATTTCCATTATTGCATGGTAAAGAACAATTACGAATTTTAAGAAATGTATATATTTATCTTAAAATTTACTTAAGATATTCCTGCTGATACTAACTATTTTTTAATTTTTTCTCACTAATAATTACATATGACCCATTTAGTTATGCAATTTTAATAACATTAAACCAGACAATAAAGGCAATAGTTACAAGGTGAGAGCTTGGGTCTCGAAACTTCTGGAGCTTCAATGGCTATGTGTGCTCACTGAATTTTAAAAATTAGTCAAAGATCAACATCTTGATATAAGGTTTCATTTCATTTCGTGCAACCATTCTCATTGCAACCCGGACGAAATTCAGCTAACAAACAGAATACGAATTTTATTTATATAGAAAACTTACATCACAGTGAAGTGAATCTGGAAATGGAACTTTCTTTTTTGCTCAAATCGAATGGATAAACGTCTGAGGAGAGCGATTTCCCTGAATTAGAGTTCTTTTAGCACTTGAGCAGGGAAAATTCCTCCTTTCCACTTCGACACTTTCAAAGTCCCTGGACCGCTTTCGTTAACAATTCGTAGGAAATCGTCTGGAATAAAATGAGGGGGCGTAAATACTATTTCTCCTTTTTCTTGTGTGCATGCTGTTCCTTACCTGGTGAACATTAATAATTTTGAGCGCTTTTACCTAAAGCTGGAGTTTTAGATTTCAGGATCAATAGCGTTGTCATGGAAACGGCTTCTTTAAAATCTTCCATAACATCCCCAGCATGCATAAGCAAATGTGCGTACTGTATACTGTGAATCCTCTAGAGATAGTTCCGGAAACAGAATTTTTAGAGAATTCTAAAATGCAACAGCTAATTAGAATCTCTATATCACTGAAACATATTTCCTTATTTTAAGAAGAAATCAACGCGAATACTTGTTGCATTGAAGTGGTCTCACGTGGCTGCAGCCGGCATTTCCTGTCGATCATAAAAAAGGCAAACGATGCAAATATTTAGGAATAAATAAGATAGATATTTATTTGAAAGAAAATCTTTTAAATCCTATTTGAGCACCGTATTTAAGGGAGAAAACTCTAAGCAAAGAGAAAAAAGTTGAGTGAGAATTACTTCATATTAGACATTTGAAATGAATTGTTTAATCGCATCTCATGCTTGATTAGAAATATTCTTTTGAAAGGTATACCCAAAACGATAAATAGATTCATTACAATAGAATTTATTTTTAATATATTTTAAAGGATAAATGTAGGAATCAAATATTAAAATTCGTTGTCATAAATTTTTAAAAAAACATTGCACGTAATTTTAACTATGTAACAATTGTTAAACATAAAATCTGAATTATTAAACTTAAAATTTCTATAATTCAGTTTTAAATTTCATAATTTGAATTTTTTCGTAACGGAAAAAATTTTAATTATTAAAGTATTATAAGTTTTTTCAGTTATAAGTGTATTAAAATTTTTGTTTATATAAAGCGTTTAAAAAAGATTATATTCCTCATAATTTAATGAATTGAATTACATATTTTGAATTTTCTATTTAAGAGTTTATTAAAATTTATTATCATAAATTTCTTAAGGAATGTTGGATGTCTTATAATCATATGATTTTAGAATATTAATAGGATATTTTCATTTGCGAATACTCCAACTGTCCAAGTTAAACTTTCATGTGGAAAAAAATTATAAAAAAAGAATTTGTATTAAAATTTTTTTTCACACAAATATTCACACTTCTAATCAAGTGGTATTTTCCCGTGATTTGCTTACAAGACTAATGCCAGCTAAAAAAAATCATTAAAACGATATCTCGTGAAAATCAAGAAGGGAACTGCCCAGTTCTACGAAAAATATTGCATTTCTGATATTTTCCGCATGAAATATTTTTGTTATTTCCTTAGGTAACAAAATTTTCTGAAGGAGCATCCATTACTGTTAAAGCCATCAGTACTGCAATTACTTGATGATGTCGTGTCCATGGATTACTTGCAAAAACCCTAAATATCTCCGAAGTTGTCGAAGACAGCCCTGGCAATCTCTAAAGAGCTTTATCTGTAAAAAGAAGCTCTACAGGATTCTCTATGCTGATGTTAGAAAGCTTGGCCAGCACTGATGGACAGCTGAGGACGTGTTGTGGGGACAGTTGGGTTGCTATCCGGTCAGTGAGGACAAAACCTGGTATATCTCCTTTCTAGAAATTCTCACGCCTTTCAAGTGTTTTGTTCTAAGTCTGGCTACTATACTTGAAATGGTTCTGTCACTGCTTAATTCTGGAATGGAAAACTTTTTACCATGCCGGCAAATAAATTTTCGGCTGGAAACTGCATTAAAATCAATTAGATTCTCAATACATTTAATATTTGTTTCTTAAATAAAGAAAACAAAAACAAACAACAAAATCTTATCTTTGATAATTCTCATGGTATTACGAAAGAAAGTAACACAAGTTAGTATTTTAATGCGAACAAAAAGAGCTCCCCCGTTGCTTTAAGGGCAGCAAATTTCCTGATTTGTATTTTTACTTCCTGCTGAATTACTCCGTGCTTCAATCAGTTGTCCACTTGGAAGCAGTCATTGATCAAAAGAGATAGTAATGGAGTAGAGAAGCTCAAAATAATTGGGTAGAGCCAATTCGTTCTTCTCCACTCTGCATTTAAGCTGTCTTCCTTTATTCTATAGTGCTTGTCACTTAAGTTCTTTCTCTGAAGTTATTTGTCCACTGAATCTAGTGGACATTATTTCAAATATGGAAACACTCTATTTTTGTAAAATAACATTTTTAATATATATTCACAGCGTTTGCATATGATTTTATTCATTAAATAATTCTGTGTTTTTATATTTAAAAGACACTGACATATAAAAACAGAATTATTTAGTGAATGAAATCATATGCAAATGCTAATAAGCGAATTTAAATAATAGACAAAAAGAAATAATAATATATAAAAGAAATAAGAATAATAAATAGAAATCATAAATACGAATTTACATACGGAAAGCTCTGCATGAATTTTTAGTTGAATATTTTAGGAACACCAAAATAAACAATGTTTGATATATAAAGACACTTTATATATAAAACATTGTTTATTTTGGTTCCTATGAATTCAATTAAAAATTCGTGCACAGAGATTTCCATGTGTAAATTTGTATTTGTTTAAGTTATTTTTCATGCGCTTACATTATTTTGAAAGAAAATCAGAAACAATAAACGATTAAGTAATATATAAACTATAGAGAAATATATTAGTATTAAATAGTTTTAGTAGAAAAAATTATTCATCAGTATTTTAAGAATTCAGATAAAGGTTCGAGGAAAGTCTGGTGTTAGAAAGTGATCAAAATTTCAAATATTATTAACAACAAATTTCAACTTTTATGTTAAAAATCAATTTATTTTTGGAACCATATTTTCAGAAATTGAAAATTATCACAAATAAGCTGTAACTTTAAGAGAGTATATTGCTAATTTCGAAGCAAAATAATGATATAATTTGTTGTGATTTTAGCATGAAGCAACTGCTGAAATTCTGAGATATTTCTGAATTTGAACTTGCAAATATGTTCCTTGTTATTGCTGTTGTTACTTATAACACTTGGGCAAGCCAAACTCACTATGCCGTGGGCTATGCGAATTTACATCAATAGGAAGCGTCTTTCGTTTAACCAGAGCACCATGAAGATGAAAGTACGACTTTGCTCTAAACTTTTCCGACAGATGGCACCACCGGAGGATCCACTCCCTCAATTTTGGCATTGATCTGGTGGGGGAGGAAGTTTTCTACAGACCATTATACCCATCGTAACTGCTCAATGATCGAACGCAGGACTTTCGATTCCACAGAATTAACGATCACGTATACCGCATGTACTCGGTGGGTCTTTGGCGACTTGGGAATCAAACCTCACCCTTCCGGATAGAAGACCAATACTCTAGCCATTAGACTACCACAGTCTATTGGTTTCTTGATTAGTCGAATATATTGAATGACTAACTTAGTATCCCATGAATTAATTATTCAATTAATTGCCCAAATTTGCAGATCAGGCTGATCATAGAAAGAACGAAACTTGTGTAGATATTCCTGTGACATATTTATTAAAGCTTCACTATCTGCCAGTTTGAAAAACATATTTTAAGAAATCTGCCAAAATAGTACTCTACATGGTTTTGGGAGATTCCCTCTCATTGCAACTCTGAGCCAGAAATTGTGATCCTTCATTTAGGAATGAGTAAATTGTGAATAATTCCGAAATGCTCTAAAGAGTTTAGAAAGTGAACAATATTTCTAGTTACCAAAACTTGGTGATAGAAAGAAACCTTATTTATAACTATGAATAACAGGATCAAATGAATGGCATCATTATTTTCCCTAAACGAAGTTAAGCTTCTATATACACCTGTTTTTTTTACAGTTTACCATTTGTGATGTCACATAAGGAAAAAAAATTCTCTTCCTACATTCGTTCCTACTTTAATTATCTCGATTAATACCATGAAAGGCCCTTAAAAATCAAAGTTACATCACATTCACATTTTAAATAATTTGTATTAGTTTATTTCTTCATTGCAAGTAATAAATTTCCCCAAAAATACTATTAACAAACTTACCATTACATTTTTAAATATTTTACCACTATCAAAATATCTGAGTGATGTTAAATGCTTATACTTCTAAAGTAAAATACAAATAGCACTTGATGTTTTATTTTGTATTCCTAATGATATCGCCAAAAATGTCAGTATGTGGAGATTTGAGTCAGGGAAGTGGAAAGGTACAAAATAATTTACATATCTATTATCATATGACTTATACATTAACGATCGTAACCCATCTCAGTCTTCAAAGACTGCATTGCCATAAATTCATAAAGGACACGATCGCAAGTAATAAAGCTTATTCTATCATCACTTACCTCAATATAAAAAAGATAAGACTTCTTCCTAGATCAGCATATCTTTCATATTCATCAATAATTGTGGATATCTGACGGTGACTGAGAAACTATTGATTGTCATTATGAACGATAAAATCTTGAAACAGAGTTGCGGTGATACGAAAATTATTAGCCATATTATTTTACTATCGGTTCTCCTTACGAGGTAAGTAATTATTTTCAAAGATATATTTCCCGATTTTCCTGTGTACTATTTCCAATTTTCCGACCAATTTTCCCATGGAATTTTAATTTTCCTATGCTCTGAAAGCAAATTAATTTCGGACAAATTGGACAACCTAACCACTCACTGCTGCTATAAAGCGTATGAATATCCACCACGTATTGGCTTCTAGAAAGAATTTTCATAGATAACTAGGTCGTATTCATTAAAAAAAATAAAAAATAAAAAACTGAATAAGTCCCAATCATCTTTATCACAACTGTATATGGAGAATGTAAAATCACAATACCATCTTTAGATGTTCAATAGCTATTGGAATCAATACTATTCATAAACTAATACAAACCTAATCAGGTTTTTTCGCCTCTCACTGCACAACTAATGTTTCTTTTATTTTTCTATCTTCATGGATTTTTCATGGACTTACCAATTATAATATTTTAGAGTCATTTGTTTTACTATTTAATTATATTTTTTATTTTTACAATTCATATTTTTCATTTTTCACCCTTATATTTAAAAAAAACTACTATTTTTTTAAAAATTTCAGTGAAGAATGACCTTTTCTGAAAAAAATTCCGTTTTTATCACGAATTTTTTTAAATAAAATGAAAAATATAAACAATATAATATAAATGTTGCAGATGCGTCTAATTATATAACAATAATCGTTACCACACATTTTTTTCTAAAGTTTCTAGACCTTTTTTTTCATACATAGTTTAAATTAATTGAAAACAATATTTGATTTGGGCATTGAAAACATCGCTGTACTAGAAGCATTATCCATGCACAAATGGTTCATCATTCCATCTTACCACTCATCATAAAAATTAGAATGATTTCTAAATTCTAATCCTTGAAAAGACGAGAATTCCCATCTTGGAGAAATCTGGGCACCTGTCTTCCTCCGAGTAAACAAACTCCGTGCTGATGATGGCAGACAGGAAGCGAGGGCTTTGTCAGAAGAAAGGGGGAAATGAGGCTTCTTATCCATTCATTTATCTTCTAAGGACGAAAATTCCTCTCAAATCACTTCTTTCCGCTCTGGCTGCATTCTTCATCGCATAACTTGTGCGGATTCTTTGGCAATATTCCTCCCAAGAAAGAGAATGCGTCCCAGGATTTTTGAAGTCGACGACTAAATAGGAATAACTAGGGTTTCTGCGAGGGAAGTGCCCAGCGCTGAGTCTTGGGATCATACCTTTTATGCTGTCAAGTGAGATATATAGCTATCCGGGGGATAAGGAATTGAAAATCTAAATTATAGGGCAAAATGTTTAATTATTTTGATAGAATGCATTTTTATCAGATTTTGATTCAAAAGATATAATTTTAGGAAGATTTTTAATTGACTAAAGAAGTGAAAAAATTTAAAATAATTTTTATGAGAAAACAAAATTTAGTTTTCCTTATGATTTTGAATTTCTAATCATGTTATTTAGTAAGAAATTATATTAATAAATAATTTCAATGACTATATTAATAAAATTATTATAACCATAGTTAAATAAAATGGTGTTTTTATGTAATTCTCTACAAAAAAAATTTTTTAAACATAATTTTAATTTAATTTTAAAGTTCAGATCCTTTTTTATAAATTTTTTAGTAAATTATTACGGTTGAATTGGTAAGAAGTCGAAAATAAATAAAAATACAAAAGTTACTTAATTTACAAAAATGACTGTTAGTATACTAGTTGCAGAAATTACTGTTGTTTGGAGGGAGAGAAAATAGTCAAAATCTGCTGCATGCATATGAACATTCGTATATGGTAAAATGTAAGGATCCTTTTCATATACAAAAAAAAATGTTTGTTTAATATTTTCTACACATTTAAACTCGTTTTTGTAAACATTTTCACCCCATGAAACATTCTTTTCTTTTATTACCTGAAATTAAAATTTTTTTCATTTGACAAAAAATCTACTAGAAAAATCATGTTGATGTATATCTTAGTCTAATAATTTTGTGTACGTTTAGAAGTTACTAAGATTGCTGTGTGTTAGGCTATATGTTCTATGAACGAACAGCTAGTTGGAAATATTATTTAAATTGACTCACTTATATCCTAAGAAGCTGGTCGGTAGCTGCGTGGTTAGCTTTTCTGAATCCTAGGCTGTTGGCCTCGGGTTCGAATCCCGGTTCGGTTACGGATGTTTTTTTCTCCCTGTGTTTCTCTGTCTTTCGTTTGAAATGACGAATGCATGTGGTCCATCCTGTAAATGGGTTTGTGGAGGTATGGCGGAGGTAATACTACATCATCGTGAGCCATTTCACATCTTGTTGAGGCATAGGGTTAGTCACCCATTGCCCACCGTTATATATATATATATATATATATATATATATATATATACTTCTTCATTGGTCTGACAACCCAGGGTGGGCCTTTGCCTTCCTCAGAAGTGCATACCAGGACCCCCTATTTTTGGACAAGGTCATCCAGTTTGTCATTTTTAGTGTTTTTAGGTCGTTTTCAAGGCAGTCACGCCATCGGAGTTTCGGTCGTCCTCTTCTTCTGGTGCCAATGGGGCGAGCCAAGAAAATTTTTTTGTTACCCAATTGTTGTTCATCCGGCTCAAATGTCCTGCCCATTTTAATCTTTGTATTGAGATAAATTTAACAATATCTGGTTCTTTATATAGTTTATAGAACTCGGAATTAGTTCTTCTTCACCATGTATTCTCATATTTTATTCCACCAAATATATGCTTCTTAAAGTTTTTCTTTCGAAAATGGAGATGGTTTCTTTGTCTTTCTCAGTCAATGTCCACGTGTATATATATATATATATATATATATATATATATATATATATATATATATATATATATATATATATATATATATATAATATATAAAATTCTCGTGTAACAGTTTTCGTTGCCATACTCCTCCGAAACGGCTTGACCGATTTTGATGAAATTTTTTGTGCTTATCCGGTATCTATGAGAATCGGCCAACATCTATTTTTCATCCCCCTAAATGTTAGGGGTAGTACAACCCTAATTTTTTTTAATTTTTTTAGGTTAGTTCTGTAAGTTCCTAATAGATGGCAGTTTAGCATCTAAGTTGCACAGGTATTCGGCAGATGGCGACGTGTTTATTTTTCTAGATTATACCATCTTCGAGAAAATTATCGTGCGCGCACAAGCGCGTGGTTAAATATAGAATTTACATATATTTTCATGATGTATAATGATACTATAACAATTTTTCGTGAATCATTTTCATAATTATACTTTGTATTGTGTTATTATTGTGCAGTATTCAGTTTGAATATTTTTAATATTATAAATAGTAAAAGAAAATTTTATTTATTACTGTTTTTCTCTACTAATTTTCATACCACCTCGAAAATATGTAAGTATTTCTTGATAGCCTTTTATTATTTTTTATTTTTATTTTATAATTTGATAATTATTTATTTATTCAGTAGAACATTTTGATCTAATTTATTTATTCAAATGATAAATTCTTTTAATTTTTTTTTATTTCAGTATAATGCCGCGGAAAAAATTTTTAGTTTTAATATAATTTAAAATTAAAATAATAATAGTTCGATGTCAATGTTATCTACCTCATTTATAACAATTTATTTTTAGATGTCTTTAATTTATATAGTATATTTTATAAGTAAGTCACTGATTACAAACTATAATTTAATATAAGATGAATAAAATGTAAATTCAGAAAGTATATGTTGATTTGTGCTTAATTTCAAAATTTCGATACTTTACCTATTACTATTAAATTTTGGTGAAACGTTTTATTTTTAATCTCCTATGAATGAACCTATTCTAAATTTTTTTAGAAAATATTAATTTGATTGAACCCAAGAATTAGTGAAAAATTGATTCAATGTATTTTAAAAACTCAGCCACTGCAACGCGTGGCTGGGTCAGCTTGTATATATATATATATATATATATATATATATATATATATATATATATAACGGTGGGCAATGGGTGACTAACCCTTTGCCTCAACAAGGTGTGACACTGCTACTCATTTATCGTTACCTGTTGCGCGTTTACTGGTGCAAGATCTTCGGATAGGATAAGATGCGCCGAAAATAAATAAATGTTTGATAAAGTCAAGTGCTTGAGGAATTATTGCTAAAAAACTAATTGAGAATGTTGAGATGAATGACTCAGAAGAACAAAAACATTAAAACAAATTTCTGAAAGTCAGAAAGAAAAGACAGATAAATGTTAAAATTTTCCTTTTATTTTTGAGAACCATGACAGTTTTATGAAATTAATGTCATTCTGACCAGGTTTTATTTGATTGTTTTTTGTACTTATTTTTTTTTAATTTTGGAACGGTCTGAAATGTCCACATTAATCCACATTTCCTTATCTGTTTCAGAAGCGAATGTATCAATTGTTTTTTTAATACTTTTTTCTCGTGATTTTGGATTTTTAAATTTTGCATCATCAGTCTTAGATTTATTGGTAATTGAAATCGATTTCTTTGTGCTATTGGAAGTTGCTGGTAAATTGGGTTTGGATGAAAAAAGTTGAAAGTGGAGCAGATATCGGTAAACTTTTCTTATTCACTGGATTATTGTTTATTTTTTGAGTTTGTTTGTAAGGAAGAAGAATAGGAAACGCTAACTTTTGATGTTCTGTTTTTTACTATTTGTCTTGCTTCCGGGAATGTACTATTTTGTTTTATTTTGGTTGCAAAAGCCTCTATCTCAAAGGTCCATATAGGAGCAAGATTTGGAAAATGCTGCATGTGCACCAGAACAGTTAAAACACTTGTAAATTTCTGAAGTTTCATGACCAGGTTGTGCACATTTGCCTCACATGGGATCAGTACAAGCATGTAGGAACATGCTTGTTGGGAGTGACCATATCTCTGACATTTTAAACACCTAAGAGGGTTAGGAATGTATGGAAGAAATTTGAAGTTTTTATAACCTGCTTTTATGGATTTTGGCAATACTGATGCCTGAAAGGTTAAGACAACATGTTGAGTTGGGATAAGTATAACGTCACGTAGAATTTCATACGACGTGTAGCACTAACTCCTTGATCACGTAGTTCTTCCAAGAATTCTGCTTCTGAAACATGAATGAAATCAGGGTTAGAAAGAACACCATGAAATGCGAATGAAAAGAGTCCTAACTTAAAAAATATTCGAATTTTGCAGTTATTATACATCGCTGCAGTTGCAAGTATCCTCTTCTTTAAAAGTCTTCCCCTAAGACAACTACGCAGAGAACTAAAATGATTTATAGCAGCCTAAGGACTTTGGGCTGTCCTTTACGTGTAAGTCTTGTGCGCTGTCCACCACCCAGGTTCAATCCCTACAACTGCTGAATAACGGAGATGGATATTACGTTTCTGCCTTCATACACGTCTATCTGGGAGGGTGGTTGGAAATTCCAGATTTTTCTCCTCCACACTTGAATACAGCCAATTAAAAAGTTCTTATGGAAAGCAAATGACGCGATGAATATTAAAAAGCCTTAAATCTGCCTTAGAAAGTTAGGTTGCTCATTACAAAGTACCAAAATATTGAATGAATGAAAAAAATAAGAAAAACCTTTTTTCTTTTATTGAATGCAGTCATTTGACTATCATCTACCAGATTATTCTGCTGTTGCATCAGCCTACTCTCCAATATCAAGAAATGTTTTTTTTAATTATCTCAATTGCTTAATTTTTTCAATTTAAATTTTTTTTTGGTTTTAACAACTCAAAATGCATTTGTTCTTGCATGTGCACCATATACACAGTTTAGGAATAATTTCAGGCTATGGAGAGAAGAGCAGATTTTCCAGGTGTGCCCTATTCCTTATAATGCTTTCATATGTAATCCAGTTTTTATCTCTAGATTTATCAGACGGTCTAAATAGGATTTTCTTTTGTATTGTGTAAGCTGAGATGTGCATATGATGAATCGATCATTCAAATTCTCCTCTTTTAATTAATATGATACCCATCTCGAATATTAATACATCAACCCTAATTTCCAAATGTGATTCATGAGGATTTATTGACTAAATCAAGCTTTTCCCCAATTTCCGATACTGTTTAAGATGAATTTGGCTCTATCACGCCGTTGATGGTATTGTTGCGCCAGCATACTTCTTTGTACCTAACCTTGAGTTAGCCTCTACCAGTTAGTGGAAGCTGTCGGTATGGGGCCTTCCTAGTTTAAAAGCAGGAATCAAGCAGAAGACCTCCAGTACTTGACCTGCCACCTCTAGAGATATCATTTCACTAGGAAGACATTGCAACCATAACTTTTTTAACTAGTCTCGGTAACCTTTTTGTGAGCACGATAAATCTTCGTTTAAGTCAGGATTCAAATTCACTACCTACCAATAATAAGAACAATGCCCTAACCAATCAAGCCACAACGGCCTTCACAGATTATTCTATAACATTCTATGGTATTTTTATTGAAAATACCACTTGTCATTATTTTTGCATTTTAATGCTTCGTTTTTATTTCCTTAAGAAGATGTATAAGAGAAGTTAATTATTTTAAATAGATTCAGAGTTTTTATAAAGAAGGTAGGGGAGAATATATTATGAATCAACTTGTAGTTGCAAATGAAAAAAAGGAACTTAACTTGATATTGCTGCGGATTAATCAAATTAATAAATTTGATTAAGAAAACACTGTTCCTTCACATCATTTCTTCTGACATTAGAGAGCTTTTTATAGACAGAATTGTCCCTTGGCTTTATCATCTGTTTATTCCATGTTCACGTAACATAGTAAGAAATATTTTATTTGCAAAACAAACTCAAAGCATCAGATCCAAATAAATACTAGAAAAAAAAAAGAAATGTCTCATCTGAAGCGAGTCGAAATTTTGCTCTTCTTTTTGCAATGTAAAAAATCTTTTCTGTATTTTTACATTTTTCTCTACAGATCTTCTAGCTTTGTATAGGTAAAGAAGCTGCATAAAATGTCTCAAAAATAATTAAATATTAATCAAATTACTCTGTGTCTGCCGATTTCTACCTTTCTGCACTATTCTATTTTACTGTCGTAGGCGTTAATGTCGACATTTTATTAAAATAGCGCTTTTTGTTTTTCTCTTTTCTAATGTAAATCTTATCTCAATTCTTATTAAAATAGTAAGCAAGCGTACCTTTCAAATTATTGTAATTCTCAAGGGATTAATTGTTAAGAGTAAAACGTGAAAATGGTTATTATAAGTGAGATTGTTGGCACTTTTCTTTTTTATACATGCATCTTGTAAAGAAGTAATTTTTAATGAAAAGTATATAACTGTTTTTATAACTCAGCAAACATATTTGATAAATTTGAAGTTGCTTGGATTTATATGTATGAGCATAACTTTTTCTTTTGACAGATTAATACTAATTCACTATGAATACTTTTTATTAATTAGGAGACTTACTATAATGGCACTATTCAACTAATTCATTTAATTTAAATTTAATTAAGATTAGTTTTAATTTTAATTAAATGGATTAGTTGAATAATATAGAAGTAAATTATAGAAAGCCTACTTGAAAACATTGTTTTAATTAATATTTATTTTAATTAAGATTAGTTTTAATTAAAATAAATATTAATTAAAAACAATGTTTTCAAGTAGGCTTTCTATAATTTACTGGTTTGGTAACACCCTTCGAAAAGGAATATCCTGGACTGGTTGTCTTGGGTTTGTTCCTTAACGACACTTGAATATATATACTCCTATGCGTATAAAAAAATTAATCGAAGACCATCGTATACATTAGATGTTAGTAATTCTTCACAAATCATTCAGCTGCAATGCTGTTCACTAGGCATTGTTAAATACTTTGTTACTTTCAATCATTATACCAATATGTTAGTATATTTTATTCATTGGACTACCTATAAAGGGAATATTTATCTGTATATGACCTGTATATTTAATTATCTCAATTATTGATTAGCTTAGCGAACTTAACTGTATTTGAGATTCTTAAAATTAAATATTTAACAGAAAAATTAGGAAGGACATTGCGTATTGTAATTGAATCTAAGAAACATTCATACTATTTTAAAAATATGTTATAAAGTGATATAAAATTGAGAGTAGAAATTTTTTGTAATAAAAATTTGACGAATTGTATAGAAATTATCTCTTCTAAACAATATATTTACACCTCTTTATTTTCTAAACATTATTCCAAATTTTGTAAATGAAAATTCAGAAAACTGAAGAATTTCCTTGTTGCCATCGTCAGCAATTTAAGTTAATGGATGAAATCTGAACTCTTAGAAAATAACTTTTATAGTTTGTAGTAAAAAAAGAAATATTTTTGGCACTGCCACAATTACATTGATTAAAATGCTGGAGTGTTTTCCTGGCTCATCTTTTAAGGGAGGAGGATTACTTTTCCCAGACATCTGCTTATTGTACCCTGAATTTTGTGTTTTAGAGTACTTCTCTGAAGTTGAGAGGTAGAATCCCTTGTAGTTTTGTGTCACACAAATCTCATTTTTTTTTCAACCACAAGAAAAATGATAGTAAACGCTACCTATTCCGTAAATAAGATTTTGGTCGTTGCTCAATTTTTCTGTCAGATGAGAAATATTACTTTCCAGGAACTGTATTTCTCTTTGATAACTTCCTTTGTAGAAAAAACAATTTATCTGAAAAAGTGGTAAAAATTGCCTCAAAACATTAATTTAGTACATTTGTTGTTAACAGAAGCTGCTGACTGTTAGAAAAATTCAAAATAACTACTATATATGTAAACTAATAAAATAATTTTAATTAACTATTAAGAGGAATTCTTTTAAACAGATTAAATTTTTCTATTTTAAATTTTATTTTATGGTTCAGTTATTTCTGTGCCAAATTGATTATTTTTCTTTATTATAATATTTTTTCATATGTTAAATTATATTTTTCACACAGACAAAATGGAAACATTTGCATAGAAACTCAAATATAAATTTAAAGATTTCGTATGCATATTTTGTTATCGGGTTGTTATATTAAAATTAGTTGGGATAGGTTTTTTATACTTGTTCACATTATTTTTTGCTTCTAACGTTATGAATTTTTCATCCTATAACTTAACATTCGAAGTTTTTTGTAAAGAATATTTAAATCAATCGATTACTTGTCTTATGGTAGACCTTTTTCTAAAAGGGTTTATCAACGCATCATAATAGGGGACACTTGGAAAATTTGCAAGAACCCACCCCAATATATTGGGCTTTAGAAATCAAAAGTGCAACTTCAATCACCTGTTATGCAACTGTGGTTTGGATCAAATGCGAGACCATCCACTCAGAATGACACTTCCTACCATTAGGGTACAGTGAACCCAAACCAACAAATAAACTATATGAAAAATTTAAATTAATATTTTATTTGGAAGGGAAGCCATCACTGTCAAAGCATAGGTACTTCCCTCATATTAGCTTTGTTTTCTCAATGAAAACATTTTTTAAATTCAAATTGTTGTAAGAGTCATAATCTAAGATGACTTTAAAATTTTGCATGTTCATTTTAAAGCAAAATTAAATCCTTTCAAAATCCAGATCTTTTGAAACAAACCTTATTTAAAAATTAATTGTTTTAAAATCAATTTTTGACGTAAATCGATCAAATAATTTTTAGCTCTGAAATTAATTAATATTTTATGCGTTTAATGAGAAATTTATGTCGATCCCATATGCTCTATATATTATACTTTTGTAATAAATAAAAAATTCTATCTTTTTATTCATTACAAAACCTCTTTTATTTATTACAATTTCTTATTTAAAGAAATTTTAAAAGTCATTACGAATCTACAATAACCCACTTTTTTTATTAATTTTTAATAATTTGAAAAAAAGATTTGTTAGGTTTTGTTTAAATATTTTACATATAAAGAAGTAAATAAAAGTGATGAAGAGACTTCTTTGCATTGTCTAATGAAGAAGACTTTAAATTAATTTTTCATGCTAATAAATTTTTATTGTTAGAAACGAAATAAAATTTCCATCTATCCATGATCGTGGTTTGATCAAATTCAGTAATAAAGCTATGTTACTACATTTATCTAAAGATTAATTTTTATTCAAAATTCCGATGTCAAATAGAATAGACAGCAAGAGTAATTTTTTAAAACTTTATCTTCAGTAGTTTGAAGCATTTTTTTAAAATAAAGTTAAAAGTAAATAATACGATCCCAAGAGTACCCCTTCAAATTGAGGCTATTTTACAATTTTGTGATCATTTCTTACACACACACATGAACTCTATTTCTATCGGGATCTGATCTTAAAGTAATTTGCAAATCACTAAAAAAGTTCACCAGCAATTGAAGATGCAATATCATGTATTTACCCCTGATCATCTACTTTCCTGCTTAGGACTTGAAAAAGAGGAATTGTGTTTCGAAGTCCTCTTCTCGTTTGTTCACGGTTTCATGGATCTGGTTTCGCCTATTGGTTAACCAGATAGGATAAGAAACAACAACTCTAGATACTGAACTCAAAAATGTTTGAACTGAAGACTAGAGAAGTATTGTTCCATGTAGCATCAGGTAATGCAACAATTTCAAATTCAGCAGTTTCTATGACACCGCAAATCAGATTATCTAAAAGAGAAAGGTGCCATTGTTAAACATTGATATAACTTAACAAGATTTTTCACACATAGTTGGCGATATTCAATGTACTTGCGATGTGGTTGCGTGGGAGAAAACTTGAAAAACTCTCAAGTGCCTTTCTTGATGGAAGGGTAGGCAAAAAGAAGAAACGCAACAGATGTTTACCAGATTGTTCAACAGCAGGTGGGAATGAAGCTTCTACCTTTCTCTTTGAAGAAGATATTTATTCCACATTTGGGCCTTGTTGAGTCCAAGTTCATCCTTGTTAGCTATTCTATTTTTAAAGCAATTTTAATTTTTTCCAAATGTTAAACTGTAAAGCAGTCAAATAATCTAACAGGTGGCAAGAATAACGCCATTAAGTAAACAAATACAAATTTTATTTTGTAAAAATTTATAAATTCACAAGTCACTTAATGGCATCAACTCTAAAGAAGCTATTGACTAAATAACTACAACATCTTCATTTTTTTTCCATGTCGTAACAATTTTAATGATACCAACTAATTCTAGAAATACACAACGGAGATTTAAATTTGACATTCTTCTCCGATCATTTCTACAGACTTCAAAAAACCACATGTCACTTAGAAGGAAAAAAGTGTACCACAAAATCTTTTCTTACCGTCGGAACTACAAATAACAGACGTGCATAATTTGAGAGGAGGGGAGGGGGCGCAAACACCAAGTGCGACAATCGCTTTCCTCTCGTCCCTTAATCGGATTGCTTCCGAAGAGGAGGGGGGTGTGCGTTGCCAGATCCCCGATGATCCGTTTGAAGAATGAATCACCGTTGAATAACGCGAAAACTGTTGCTTGTCTGGACAGAAGGGGGGGTTCGGAATATAAATGACCCTCCTCTCCCACTGTAGCTCGAATATATATAAATTTCTACCGTAGTCTTTGTTATTACAAGAGGATAAAGAAATTAGAATGAGAGGGGCATGCAGGGGAGAGGAGACTTTGCACCCGCATCTCTCCTGCGTCCGTTTTCCCTAAGCAAATTAGTTTCATTTTTTTTTTCAACTGTCATTCCGACGTTTTAAAAATGCAATCGCCTGACGTTTGAAAATAACTTCCAAAGAAGGTGAAGGGTTTCAACGACTCGTGCTCTTGGAAATATTCTCGTGATCTAAGCTATCGATGTCCCAACTTGGGTGATATCAGGCTCTCCTCGTTCGTACAAGATTTGAACGAAGAGCCCCAGTATCAGGTTAAAATTGCCCTTTACAACCAAATTTGATTACTAAAGGTCAAATATGAGAAGGTAGAATAAAAATTAAGTCTTGAATTATACATAAGATAAAAATGCGAATAAAATGGGAATGTTTTTATATTCTAGCTGTTGTTTAATATCACAGCTCAATGAAGCATAAAGAAACCGATTTCTCTACTTTAGCATTGGAAATTCGGATATTTTTAAATAGGAGATATATAAGTGATTTCCATATTGGCAGATAGTATTTTCATCCTTTTAGAGAATAGAAGGATTTTGTGAGAGGGTAAGAATTTCCCCTCACGCTGATTTTAGGTAGACACTCTACAATCAATTCTTTACACAAGTCCTATTGGAGCCCAAGGAATAAAAATAAAAACAATTTAATTTATAAAGACAAAAAATGCAAGCAAGGAGAAAAATTATTTTTATTTTCTCATTATTGCATTGTTATTTAATATCTAAATCCAGTGCTATCCAAATTAAGAAATATCTTTCTCCACTTAGGCAGGAAAAATATTTGGAGGGAAATCTAATTTTTAAGTCAGTTAGTTTTGATTCGGTTTGATTTTGGGGTTTTGGTCCTATTATCAATTTTGCATTCCATAAGTCAGATTGAAGAGAAGTGAATAAATATAAGGAGAGCTAAATTGTTATAAAGTTAAAAATGTAAATATATTAATAAAATTTTCTTATCATATGAGAATTTGTATTTCATTATAAACTTATTCTCATTATCATGAGAAAAAACAAAATCCTATAACATAAATATTACACAATTTGAATTATAGATTTTTTTCCACTCAGTTATTTGCAAATGCATATTCAGTCGATTCGATTGTAAGACTGAATTAATTTAGCAAGTCATCCTATCAAATGGTGTGTTTGATAATTAAATTATAGTATAAGAATGGTAATGCATCTCGAGAATAATTACAAATTAAAGTAACTCAAAATGGTAGAATCTTGTTATGAAACCATTTTATGATTAAATTTGTCAACATTCATAAATTATTTTAAACTGGATATAAACCTTAATGGGTACTGTACATAATCTTTGATAATTTTGCTTATAAATTTTATTTCTAATGCTGTAAAATAGCTACAAGAATTAATTTTATGAAATAGCTAAAAAATTTTATAATTTATACTAGGAATAAAAAATCAATATTCTAATTTTTAAGGCAGGCTAGGAAAATATAACCTATTTTGAATTACTACAATATTTTTCTAAAATGCTTTGTTCTTCTAAAGCATACGCATACTGCAGTGGATGCATATAAATCACATATCAAGCTCAATATCTTTAACAAATTGTTTACATTTAAGTTTTTTGCTACTATTGAAACTATGTTCATTGGTTTTTTCAATTGGTAACCACCTAACTGCCATTAAATTTACATTTTCCTTAAGACTTTTCTTAACTATCACTTTTATTACTTAAATCTTATTCTGTTAACAATTTATAACATTCAATACCACAAAATGGTAATTAACTTTCACCACAATTGAAAGAAACAGCGAAGAGATGCTGTGAAGTTAGTGATTATATTATTCTTAATTAATTCTAAAATAACTTCAAAGAAAGTGCCGACTGTCATACATTTTCGCCGATCTCTACCATGATCGCAATATTGTCTGCAATATATTCAAAGCAGTGTGGCTGAAACTCACCTTTAACCACAAAGAAATGCAATTATCAGCTTTCATTTTAATAAGTGCTTTTGTATTTTAACTGTGTACTGAAACATGTGCTGTTCTGAAACATGCTAATGGTAAGTGCCGAAAATAATAGTGCTCATTTTGAATTCATTGTGCGAAATATTATCTATGCATATTTCTATGTTTGATTTCTCCCTTTCGAATGGCGAAAAATTCTTTAATTAAGCATTGTATTGTTCATTTATGCTCAGTCAGCTAATTTATAAGTATTTAGTAATTAAAAGGGCATCATTTTGTTTTATTTTTCAAGGAACAACAAACCGCTTCATTTTAATATTTTAATATTTCCTTGATATAATCAATAAATATATTGTTGTAAGAGTGAACAATTTGAATTATTTAGTATTTAATAATATGATTTTAAGAAATAATTAATAACAAATATTTTACTTGTTATTAATTATTTCATGTATGTAATACTTACAATTATTCTTATTAACAGAGAAATTCTATATTTTAATATTATTTTGATAAAAGATTACAGGCATATGAAAGAAGAGAATCTTTCAATATAATCTCTGTTGGCTTAATATTTTATTCTAAGCTTTCAATCGTTAAACAATAGTTGATTGAAAATGATGTCCGAAATGACAACGATCATGAGCAAAATAGTTTAATTGATTAATATTCAAAATTTTATAAACAAACCGATCTATTCATTCCATTAAAGAAGATACTATACAAAAAATGGCACAAATGCCATATAATCCAGGATATCAAATTCTCAGTTTGGTGATTTCTTGGTGAATTTTCTTAGGTATCTGGCAACCTGTCTCTAATTGCGTCATAGAGGTGAAGACCTATAAAAGTTAAGCAAAAAATAGTATTTGGGCAATCCTAGTATTTATGCCATCATGTACGTCACAATACGTCATCTTGACAACATTTCTCCAACGCCAAAAAAATTCAGAATTTGGAATCCTAGATGATATGTCATCTGTGCCCAAATAATAAACATCCGGTGGCATAAATACTTATGTTTGAGACTAGAACAAGGATCTTAGCTAAAATGAAATGTATCAAAGTTAGTATAAATCGTAACATGCCACTTAACGAACTTTGTTGGAAAATGAAACTAGAATTTACAAATGATTCAAATTTTATAGTCTCTCTCTCTCATCTTGCTTCAAAAAATTAAACTTTCCAAATAGCTGCATTGAACTTGGCAAAATAATCACTAGTCAACCGACTGGTCGAAAAATCATCTTCTCGGAAGAGTCAGTTTCAGTTTAAATTGAAACAATGTTTCTCTGTCACCAGTCGTTATTATCGCTAGTGTTTCTTTAGAATTAGTTTAACAGCATTAAAGAAAACGTTAGTGTTATGGTCGCTTGAAACGCTTTATAATTTCATGGTTATCTTTCAAAATTGTGTGGAATTCTACTTCTACTTTCTGTACTTTTCTCATGCAGGTAATTCTTGTGCATATTTGGTATTGCATCATTAAAGAACTCACTCGTTCGAATCATAAACATATCCCTATATTCCTCAGCAGGGTTTTTTGGTCATCCTTCTTTCAAAAGCAAACTTCCGAATTTAATTTTAATTATATTATGTCGTAGAGAACCCATGCTGAACTTTTGACTCATTCTACGGTGTAATGCCCTTCTAAATTCAGTTAGGGCTGGTGATCATTTTCCCCAGAGGTATCAGATATGAAACTGAAATTATGAAAATGGACTGTTAAAAATTTTGAATTTCTTAGGCACAGGTGCCGTATAATCCATGATGCCAAATTCTGAGATTGGTGATTTTTTGGCGGATTTTCTTATGTATCTAGCAACCTCATTTTTATTACGTCATACATATGGAGACCTACAAAAATTAAGCATAAAATTCTATTTTAGTAACCATAGTACTTACGTCATCTTGGTAACATTTCTTCATTGCCAAACAAATTCAGAATTTGGAATCATGAATTATACGGCACCTGTGCCATTTCTTTACACAAAAAGAAACTTTTCATAAGAAAAATAATACTAACTTTTCAATTTCAACTAATTTCAATTAATTGAAATTTCAACAATTAAAAGAAATCCGATTCTCGTATCCGTTTAGAAAGTTTAACCATATCAAATTCAATAGTCAAAAATTGTATCAATCATTTTTTTAAATAGACACGATTTTTCGTCAGCCAAAATGTTATCAAAATGAGTATAAGGGAGGAAATTGTGTTACTGTGTGTACCCAGTGTTTACCTGGAACTACAGAATTCGCTTAAAAAAGACATCACTATTGTACAGAAAAATACTGGCAGTTACAATAATGGTACGAAATAATATGATATATTTTTCTAAAATTTCCTTTCTCGCTCTTATAAAAGAGACAACCGAATTCTAAGTGTAATATGGTCAAAATATGAATTTAAGATTATGCTTATACAGTATAATAATAATAATATTAGAAATTATTAGTATGAAATATTCAACAATTAGAAATTACGAGTAAAAGCAAAAAATTTTGTGTGTGTGAATACTAGAATGAAAACTGTCTTAGGAATTGGGAATGATATTTGGACCAAAGAAATAAAAAGATGACTAAAAGTTTGATAAAAAAAAAAATATCAAATTACCCGATCAACCAGGAAAAATTTACTTTATAAATGATTCGATTTATTCAGTATTACAAAATGGGCTAAATTAATGATATTTCTTGTTAAAACTTTATTATTATATTTAAGTTGAATATAACGTCTTATCAGGAAGAAATATCGCTAAGCTATATTCTGGAAAAGGTACAATTCCATTATATACCCATACGATAATCACGGAATTGGGAAAGAAAAAAAAATCGCAATTACTATCGACAAAATTTGCGTCATAAATTGCTTAAAAAAGACTTACATTTTTAGAAACTACTTAAAAACTGGTACAAATATTTTATTTTCATATTATAAATTAAATGAATATCACTTATTTTCAAAACTTAATTGAAACGTCAAAGTTTATTTCTAACTGAAACTGCTTAGCAACCGTTTTGATGTTCAATTGCGGGGGTACAATCGAATAGTATCAAAATAAAGAAATAATTTATTAAAGTATCAGACTCTCACAGTAGTGAAAAAGTCCCAAGTCTTCATTTTTTTAATCAATGCTTTGAGGATTATATTATTTAAATGCAAAAACTTAATAAGCAAGTGTAATATGAAAGGGACTAAAGTAACTAAAGTAAAATATAAAAAATAACAACGGTTTATTGCTTAACTGAAAACTAAACACTAACTCTATATAAGAATAAGAGAAAAAGAAGATATTGAATTAAACTACTATAATACGTTACGATTAATTAGTTCTGTAGACTAAAGAATTATTAAATATAGCTGCATGCCTACTAGTTTTGAAATACGTTCAATTAACTAGGTTGACGACTGAGCTGGCATCTCACACTCCAAGCCCCATTAACCAAAAAACATCGAAACTTATAGAAGCTTAAGCATTCATAAATCTCCTTAGCACAATGATATATATCTGTGATGTGATCAAATATCAAACCCTCTGGATTTTTTTTAAAAAATAAGTAAATAAATAAAAACTTCCACGAAGCTACTACGACCCACAAACAGAACATGCTGTAAAAATTATTTTTAAGTAATTAAAGAACAGCAAGTAAAAATTTTCGATCTCATACTTAAAAATTAATTTCATTTGTCAAAACCTGATACTGTAATAAGGAACCTTGGTTATAAAGTCAGTTATAGAAAAGGAAAGCGGTTTATTTTTCTTTTTGTATAAGAGTCTTTCTCCTGAAAAAACTAAAATAATTTTTTTTTCTATTCAAACCTAGGTATGATGTAATCAACACTCAGTTTTAAATGTTTCAGAAATTAAAGGTGAATTTTTGCCATTAATAAGAAGCTTAAGTGAAATGAGTGGTGTGTTTTTAGTAAAGGTGGATTTTTATAAAAAAAAAACTATCATTTATAAATTTATTCTTTTAAGAATAAAAAAAAGTTAGGTAGTGTTTCGTCTTATTTCTTAAAACAAATAATTAGTTTTATAAATATTTTGGGATAAAATTCATATTTAAAAAAAGTTATTGAACACAGTTGCCTATAGAGAGGGAAAATTCCATTTTGGTCTTTCATCGCTGCTGAGAGTAGAGACATCTGGCGTCACCTTTTCCAATCGCATCTTACAGGAGCATTATTTTTCTTCAACAGAATAATCATCCTTATAATAGAGAGATTGCATGTCTCGAGTTCCGCGAATGAAGATTTCTAGGGTTGCTTCATAATATTCGCAATGACAGCCAAGATTTGGCGCTACAGAAACGGAACGCATCACGATTTTATACCGGTAAAAACACCGCCGAAATTAGATTCAATTAAAACTCAGATTAACTATAAGAGTGGTTTGATACTAATTTTAAAAGTGTTTTTATATGAAGTCACTGCTAGTATATTATGAAATCTTAACAATATTCTCAAACTCTAAAAGTCATGTTTTGCTTAAGAAATGATTTATGAAGTTGATTTTTCATAAGAATTGATATTTTCGGTTAGTATCTTATTTAGAATAAATGTAAATGTTTCTCTGAACATTTCTTTAGTAAAAGTTGATAAATAGTAAGAAAATTTTTGGAATCAACGAAATTTGTTTTAACATTTAGAAAATTATATTTACGTTTTTACGAAAATTTACCGCAGTTTTAAATACCAAGTATGAACCATTGTTCAGTAATAAGACATAGCTCTCCTGAATTAAAGGCCCTAAGTTTAAAGTCTATCACTTTTGAATAACGGAAGAGGATCTATGTTATGGTTTTGAATGTCTTGTCTTTTGCGATTAGAGCTTGGAACTTTTCCTGATTGTTCTTTTGCAATACATGAATATAGCCCATATCTATGAAAAATTCTCCTAGAAGATAAATTATGTGGTGAATATTTAAATTCCTTTAAATGGCCTTAGGCTGCTAGGCTATCCTCAACATGATATCAAAATACCAAGTTCATGTGTTAGTATCAAATACAAATTACAAACCTGGATTTCTAATATAAAACCTTATTTTAAATTATTTTTATTAATTATTAATAAAGCTTATTAGCCTTTATAATGAAGGTCACTGATTTGATGCCAGGCTCTATTGCAAACAGGTAATGCATTTCTATCTGCACATATATTGGGCCATTTGACACGTATGTTGGGTTCTTTGAAAATTTTTAGGTCTTCCTCTCTCAGTATATAGTAACATGTGGACACGGTCCATGAATCTATGAAAATGTCAAAAGCCAATGTATAGTGGATATTCATTTGTCTTATAAAACTTCAACTGTAATTATAATCGAATTTAGGCAATTTTGATGGATGAAAATAAAGTAAAAATATAAATTGGGCAAGAATATTAATTATTAGCGATTGTAATTAATTGTAAATATAATGCCCTACATGTGAATATTGGTATATTTTCATATGAGATATTAATTAAATTTGTTATAAATTTTGTTTATGTTAATATTTGCCATGAAACGTCTTTATAATTTACTTGCGTGTAATTTTATAGTATTTTTATTTTCTAAATCAAATTCGACTGACTATCTGTATCTTAAAAATTATATATATATATATATATATATATATATATATATATATATATATATATATATATATATATATATATATATATATATATATATATATATATATATATAGTTGCTTGTATTTTCTTCTTTTATAATTTTATACTATTTCAATTTTTAAACAAAAATGTTGCTAATATTTTTAATAGCATTTTGATATTATTTATAATGATAGCCTGTTTTATAAAAACAGGAAAACATTCGTAACAGGAAAATATTGCAATGATTTTCTGTTTTTAAAATTCATCACCAGAAAAAAGAAAAATACGTTGGTGAATACATGCGCATATTTTTCATATTATTATTACTCAAATATATCCTATGAATTCCACAAAAAGTCTGTCACATATAGTTGCAAACAGCTGATTATAATTTATTTTTTATATACTTTTGCAAATTTTATACCAATTTTTAAAATTAAATAAAAATAATCTGATATGGTTTCACTTCGTCTGAAATTTGATTGAAATATTTCTAAAATAGAACTCAAAAATATATTATTTTGCTGCATACTATTTAAAATCTGCATCATTTTGAATATTTATCCTTTTTAAAAAAGTATTGCCATAAAAAAGTTACTGGTAACCACTGTTTAAAAATAATTAATATTATGGCTGTTATTCTATTGTTATTTCATTTGAATATAACTTAAAATGTTTTATCTTACATAGTTGTACACAGCATCATATGTAATACATATACTCTGAGGACTGATAAACTGGAAAAAAATATATAAGTGTTACGTACAAAGAAGAATTTTCTGATGACGTTTGCCACAATTCAACATAAAATAATGGCATATTCCATGATGTTACTTCTGACAAATTATTCAAACTTTGTATACACAGTTTATTCTTGATTTAAAAATATCATTGTTAATACTGATTGAATCAGACTCATTGATATTAAATTACCCAGTCAAGGTTATTTGCTAAAAAAAAAACTACTTTGACAAAAACTGGAGAGCTTATTAATCTAAAGTCAGAGGGTAAAAATTCTTTTATAATAAATTTAATAGCATAATAAGGTCACTTTAATAAAATTTGTCTAGGTGTCTATAAATTATATTAGCTATTTTGGAATGATTAGTCAATTATACAAAATGTCATTGTTCATCAATTAAAATTTTTTAAATCAGCCTGATTCATATTAAATTTCAATGCCTAAACAATCCGCTCATTAGGAAAAATAAAATCCTGAATAAAATAATAAAGCTCACATAATCCTTACCACGTGTGAAAAAATTACATAACGAAAAATTAATTGTATAATTTGCATAGCTGATAAAAATTTGAAGGGGACATCACATACAACAGTTGTAAGGGTTTTGGAATAATGGCTCAATCATTATCAATCTAAACTGAAATTTATTGTCCCTTTTTGTGTTTTACGGAAGGTATATACTATTATAGAAAATAAAAATAAAAAATACTAAAATCATGTTTTTCTTTCTTATTTTAACTTTTTTCTTTGTATCACAAAATGTTACTGCAAATAAAATTCGTTTCCATAAAAAAGTAAATGTATTAAGTTGGCAATTCAACAAAGTAAATATATTGTGGTCGGTTATACCAAGTTTTAATGTGCCACGGAAGAGAATAAAAGTAAATATTCGAAGGATTCATGTGAAGATGTCATTTTTCAAACGTCAGCTCCGTGCTAGGGTCGTATTTAATTTCCTCCTCATCGTGGGAAATGCTGAGAAAGGGCGATTTCGTGCCAAGTATGGTCACTCCAACCTTCAGCAGCCTCCAATCTTCCTATGACACACGCCATGCTCCGCAAAGCACCGAGTTCCCAGATTTCAGTTTGACACGCCAAGTGTTTATCGAAAACACACCGGAATTCAAGATTTAGTCTGAGAAATTCTTCCGTATTATATTTTAAAACGTGTATATTTACGTAATGGTCTTGGATATCCTATTTTATGTCATGCAATTGGAGGATCAATTGGTAAAAATATTATGTTTACCTGTTTTAATAGGAATATGTGGATAAGAGATCGGAAATGAAGCCCCTACCTGCAAATATCTAAAATTTTGATGGTAGGTATAATGCACTTCATCAAAAAGAAGAATTGTTTTCCGGAATCTGATGTTATGATTAATAAATTACTTTTAAAATATGTTATGATATATTCATGATCATTAAATTAATCCAGTGGGAGATGTTAATGGTATTTCCCTAGTGACTGTTTCGTCTGTTAATTATAGTTGTATATTCAAATAGTCAAAAGGAATAAAACAGAATAATCTTAAAATACAATAAAGTCAAATGCATTTGCGTGAAATTTATAGAATATAATTTTTTATATTGTATCTTTGTGTTACAAGTCATCTTAAGTAAAAACGTTTTCGTTACATTGCCATTTAAAACAATTTTAAAGTGCTTTTGTTCCTTCCAAAATGCACTTTGTTAAATGAAATCAAAGGGACCATTTAAGCATTTATGGGAAATTTTAAATAATTTTTACAATAATTTTTAACACAAGTTTCAATTTTATAGTATTTTTCCTACTCTTTCAGCATAAAATGAATGTTTAATATTTTCCCATGTGCTAAAGAAAAATATAAATTCGAATTATTTAAAGGTAAATAAAAGTTTTGCGTGGTTTTTGCAATTGAAATTATTTTTTTGAACTTCCGTTAACTGCATGGAGCTGCTGGCTGAAGACTATCTGCATTCAGTTTAACAGCTCATGGGTTCGATATCCCCCTTGGACATGGATGTTATAACAATTGGGAATCTGCTTGAAAAACATATATCATAATCAAATTATTTTGTTACCTGCAAACATTTTTTGATTTTATAAATGATAGCAAGAAATGACAGGCAACAAAACCAATTTCATAATGAAAATGCTTGCTTTAACTTTAAATAATAATAAATCAAGAAAATTAATTGATCCATTATGCATGATATATTTTGATCTTATTGTATAACATATAGAAGCAGGAAAACTTTTAACACTTTGCTACTTTTCTATGAGTTTCTCGATTAAATTTAATGGCTATTTAACATTTTAAACAATTTTGTGATTAAAATTAAGCATCAAAAATCAGTAATTGAGAAAATTATCATAAAACGCCATTAGCCCTAAATCCTCTCTGAGACTTTAAAAAAGTCGTTATCTTGAAACAGAAATTTAACAAAGAAGAGAGTTTTGACAAAGCATCTATTGAACTACAAGAGCTGCTCTTTTCCTTCGTGTTTTGTGCAGTTAACAGTTACTGAACTTAAAAATTTACCAAAGCCTATTATCCAATGAATTTCTTCTGGAAAACTAGCAACATTGTTATTAAGAACTTTCATCATCCCATTTTGATATCTATTCCAAGTACTGAATATAATTTAGAATCAAACAGCAGGGAAATTACAAAAAAAATATATATATTTTTTCGAATTATTTTTTTAAGATTTCTTTTAGATTATTAAGTTATTTCAACACACCAAGCTATATCAATTTTTAGATAAACAGCAAAATTCTTTGCATTAAAAATCCCAACATTCTCTAGTGTAAATATTTCTTAACAGGAAATAAAAATGCGGTTACAGTATCCAATTAGGCAATATTTTTTTTTTATTTTCATCAGATAGAAGTGCATTTGTATATTTTGAAAATGAAAATATTTGAAATAAAAGGAAGCATTCCACAGCCTAAAATATAATTTCCGGTTTGGTCCTCAGTTGTGCTCAGAGAAAAGGAGGATAACTCTTTTCGTGTACACAATATTTTTCCTGACAAGTAATATGTTTGGCTCATATATTTTCTTGAGATGGGGTGATCATTTTTTGTAAAGTTAATTCCAGAGCGTCAATTTTTTGTATACCTGTTAACGTGTAACAAACGAGGATATAAATTTCAAGGAATTCCGAGAAAATGCAGAGGGATGTTGGCAAGAAATATTTGTTAGCGACTCGACTGAGAAAGATTCCAGTTAAAAGAACTCCTTTGAAATCCATCTTATTCAGGTACCTAAGCCATTTTGCAACTTGATCCACTTAAATTTTGTTTGTAAGTTTTCTTTTTATTTGAAAGGAAAATGTATGATTTTACAAAATAATTCCTATGAAGACATTGTACATCTAATAAGAAATATTTTCATTGAAATAAATAAATATCTAATTATTATTTAAACACAAATCAATAACTTTAAATATTACATATATTTATATGTCCCTTATGAATATTTGGATAATTAGGGTTTATCAAAAGGTATAAATTATATATTTTTTCAATCTTACAACTGTGAAAGATACATTTAGGCAATTCTAAGTAAAAATAGCTTTCAGTTATTTTTAAAACTGATATATTGCTTACATATTTATTTTCATTCTACTCTTTCTTATATTTAGTAGATGTTAAGCATTTGAAACCTCGTAGTGGGCAGCTTAACCACTAAAAGCACTTGTAAGAGATTTTAATATCTAACCTTACGGAAGGACTATTTATAAATAGTGGTTCGTATAACAAGGAAAAAGGAGAAAACCCGGAAAATTCCCCAGAAACCTACCAATTCAGGACTGGATTGCCACCACATACGTTTGAGGTCCCCATGGTCTAATATTAAAACAGCGCTCTTCAGAAATAAAGTATCTTAGCTCAATCCTAGTCACTGATAAATATCGAGAGATATATATTGTATTTCCCCATGCACTTCTATTGAGGTGGGTGCTTGAGAGTTTTATGAGTTTCCTCCTTTTTGACCCATGAATATGGCCACTTTCTATGGAAAGTCCTTTCAAAAGACAATTTACGTGATAAACATTAAAATCCTTTGTATTAGGCCGTTAGATTGACCATAACGTGATGCCAAGCTCTTACTCTGACAAGACGGGGATACAGAAGGTGGAAGCTCAGCATCCATCTTCCATTGTTCTTATTAAAATGTAATATACTATCTGACATTAATCCTTGCAAGGTTTTTCTTAGTTTTTCTCTGATTATTTCAGAATTTTTATTATAAATCTTAACTAGCAAGCCGTAACTTTCAGAAGAAAATGTATATTTGTTATTTGAGAAAAAATAGCAATTTTAAAAAATAATGATACTTACTATTTCTTAAACGATTCTTACTTTTTTTCGAAAAACTGTTTTAAAACACTATAGTTTAACTGAGCAAAAACAGTACTTTACAAAAAGGAAAAATAGTGAATACCGTTACTTTTTAAAGATTGTATTGTGGGCCTATAGAAAGAATAAGAGATCCTAAGCCGTGTACATTTCTCTCTACTCCTAGTGGTAATGCATAAATAAAATTCCTAGTGATAATGCCTAAATTATACTCCTAGTGATAATGCATAAATAATACTCCTAGTGATAATGCAGAAATAATACTCCTTGAGGTAATGCAGAAATAATACTCCTTGAGGTAATGCATAAATAATACTCCTAGTGTTAATGCATAAATAATACTCCTAGTGATAAGGCATAAATAATACTCCTAGAGGTAATGAATAAATAATACTAGTGTTAATGCATAAATAATACTCCTATAAATAATACTCCTAGAGGTAATGCATTTTAAAAGAGCAAAATCAACAGGCCTTAGTTCTTGAAGCGAGCAAAATTCAGAAGTAATTAGCTTTGTAGCATAAGTAAATGTACAGTGAATTTAAGTCAAGGTCATTTACTGTTTAAATTATTTAAAAACACTAGTGAAAATTCTCGAATGAAACTAGCCCTACGTTTCTATGTTATCAGAAGACCAATATTCTGTTATACGTTTCATTCCATTCCATGCACCCATTCTCAGTTCTCTAAATTTTCGGTGAGCACTCAGAATAAGGTTTATATTTATATTGATTCAGCAATATTCCTATATCGTGTCCTATATCTATAAACTGTAGCTCTTAAGCGAATTAACCGTCGCATTTTAAGTGATAACATAGAAATAAACCAAACTAAATCACACTTTAAAGAAGATCCTTTTAACAAATCTTACAATCATTTTACAAGAAGATAGAGATCTGATTATCTCCGCTCCGTCCATCTCATGAAACCCATTCATCACATATCACCTCCGTGTTCTTAAAGCGGAGTGAAGAGATTCGCTCAGCTCAAAGGTAAAAAGAAAGACCACCAATCTTCTGACGGATGAGTAATAGCTCCTCTCGCCCAAGGCAAAGAAATGGAGAGCATTTATTCAGCCTGTAGGGAATACGCGATTCATTTGGCCATCGTGTACGAACGTTACTCACACCATAAAGGATTCTCCACCAAGTTGTCATTTTGGAAATATCTGCAATTTTTTTTCTAAGATCTTTCCAATAACACTCCTAAACCATACAAATTGAATTTAGTTTCCAACAAGAATTTTTATTCATATTTGATCTTTCAAAACATGGACATGTTTCCCAAAGTTTATTTTTTGCGTATAATTTTTAGTAATACACAATCGATTTTTTCAATTTTATGTCAATATTTTGATACTTTCCATGAATTTAGACAAGAGGTTTCAAGATTAATAATATATGTGTAAATTCATCTAGAAAAGATTTCTTGTTGTTTAAATTTCTTTACAGCGATTATTTAAGTTCTCGAAGTTAAGTTTAGACAGCATCCTGGAAATTTATTTTGGTCTTTCTGATCTTGTTGATGGAAACAAATATATATATATATATATATATATATATATATATATATATATATATATATATATATATATATATATATATATATAGATAGATAGATAGATAGATAGATAGATACATAGATACATAGATAGATATTTGTGTGTGTGAGCTATTTTTCTATCCCAAAGTCCGTAATAATATATTTTAGTTAAAAAAAATGTTTCTAATCATTGAAAATTTAAATTCATCTGCATTGGAATTATTAGCCAATGTTCGTTTCGTCTTTCTAAAAGGAGATACTTTATAATTATGCCATCAATGATAGTACATGAAGGATTAGTGTCTAGCCTTCACAGGTCGTATATTTGAG
Organism: Latrodectus hesperus; assembly: GCA_037975125.1. NCBI lineage: Eukaryota > Metazoa > Arthropoda > Arachnida > Araneae > Theridiidae > Latrodectus > Latrodectus hesperus. The sequence goes on from CM075858.1 coordinate 50,484,639, forward strand.
TCTCACGTGTTGGTTGTCAGTAGTAATTTAAAATACATTTTAATGCAAAAATATATTATTCTGGTTAAATTAACTTCCGAATGTAAAGTGGCAAACCATGGTAACATGTACTTAAAAATAATTATGGAAAATTCTCTTATTATTATGCAAAAACATTGCATGAATTTAAAACAATTATAATTTTTTTCATACAATAAGCTATTGCTTAATTTGCACTTTAAGCATTAATGTTTTTCCCTTAGTATGTATTTTTACATAGGCGTATATACTTCTCCCTATAATAAACTTCATAAGACAACATATATAAAGAGCTTCTAACATATTTATTTCCAATAAAATCTAAATTATTCATTTCATTCATAAATATAATGAAGACAGCGACAGCTAATTAAAGAGCCCTAAGTACAATTGCGCAAATCTTGCAATGAATTGTTAGTGCTTTAGCTCTTACTTCAATGGTTCATGGGTCTCTGCCTCGAGTCTCTGCCTCGAGCTTGAATCTTTGTAGAGATATGAAATCTACTTAAGACAGTAGCTGTCGACCTCGGTGTGCAAAAAAAGGATCGTTCAGCGACAATCAAATCACGAAAAAAGTTTATTGTTTCTTATTAAATATATTCTATACCAGTTTATAATTCATCATACAATAAGCATTTAAATAGTCAGAACTAAAATAACAATGAAGTTTCAAGTATTATCTTATAATATTTTGGGCTATGAGAGTAAATTGCGTTTATATATATACTAATATTACATTTGCAAAAAGATGAAAAATTTTGCTATTTGTTTTTTTAAAAAAAAGGAATTTAGTTGTGCACATTACCTCTTCAGTCGACCGATGACTGAATGGTTAGTGTTTCTAACTTCTAGTCTGTTGGTTCCGGATTCGAATCCCAGTTAGAGCGTGGATGTTTCTTTTTTTCTGTGTTTCTCTGTCCTTTCTTCTGAGATGATGTAGGATTGTGGCCCACCCAATAAACGGGTTTGTGGTGGTATGGCTTGGGTAAGTGGTATGGCTTGGGGGGCTACTCGCCCCGTGACGTGGTTCACACCGGGTAACGATAAAAGAGTAGCAGTTTCCGATCTTGTTGTGGTGAAGGGTTAGTTACCCAGTCCCCGCCATTATATGAAAAAACATTACCTCTTCAAAAACCACATAAATTAATTTGAACTCGTTGTACAATTTGTTGCAATGTATTACAACCTAATAGTTATACAAATTGTTAGGTTATCAAAGATTTTGTTGATTGTGAGATAAACAAAATTTAAATGTTTCATATTGATCTAATAAGTATTTGAATTGAAAAAATTTTAATAGGTAAAATAGTGCTTATTTGTATTAGTTCTTAATTTCTTCTATGACATAATTATTATTGCTAATTTTTGCAGCAGCTTGTTGCCAAATAATCAGAGCATATCCATATATCAAGTAATCAGAACATATATATTTTTTACAATCATAATTTAGGTAGTTAAATAGTAATCATTATTTTATTTAATCAAAATATGAGTGTAAAAAAGATGTTATTTTACAACCATTCTGTGTCAAAAAGATGATACCTAAAAATGGAAAAATGAAATTGGCAAATATCTTTTTTCAAATTTGATTAATTTCACTAAGCATATAGACAAGATAGTTTCATAAAATAATGTGATTAACAAGAGCGCTGTACATGAATGTTATAATTAAAAGAAACATTTACATTAGAAATAAAGTCTATGTCCATTAAAAATATAAAATGAAGAATGATGGTAAAAATGTCATCTATATAAATTTAAAAGATCTAATAAGAATATACGTGAATGAAATGTAATTACAATTTAAATAGTCGGCAGTTAATTATTTTACTGTAAACATATATCTGGAAAAATAACCATTTTGAAAAAAAAAAAGAAACGTAAAATGTTTGTTCTGCATATTAAAAAAAATTTAACTTACGTGTTATGTTCAAATCCTAAAACAAGCTTCAGTAAACTTTTTTCACTGCCTGTTTAAATAAATTTTCTGAAAAATAAAAATCCTTTTATGGAAGTTTGATAAATTATTGTTAAATTATGAATATATTTTGAAAGAGCGTGCAGCTTTTTCGCTATGAAAATGAATGATCACCATTTTTTTCTTAATATTTTTATTCTTTTAATAAGAAATAATAATTTTCCCAAAAAATGTAAAGTAGAGAAACTTTTGAGAGCTAAAAAGTACATAAAATTAAAATTAATAAAAATTTAATTAATAAAGAAAAGGGAGTTTACATACATTAATGTAACATGCTTTTAATTAAAATCTATTTTGGTTTTTTTGTTTCAGTCATTAGGTTTTTTATAAAATTATATTGAATAGAAAACACAAAATTAACAAAAATGTTTTAATTGATTCTCTTGGAGTCTGACTATTTAATGGATAGTATATACAGTATATTCACAACATATTGATCTTAGCTGAATAGCTACAAAAACTTACCGATAAACTTAGTGATTTTTCAATTAATATAAATGTAACTATCTAACATATTCATATGAAAAGTATTCAGTTATTACCATTGCACATTTTCCCATTTAACATAAAATTTTATTTAAAAAATTAACTATAAAAATTATAAATTATTAATTTTCATAAAAAATACTTTTACTAATTATTGAATTTAATAAAATTTTATTTATCGTGTTATTCGTGAACTTAATATGTACAGATGCAGACAATATAAAAAACCAAAGTAAAATAAAATAGTCAAGAACTTAAATTCATTAACGCTGTTCAGGGGAGGATAAATATGTTATCTATCATATATAGTAAAATATATAGTCTATCATAAATGTGAAATATATAGTCATCATATATAGTCTATCATAAAGTCTCTTGCAAAAAAAAAAGGATCCTAAAATTCAAAATTGCTTACTCTCTCAACTATTCTAAAAATATAAGTAGGAAAATAAAAATGGATAACAACAAATTTGATTATTTTGTTGAATATTTTTTTGTTTCAACAATACTGTAATGTATGATATCGGTTGTAGTAAATATCAATTCATGATATTGATTTAAAGCAAATTTTTGCGCTTATGTTAAGGATGAAATTGGCCTGTATTTACTGAGCTACTTTTTTTTATTATAAGGAAAACGTCTATCATCAAAAGTTTCAAAAATTTCTTTGTTTTTATTTTGAGACAAAGTTTTGTTAAAATTAGAATTATCTTATTTGTTTCAGAAACTAATTTGTCTTAATACATAGTATAATAATAATAGGTATAAATATATAATCTCCCAACTACACCTCGTTTTCCTTTTTTTCAATGAAAAAGGTATACACAAATTGAATTAATTTGTTTTATTTTCTGCCACTGCAATTTTTGTCAGAAATATTACATCAACAACTAAGATATCAATAGCTGATATAACGTAATTTGTGAAGAAAAAAACAAGATAACACGATGACAAGAATAATGTCTAGATTCATTAATAAAATGAGAATTATGGTAATGAAACATATAAAAATATAAATTAAGATTATTAAAAATACTATGGTGAATACGCTATTAAGCATTTACAGGAAGAGTTGTATCCTTCTGATTCTCTGTGTTGATGGAGAACAAGTGAAACATAAATTGTATCTCTCACATTCTAATTGTTGTATAAATAAAGTTAACATGAGGTTGTCATTTTTTCTATATCAATAAATTATCACGCTAACAGGATAATTAAAAGAGTAGAACATGAACAGAATTGCATATTTGTTTTTTAAAAAGTATGAATTATATAAAAAAATTATTGAGCAATTGTTTCAGCAATTTAGTGTACAAGCTTTAATTATCTTCATTATAAAAATACTTTTACATTTTTTGATTGTTCACTTTCGGCAAATATTAATCATCGAAATCCTAGAAAGCAGAATCAAATGTTTCTAAGCAATGATAAAGAATTATACAGAGCTTAATCCACAAAGTCCGTATTTAATGAAAGCAATGTTTCAGCATTTCTTAAAAATATTCATGATTGTTAAAAGCAAATTCCATGCACAAATAATTAGATAAAATATAGTCATATTCTTGACTAGAAGTAATACATTATATTTTGTTTCGAACTCATTTTTTAATCATAAATTTATATTGGTTGTAGGTCAATATACTTCCTTACATTTGTATGCGAAGTTAATAAGATTCTGAATGAAATTCTAATATTTTATTCTTTTCTTTACATAACAGTAATGACTGAACTAAATTTGCCTTGACTTAAATTCACTGTAAGAAAAGATTTTATTGAAATCAATATTTCTCTTTTTTTTAACAGCGGAAATTTAGTTTGAAGAAAGTTTCTTAATGGTTTATTATATATATTCATTTGTTTCATGTAAGTGGTATTTATTGTTGCTATTTTTCTCTTCACAGGTGAATGCAATGGTGGCCTGGGGATGGAATCAGGCAACATAAAAGACGAAGACATCAGCGCCAGCTCGTCTTACATTCTAGCAAACGTAGGACCACAAAATGCGAGGTAAGTAATTTAACTTGTACGCGATCTTAAATTTATCTTATTCATTGCATTAATTACTTTGTATCAGATGCGCCACAGGCTCTAATGTCTTTTGTGAGCCATAGGGGACATTATGGTCTTTCATTCAGCAGTTCATAGGTTCGATTTTATCACGAATATGAATCTTTGCAGCAGTGCAGAATTATTTTCATATTGCAGATATCAGACAATTTGACCACCATTTGGATTTACAATATATTGTGTACACCAAATTTTCTTATATTGTCACATATTGGTGTGAAATCTTATCAGTTAAAAAAGTTTGACGAGTCATATCAATTTAAAAATTTTAAATCTTAAGTATGATTCGCAATCTTCTGAATTCCTTGAAAAAAATCTCTTTTCTTAGCAACTGATTGCGCATTATTCATAATAAATACATTTATGTCTTTAAAAGAATATGCGTAAATTAAAAATTTCTTTACATGTCATGAAAAATTCCATTAGAACAACCAAAATGCTAAAAAATAACAATAACTCTCCAGTACATCCAATAAAAATTTGACCAATTAGTTCAATTCAAGCTTTACATACTGTTCTAAAATTTATAGAATTAAAATTCTTGAATTAAATATTTAAATTATAGCCGACCGATAGCTGAGTGGTTAGCGTTTCTGACTCCTGAGTTCTGGGTCCCGGGTTTGAATCCCGGTTCGGGCAAGAGTGTTACTTTCTTTCTCTGTTCTTTTATCTATGATGATGTATGAATTTGGCCCACCATATAAATGGGTTTGTGGTGGTATGGCGCAGGTATCTCTACTGGCCTCCGTGACTTGGTTCACAGGTGCCCGCTGGGTAATGACAAATGAGCAGCAGTTTCTGGCCTTCCAAGTGCCCGCCGTTGGAAAAAGATATTTAAGTTATAAGAAAAATTTGGGGAATAAAATTTCTGGTGTAAAACAGATTATTCTTTTGTTATATTTCTCATGTTCACTAGCTATTATGTATATTTATACATGATTTTTATTTAACATATTTTAATTTTCTGAAATTAGTTGTAATAAAATCTTTGAACGTGAAATACCTAAAATCAGTACATTTTTGTAATAGCTTAAATTTCAATGATTTTTACAGCTAAATACGTTACATTCTGTTTTGTTGTATGTTCCTTAAAATCACCAGTCATTAATGATTTTAGAGAGAGGTATTATCGATAATAAGTTGCTACTTAAAAATTTAATAAATTAAAATAGTTAAATGAATTATCTAAATTCAACAACTTTTTTTGAATTATCCATTTAGAAACTAATATGTAAGAAAATGAATCTTATATGAAATACCTAAATTAAAATACTGTTTTGACGCAGGTAAAATTTCAACAACTTAAGCAGTTAATTTTTATTATACTTGTCTTAAAATTCAACAACATTTTTGAGAATTATTATTTTGAAAATTAATTCCATTAAAACCTCAAATAAAAATACCTTAATTTAAATATTGTTTTGTAACATGCAACACTTCGATGACTTCTTCTGTAAAATACATTGATTTTTTTTACATTTGTTGTAAAATCACCAGTCACACACATTATGTTTTTTAAAAGAACTCTCACATTTTCGACACTGGGGGAGTTGCAAGGGGCAATCAGTGGGATAGGTGGGGAGACGCCACAAGTATCCCTTTGGTAAACCAGAAATCCCTTCCATGCGAACCCTCCCAATTCGAGCGGATTCCTCCGAGATGAGAACAGGAATGCCAGATGGTCCGTGTCACTGGCGCAGATCCCCCCATCGCTCATCGAGGATCTGTTCTCCTCGTGGTCCGGGAGCATCTTCCCGAGACCATTGATTTTCCTGGCTTGTAATAAGGAGAGGAGTCTCTGCCCGTGGGGGAGGGGAATGATTCCGGTCCTCAGGTGGTTTACGGTGTTGTGAAGGATACGTCATGCTTTCCACTCATCATATGTTTTTTTTCCCCTAAATGTCCCCAAGTAAGGACAAATAAAAAATAAGGATAATTAATTTACATTATGTGTGCTTCTGGAAAATAACGTTTCATCGGGTATTTTAGATAAAGAACTGTTATTTAATTTAGTCATTACATTATGTAATCGTTTTAGTCATGCTATTTATCAAAAATTTTTAAAACGTCATGATTAGCATTCAGTGCTGGGTAGGCTGTTGAGCTAAGCTATAATTAAACACCTGATGAATAGCTAAGCTATAATTAAATAAAACACCTGATGGAACTGGGAAATAAAGCTTCATTCCAGAATTTAAATTTACTCGTAATAAATCTTCCTCTATTGGCCATAATTTAGCTCAGTTTTAACATTACTGGAGTCTTACATCATCTTCTTAATCAAGCTCATCTATCAAAAATTGTTAAAATATTCATCTTTATTGGCCTTTCACTCCTTGTTAAGTTATTGAATTGAGCTATAATAAATTTGTATAGGTATGTTGTTCTAAAAAATAATCATTTGTCTTGATGTTTGAAATGAAGCTTCCTACATTTTTATTTGACTCGGTTACAACATTGATGAGATTGCTTCATTATTTTAATCATGCATATTTATCAAAAAACTATAATATATTGATCCTTATTAGCATTTCAATTCTGAATGAGCTGTTGAATTGGTCAATACTTAATTTCTAGAAGAAAAAACTCTGCTAAAAAAGCACTTTTCTGTGATGTTTTGAATAAAGTTTTTTTATCTTAACCTTTATTCAACTAAATTATTACATTGATAATATAATTTGATTTTAATTGTCTTATTTGACAAAATAGATAATATATTCAAATTTTTCGACATTGCAGCTTGCTTGGATTGCTTAAAGGCCAATGAATATGAAGAATTTAGTACTGAGGAATAAACTTTTGCACTTCAGAGAGTTTCGCTTACTTAACGATTTGATTTCTGACTAAATAAAGTATTTTATTTGAAAATAAAAATATAATTTTGGTGAAACACAGAATGCTGAATGAAATGAAAAAAAATGTAGAAAATTACTTTTTAAGTTTATGAGAACCATGAGAATTTGTATTCAAAACTTAACAACTTCTTATAACTTGCTTAAATTTCGAGTAATTTTTATTTCTAAACATTAACTATATATATATATATACTATCCAAACATCAATGGCCTTGTGAACTAAAGTATCATTCTTATGTCTGAAAGGTTATTTTCAATACCTGTCCAAGCCTATATATCTTAATCTTTTTTTAATATCTAATGTTTCCTGCGATGTTTAAGTTTAGAGAGTAGGATAACAACTTGTGGGTCTACTTCATCATTTAGCTGGATCGTACATTATGAGTGAGTTAAACAGTGTTTAACAACTTAAATTTAGGAATACAAGCAATCGGAAATGCATTGGAGTGACATAAACTAACATAACGTGTTATAAGAAGACTATTCATAATATAAACTAAGTTCATCAAGGATTGACAAACCTCTAAGAATCCATTGTTCAGTTATTTCCTCCTATTAGTAGCATTTTCTGCAGTAGTCAGATGAAATAAACTTCAAAAATTAAGAATCATACATGTTATGGGTTTTTGTTAATTGAATGCAATGTAATAAACAGAGTTTAGTGGAATTTTAGAAAAAACTCTTCTCACTATCTTGTACATTTCATATCGATTAGTCAGAATTTGCTACATTTCATAGTTAGTGTAATAAGAAGATAAGGATATTTTGCTTCTACAAAAATATACAGGAACTACAGATGATAATAGCAGAATTTAAAGAGTAATATTTGGACTTTGATAAATGATTCTTCGGCTTATTGGTCTCAAATTTTCTACATCTGGAGAAAAAGTCTTAGAAGTGTAGTTAAAATTAAACGCAGAATATGAATTCCTGTTAAACTTAAGCATATTTATTTTTCTAGCATCTCATCTTTATAACCTCATAACTTTAACTGCTCTGGTGATAAGAGCATTAATGCATGGAACAACAAACTAAAAGTGATATTTTCTCCAAATATTAACAAGAATCAAAGAAAATAATATAAATATAATTTCATCGATAGGTGATTCCAATACTATAAGTAGGACAATAATTTAAAATAAATTTTTGTTGAAAAATAAAAAGTTTCTCCAGATGATATTCATGTGCTTTTAATCGTAATTACTAAACAAAATATTTTCCAATCAAATATATATTTTAAGATTATTTATCTTCAAAATTTTTAATTTGTAATTGTGAAAAAGGAAAAATTTGAATATTGTGAAACAATAAATAAACAATCAACTTAAATCGAAAGCAATATTCTATATAAGATATTTTGATTGGTAGCTAGCTAATTTAAAATACAGGCTATGTACCATTTTCAAATTTTGATAGAAGTATTTATAATTGATTTAAGCCAATACTGACGTTGATTTAAACCCACTGTAAAGAGGCTTTTACGGCGATGTTCCACAACTTTATCCGCTCTAGGATGGAAGACTCTGTGTTTCGTACCCCCTTTTAAAATTGAAATATATACATAACCGCAGAAAATAGAGAAAAAGCATTTATAAATCGAAATCCCTTTTTATATTATTATATTATATATAAGTAATCCTACAGAGTGCGCAGGTTTTAATAACATTATTCATTAATTTTTTTAATGAAAAAATTTCCCCCTCCACAACTTCGTTGTTGAAGATAATCTTCAAAATTCTACTTCTCACTCGATTTGTTTATTTCTAATTTAGCCTTTTTAAGTTTCAATTTGTGGTGAAAATAGTATTTGTTGATCGAAGCTAAATAAATATCGTTATAAAATAGTAACGTTAAACAAGCAAGCTGACTGTACACAAGCGTAAATTTCTTAATTGTCATGGGTAATAATAAAATCGCTGAAAGCTTTTAGTTAAAATAAAATTTAATTCAGTTTGTTTAATTAGTAAACGGGAGACAAAATTAATAATAAAATTTCTTTTTCTTTTTTATTTTGAGCGTTGAATATTTTTGTTGAATAATTAACTTCTTCAAGGAAAAAAAATCTGAGAGAATTTAAGAAACGAATATATTGACTGCTTTCTTGTGATATCCAGTCTTCTAAAAAAAATCCAGTGACTCACAAAAAATAGAAGAAGCAATAAAACAAATATTTCTTACAAATTCTATCCGTACTTTCCTTTATATCGAACTCAATAACCAGCACCATAAAACAAAATAACATCTCGATATTTAAGTAAATCAATAATTCACCGTTCCCATGTGCAAGATGTTCACTTCTCTACCAGTTCGAACACGGGTGTCGGACGCTTTTCAGTTGCACCTCCCACCAAAGAGGACCAAAATAATGCGAACTGAGAGCTGTCTCATAAAATAATAACAGCTTCCAAATAAATTGCTTTCCTAGCAGCATCCCTGGGGAACCCTCCCCCGCAACTTCCGCCCGGTTAGCCGCCGTTTCCTAGTTCTGGAAGGAGAAGATTTTGCCATCCTTGACAGATAGGTCCAGTGGGGCCAGTACCAGATTCTTCAGCGGACAGAGGACAAATCCACGGAAGCATGTCTTCAGAAGAGGTCCCCAGCTGGCGCAATCGTGGGTTAATTACTCACTTACACCAAGGTTCTGACTACCTAATTGGCTCCTTTTTTGTCGAGGCAGAGAAAAAAGCTAAAAAAGTGCCACAGATTTATTATTTTTTTATAATTTGCACTAAAATAAATGAAGCATATGTGAAAAGTATAGCATAAGTGCTTTTGCTGAAAAGTAATTGCTTCAGACTGATTTTAAACCGACCACAGGTGTCTTTGGAAACAATTTCATTTTATCCGCGAATGCAGTTGAATAATGTACTTATTTAATTTTCATTTTAATTTCCTACAGTATATATATAAAAGTAGAATTCTTTAATATTTTTTTCTTCTATAATTTAAATATAAATTGTTTTTATCAAGAAATTAAAATTATTTGGAAAAGTTTGTAAATTACTTTATAAATTTTATACATAGAAATGTGAATCGAATAAATATTTTTATAAAATAAGTTAATCCCAATATATTTATAAGTTTACATACTAAATCTGATTCCAAGAAACAAAATTGTTCACGGCCTTCGAATAGACCTTTAACTAGAAAATTTGAATCAATTGATTTAAATTTTCTAGTTAAAGTGAAGAGATTTTTAATTGAAAAGTTTTACAAAAACAACTTTTAAAAATATTTTAATTCCTATCTTTACTTCCTGTCCAAGTTTTGTTTCAAAATTATATTTTCTTTAAATATTTAACAATAATCTAATATTTAATCAATTACAAGTTTTTCATTTTGTTTAATGAATCATGTTTTTAAATCAATTTTAATAACCGCGCTCTAAACATGTCGCTCAAAAGACAAAATGATTAAGTCCATTTTGCTTACATTTTCAGAGAATTTGAAAATTCTAATGAAATAAATAATATATTTATAGATTATTAAAGGACTATTTTGTTCCAGAGTCTATCCTCAAAGTATTACAAATATATATATTTTATAAATGTTTCTGATCAAATTAATAAACCAAAAATTTTGAAAATTAACTTATTAAGTAGCATTGTTTAAATCTAATTTTGTTTTATGAACTTAAATTACTTTGTCTTCTAAGTGATTCGTCTAATACTTCAATTAGATATTGTGTTTGCATTAAAAATCTTATATAAAAAGTCAAGATATAATGTGTTACATATATGAGTGTTAAGGGTCTTAATAATGCAACAATGTTTATTGTTCTTAGTATAAAGATGCCATCTATACTTTTCAATATAACTTATAGCCTTTTCTTTGATTTATTAAATTTAATACATTCTTTTTTTCAGTCTTTACGATTCCCATTTAGAAACATTATCCTTTTGCTGTATAAATCGTTTATTTTGAGAAAAATTTGAAAAATTCCATGCATTTTTAATAATACTGTCTTTTTTCTATTATTTTTTATCTTTTGCTTGAATCGTTTGTGAAGAGTCTCAATTTGTAATTGATTTTGATATCAAATTACAAAAAAGGCGAATGAAAGCTTAATATTCGAACCAAATTATGTCCAACGGAATGCCTAACGTTTCCAAGTCTCTTTGAAACCTTGATTGTATTTAAAATTGATGTCTTACATGTCATCAAATATTCAATCTTTGGAATCAGTTTCAATTTTCAATTTCCTTAAAAATAAAAATGATTGAAAAAAATGAATTGGTCTAAAAATAAAAATGAAAAATAATGTATTGTAGAAGAGTTGCGAGAGATAATGTGTATTTTACAAGCAGTATTTGTAAAACAATTATTGGGAGAGAAATTTTCTTCCCCAGAAGAATCACCGATGTCGCCAGTTGTTTTTCAGTTCTTGTGCAGAAGAGTATATTATGTTTCAGAATGATTGAAGTGGTAAGACATATAGAAAAATGATTTCATTTGGAGGTATGGACTGTAATCCGCTTCTCATTAGTATGGAATGAGTTTATTCTCGAAATCTGAAGTTGAATTCACTATTAAATTAAGCATAAACACTTTGGGATGTTAAGCAATCATTTCTTCTCCTGCATGATAATGCTAAGCTCTAGGTTATTTGCCACATTCAACAATTACCGCTAAAGTTCAAATGGAAATTGTGGAGTCATCCCTAAATGTATCAGACTTGACATTCGGTGATATTTTTTGCCAAAGTAAAGATATTTTTATCTGTTCCTTCAATTTTACACTGTCTATAGCAACGATGTGAAAACAGCTTTGAGAACTAGCTCAATGGGGAAAGTCATAATTTCTGTGATGCCATGTTAAATAAATTGGGCCGCCTAACTTGTCTAGTGGTCAGCATGCCTAACTGCGGATAAGGAGGTCCTGGGTTCGAATCACGGTTCGGGCATTAGATGTACTTTCTCTCTCTATCTATCCTGTCTTTGTCCTTTCCTTGTATGAATGAGGTATGAATGGTTGCCTACCCTATAAATGAGTACCTATGGCATGTGTGTAGAGCAAAGTCGTACTTTCACCTTCATGGTGCTCTGATTAAAACGAAAAGACGCTCCCAATCGACTTAAATTCGCATAGCATAGCGAGCTTGGCTTGTCCAAGTGTCATTAGTAAACAACAACAACAGAAAGTATTTTAATGGCAGTTTGTGTGAAGATACTGAAAAAACTATATTATATTTTGTATTCCCTTGAAATTAACTATAATTACAATATCTTTATCTATAATTACAATAATTAATATCTTCTTTACATTTAGCATTCCTTAAAAATTTATTTTATCATCAGTTACGTAGGTAGTACACAAAACAGAAGAGCATAGGAGGTATCGTCAGTACCATCATCAAATTTTGTAAATCTTTCCTGTAATTAAAAATTATTAAAAAAAAAGAACTTTAATTTCAAATTTTAACAAGATTTTTTTAATAACTGTTGTTTAATGTTTATCATTGATTATACTGATTCGTTAATTATTACTTGATTTAAGAATACCAATGGTTATTCCGTGGATCGTTTTGTTTCACAATTACATGTGCTTTATGTGTTGCTATATACAAAATGTATTAGTTATAGAGTTATTATATTCCTTAAATTCTCTGGATCAAATTTTGAAAATTCTTAATTTAGTAATTGAAAGTAATTTGGTTTGTGAAATTTGAACTATTCTTTGAACTTCCTTCTATGAAAAAAATGAGCAACAAATTAATTTCATCAACTGAATTAATATCTTCTATTTTTAGCTATATTTTATTGAGTAATTTTGTCTGTATATTTTCTGACAAATTTGCTATAACATCTTTTTAAAACTATTTTGATATCTATTCTTTTGTCATGATTTTCAAATTATTTTCAAATATTATTTTTATGGTTATAGTAATATTCTACAAACTAATGATTTTTGGCAGCTTGAAGGTGGACTGTTTCAATAAATTTTCGATGAAAAGTGATTATGGCTTAGCTTTTTATTCTCTCTATCTCACTAACGTAAAAAACTAAGAAATAAGTCAATTAAAAAGATTTTAATTCAGTAATAAATTCAAGAGAGCCTTTTAATATTAGTTTCCTGCGGCACAGTTACTTCCATAAGTCCTTTTAATATGAAATGTACTTCTTTTGTATAATTTTTGTCATTAGTAACAACAACAATAAATTGATCCTTCGTTCACATAAGTTCTTAAATGAGTTTTGCAAGTGTGTGAAAAACCACCGACTAGAGTGTAACTATTTTTATTCTCTTTCATATTTCGAGTTTATTATGCAGAAATGATTTTTATTACACGTTTGACTCCTTTATGGATCCCTTTCAGTGATATTCCTTCTTTTAACAAACTAGCAAAACAACATATTTTAAACTAATTCTATCTCATTTTTTAATATAATAACTTTATCAAAAGTCTGTAATTATCTTTCTCACATTTTCTAAAAGTTAAATATTTTTTTCAAACTCTTTAATTTCTTCTTCCTGGTGATTTTTAGGAAAATAAAAGACGATAACATGCTTCTTTAAGAAATATGCTCTGGTTTTAAAATCATCTGTCATTATTTCCATTACTGAAAAAAAATTTATTTTCAGATTCCTTACTTTTTAATATAATTTAACCATAGCTTTGATATTTTCTCAAAATACGAAGTTTTAACGAATAGTATCGGAGGAATAAGTAGGAGATGGTATGTGAATATAAGGACTAGATGCTACAAAACTGAAATTTTTTTATTTTAAAATTTTGGTTGATGATTCAAAAAATATTGATGCTCAGTTCTGTGATGATCCATAGCATTTAAACTAATTTACAAAATTCTGACCTAGAGATACCGAATTTCGAGAAAAATTGGTTTTAAATAAGACTAAAATTCCCCAGTCATCGTGAGTAAAAATATATTTGAAATCCATTATCTGTGAAGATCAATCAAAAAACTTCGTTAGATAAGAAGACAAACTCCACGAATTCTTTTCAGATCTTCATATCCAGTAGTTTTGTACATTCGACTATTCCGATAAATGGAACTAGTCTTCATCTCTGAGAAGTATAGAAGTCACACTTTCAGATTTTAATATTATCTACCCTTGTCCGTTGAAAAATCTTTCCCCTTTCTAACGGATGTATTAGTCATTTGGTGAAGAAATTTGAAAATCCCCATTGGGATAACTTGAAATCTTTTGTAACAATTTTATGGATATACTCAAGACTTATTTCTGCTCGAGCACTTAATTTTTTGTTTATCGTTAATGATATTTTGTCCGAGATCTTCCTAGTGTGAGTGATCCATACTTTTTATATCTTTTTCATATACAAAGGCATTTTAACATTGTCTGCTATCCATGTTTTTTGTACATCTGAATTTTTTCCGTGTACCTCATTGCTCCAGATCAATTTTATTTAATTTTTTATATGTGAAGTGTACTAATAAATTAAGCAATTCTTGTAAATTTTTTTTTAAGTTTTTTTAAACATTCCCAATAAGCCTCATTGTGTTTAATAACTTGATTTCTCTATAAGCACCCCTTTTTCAATTGCGTAAGCTATTTCTTAAATTATCTATATAAATACTGCCATATTTATCAATAAAATGATGATTTTGCAAATATATTAAAAAGCAACAATTTCATATTTTTTGAAGATAATTTAGAAATGAAATGTTTGATTTTTTTCTGTCAACTTATATTGATATGTCACATTCTGTAAAACAACTTGATTTAACTTCCAGTATAAGACAAGATTTCTCATTGCATACCTATACATTATTATATTACAGTCAAACATCATCAATATTTACTAATTAAGTCCCTTTAATCTTTATGGAAGTTATTTTTAAAATTCAACTCTGTTTGACACGCAGGTTAATTTTAAGGAAGATTCAAATACAAACTATGGCATACAAAAGATAACTTTTAAGCAAAAAGAATGCTTTTCTGTTAAGCATCATTTGTGTGTCTCAGTTAAAGGATCATGTTTTTTGGAGTTCAAAATTCCATATTGAATATCATCCTCTGTTGGAAAATAAAATACAGGGGCTATATGCACATCGTACATACACATACACATCTATTATACATACCCATCACATCTCGTACATACACATCTGTTGCAACAGGTGCGAAGAAGTTTCCAGTTTCCTTTTTTGAGGAATGTGTGAATATAGCAATATTTATATAAATAGTTCTCCATGAAGCCATATTGTGGTGCCTTTTGTTGTAAATTTAAGTTAAGTTTTAGTAGTAAGGTCATCCATTTGGCTCTGTCAAAAATTGTCTTTACTGTATTTCCCTCATGGCTATTGGGAATATTTCGTAAAACAATATTATATGTTGTTGTTACTTATGACACTTGGACAAGCCAAGCTTGCTATGCCTTGGCAATGCGAATTTAAGTCAATAGGAAGCGTCTTTCGTTTTAATCAGAGCACCATGAAGGTGAAAGTACGTCTTTGCTCTTTTTTAAATCCTCCGATAGATGGCACCACCAAAGAATCCACTCCTCAATTTTGGCATTGATCTGAAGGGGGAGGAAATTTTCTCCAGACCATTGCACCCATGGTAACTGCTCAACGACCGACCACAGGACTTTCGATTCCACAGATTTAACGAGCACGTATATCGCATGTACTCGGTGGGTCTTTGGCGGCATTGGGAATCGAACCCCATCCTTCCGGATGGGAGGCCGATACCCTAGCCACTAGGCTACCACGGCCAACTTATATGCATGCTATATAATTAATTATATTTGCTCAATATTCGACTGGATTTATTGTTTTCATTTTTTACAGATTGAACAAAGAGATGAACGGGGGTGCATGGTGTCCAAAACCTCAGATTTCAGAAGAGATCACAGAATACCTCGAGATCTCTCTGAACGAGCTGCACATCATCACCGGAGTCGCGACACAGGGAAGGTTCGGCAACGGTCAAGGTCTTGAATATGCAGAAGACTACAAATTGGAATACTGGAGACCGAGTTTATCAAGGTGGATCAGATACAGGAACACCATGGGACAAGAGGTATCTAATATTTTTAATTTGTTTTTATATTCATATTTATGTTCAAAAAATTATTTTAAAAATAATGTTTTACTACTATGCATGACAAAATATCTTATTTCACGTTTTACAAGGAAGAAAAATAGGCCCTTAATTCTTTTAAACTTCTTTTGATGACTCTTTAATGAGTCGATGAAATTAAGAAGACTCATTCTATCGAACAAAATAATAATATTATTGTTATGATAAAAATTGTGTGCAGCGGGACTTGATCAAAACTAGTGTTGGATTTATGTGAAAATGGAATAATCTGTAGTTGATATTTCATAGTTACATTATTATCTTATTTTTGATATCTAAAACATAAACTAGAATACTTTGTACATTCAACAGAAAAACAGCTGCAACATGTCACTGAAAAAAAATTGTTTAACCAATTAAAAAATTTTAATTTCAATGTAATTATGATTAAGGTCTCAAAGACCGAAAGTCCCACGCTTAATGTCTTCACTATTTAAGAAAAGCAAAAATGAGAATGCAGCAAAATTCTACACGATCAACTGAAATAAGAAGTAGCTTTATGAGTATAAATACCTACAGTATACACTTGCAATTTGATAAAACGAGATTTTAGCAGTCGCGCTGCAACTCCTTCATCACAGCGGCCCAGGAGTAGGACAGCTCTATCCTAAAGAGAAAAACCGGAATTCTGTCTCAGCGACAATTGCACAAGAAATGAATATTGTACTTCTGCTTTATGTAGTTGCATCTGTTGTAATAAACGGTTTTAAATTTTCCGTGTTTTCACTCTAACTACACCTGAATTCAGCCCACTATTCATGAAAGGCTTGCATAAAAAGCAATTATATGTGATGGATGTAAAAAGCCTTACAACTTTTGACTATTAGTCTGTTATATTCAATAGCTTATGATAAACAGCTAGGCCCACATTACAGCTTTTTAACTCTGGCTCTTACATCATATAATAGAAATAATCTTATATCCTTTTTTCTTGCTTTATATATAGAAACATTTAGATGTAATTAATTACGAAATAATAAACAATTCTTGTAATTATTAGCTATGTACAATGTTTGTACAATGAATGTAAAATTTTTAGATTTTTTTAATTAATTTTAAATAACAATCTTAGATCAGCTGTGCAATTAGAGTAATCTTGTTAAATATTTAGCTACTGATGTATCAAAGAGTTTTGAATTATAACAAAAAAAGTAAACGATAATACACGATAGGAAAGCCGTCCATTGTATAAAAAAAGATCCAGGTGTATCGATGTGCTTATTGCTATCAGGTTCACAAGATGTTACTTTCTTTCAACCTATGTCTCTGAATTTCTTAAAAATGTAATCTTGTTATCAATCAAAAATTATAATTTTCTAATATAAGTATCATTTTGTTAATTGAATTTTTGTTGGTGATTTCATTTTGACTGACGCTAGTGTATTTGATCCTACGGTAATGTGAAGCCATTCTTTATAATACTAAAATTAGGATCATGAGATAATCAATGGACATCACATTATAATGACTTCACATCTAAGCAAATGCGAGTGATGGAAAATCAGTATATTCATCCATCGAGAAACAATACCTAGATAAAAATACAGCATCGCAAAATGGATTGGATCCATTACAATTATCTGAAAATCACAGGAAATCAAAAGATCTAAAAATTGTACGATCATCATCAGAACCAAATGATATCAAGAAATTAATCAAAAAATTAAATTTTATTTCTGAAATATCTTTACATAAATTCTCTGCTTAAAGTTATTACAAAACAGCGAATGTTAAAATTCTATAATCATGTAAATTTCTTCCAATTCTCAATATTTGCAGATACTATGAATAACAATTATTCTGATGGAGGTTTATTCAAACAATTATTCTGATGGAGGTTGATCTCGTCTCACCTATAATTTACTATTTAATAAAAAACGTCAGATATTCCTAAATTAATCATTTTTCCGTTCAATAAATATTTATGGAATTCTTCTCTCACTTATTTTTGAAATACTATCATTTTTTTAATTGCTTTATTCGTTTAATTATGTGTTCAATTGGAAAATATACCATTATATACTTGGCGCATTAGTAGAATAATAATCTCACTGACACATTTTGTTTTTTATATATTTACCAACTTTTATCATTCTAATTTGTTTCCTTTAAAAGACAGATTTGTACCATAATTAATGTATTATGCATAAAACAATGTTTTAAATTCATTTATATTCGAGTTTAGTTCATTCATTAGAATCTGAATGCATAAGATATTAAAACATGTTTAACTTTAGCTTCAGTTCATTGAATGTGAATCGATAAATTGAAGCTAAAAACAAATTCAATCAAAATTTCCTGATATAATTTTGTGTAGAGAATGAATAACTATAGGCAACGATCACAAATTACAAGATTCTTTCAAAGTAACTAAATATTCTCATATATTCAGTAAGGAGTAAGAACATGCTACTATTTCTTGAATATGCTCTAAAAATATTTCTCGATGATTCATTGTTTTTGGTCAAAAAACTTTTAGGTGTATATATTTATATCATTACATATAAAGACAGGAAAAAATTTTCTACCCTTTCAGATCAATGTCAAAATTGATGGAGTGGATACTCTGGTGGTGCCATCTATCGGAAGAGTCTAGAGGAAAGTCGTACTTTCACTTTAGTGGTTCTCTGGTTAAATAAAAGACACACCCTACGGACTTAAATTCGCATAGCCAATGGCATAGTGAGCTTGTCTTGTTCAAGTGTCATAAGTAACACACACACACAAACACAACTGTACATATAAAGATCCATTCCAAGTTTAGGAAAACTGAACAACGGCACAAAGGGTTAAATTACAAAGACATTAAGTTAGCTAATTCGATGCTTATTGAGAGGGAATATTGCATGTTAACAAAAAAAGCATTTAAACTGTTTTTTTTCTCTCCAAAGGTAATAAAATGACTAGAACGAAATATGAATTCATTGCACAACAGGATTATGCTTAGGTTAGGATTAAAACTTCTATGTATCCGGACATGATCAGGTAGGAATAAATACAATAAAACATGTGATTTGCGTATTCATATAAGCTGTCGTGGATTCAGGTAATTGGTGACAGCTAAAAAAAAGCCCCCTATAACGGATCAGTTGGTAACATTTATTTATTGATATCAACCAGAAAACAACTCATATCTAAACTAGATTTTTAAAATGAATTGCATTATGAGTTTCTCGCAAATTTTTATAAGTTAAATAATTTTAATTATTTATAATCACTTCATTAAATACGCCTCATTGAAATAGTTGAAACTAATAACCGTAAACAAATTGTTAATAGTTAACGTTAAATATATTGTAGTATATTGAACTATATTATGTATTTGTTCTAATATTGCAGTTAATATGGGAACCTAATGAAATACGAATTATTTATATGGAGTAGAACACATAACTATACAGTCAATATGAACTCGAATAAATATAAACAGTTTTATAAAATAAAACATAAATGAATAATATTCTAGCATTATAATTTCAATGATCGTATGCAATATAACACCTATTTAATGATTGTAACCCATTTAATATGGGGCTGTTGAAATTTGAATAAGTTCTACCAAACCAAATATATCTAATATTCTATTCAACAAGAGCCTGATAACTTTATCACGAATTTAATTACAACTAATATAAGTCTACTATTCATGTGAAATTGGAACGTGTAACAATTCTAACAGAGCAAAATACGAACATAAAAATATTTATTAGCTAATTTAGTTTCTACAAAATAATTGAAACTATGAAAATAAAGTTGATAGATTTCAGTAAAAAGAAACACAAGTAATATAAAAAATTTTAAAGTCAATTCCTACTTAGGCCAGCAAAGAAAAATATTATTTTTTCACCTAAGTAAAATTAAAATTAATTAAATTTTTAATCAATTAATATTGGAAAAAAAACTATATTAACATCAAGTGTCATCCACTACTAGTTTTTGAACTTGAGTGGATGAATAAAAAGTATTCTATATTAACAGTTGAAAAATTGAACAAGATTTATATCAGGAGATTGTGAATTAATAGTATTAATTGAAAAATGCTCCTATGCTCTGTAACAGCATTTTGATATCTGGAATTGCATTAAAAATAATATTAAAACAAAATCGGTTAGTAAATGAAGTAAATGTGCAATAACTAAGTTATAAAATATTATTTTATGTAAATATACAGTGAATACAATTTTTTAAAATTAATTAAAACATTTAATAATATGAATAAATTCTAAATAATTAGTAACAAACATTTTGTAATGAAATTTCTTTCAAAACGTTAATATATTTAACTTTACATAAGATTCATAGGATAGAAATTCATACTCTGTCTTCAATATATCACGCAAGTACACTTATGATTTTATTACTGTTCTCTGACAATAAAAGTTTATTGATTGCTATTATAACTAGAAATAATAATTGCCTTCTTTGAAAACACCAAAATATAATTGATCTTAAAATAATTACTATATATCATCTAAATTGTGTCTCTCTCTCTCTTACATATTAATACAAAAGCAGTGAAAAGGTATATTTTTAGCTGAAAAGTTTTTCGAGAAATAAAAAGTACCTAATTTTCTTTTTTATTAAAGCAAGCTTTTATTCAATTTAAACATCGGTAAATATCATAAAAAAAACTATCCAAAAATTGATAGAGAGTAAAATTTAATGGGAATTAATTTGAGAAATATAATATCAGTTAATTTATGCAACATAAATTTTATATTTTTGCGTGATACATACACAGAAAAGCAACTGAATCAACTGCTATGCAAATTTAGAGTTTTACAAGATTTATAATAAGTGAGCAAGTGAAAAAATCTGAGTGTATTTGATCTTGATCAAATCGTTGAAGATCGACGAATGAGTCACTCTACTTTAAAATGGTACAGATACTCGGATTTTCCTATACCATTGTATCAAAAATGTACAGTGAATACATCTTTTCCTGTAAAACCATCCCTGCAAAGTCAATTTACTCAAACAGCAAGGTATGGATGACCAAGGTCGTCGACAGCTTTCTCACTTTGTAACAGCAACTAGACGGGGCAGTTACAAGCCCGCTAATTTTCTTTTATGAGAGGGAGACGATGCCACAAGTACTAGGATTCCCATTACAGTACAGATAAGAATGCAACCCCTGTCAGCCTGAAGAGACTCCGGCAAAGAGGAAAGCTCTGTCACTTTATGTGGTAGAGTGGCATTATCCACTTCAGTACTCCCCATCGGTATGTACTAAAATGGATCTCGACTCATTATTCTGAGTATCATCATTTCACATCTTTCTCGACAATCCTTTGGAATGCGTTTTCAGATCCTTGCTAAACTTTGGGGATTGTTTTGTCTCTTAAGCAGAGATATTATCGTAGGATCGTGTCACTAATGTCGTATTGAAAAGGAATGGTTTTTATATGATAGTTTACTTGTTGCAGCGCAAGTGCCTTCGTCGATAATTTTTCTGTTGCACTGTGGTCTTCCTATCCATTGTACTGTAAGCGAGCCACAGTCGAACTCTGTTATCCACACACTGTTATCTGCAATAATTGGTTCTAGTAGAATGAGTTTTAATCACAATCATATTCATGAAATGTTATTGATATAATGATGCGTGGATATCCAAGAGTATCTGAACTACTTCCTAAATTAGTGAATCACTTGTCAGACTCTGATGATTTTTCTGTGATCAAATTTACTTAAATCCGAATTTTGGCCCATTTCGCTTTTGATGTTGTTGTTGTTACTTATGACACTTTGACAAGCCAAGCTCGCTATGCCTTGGCAATGCGAATTTAAGTCAATAGGAAGCGTCTTTCGTTATGACCAGAGCAGCACGAAGATGAAAGTACGTCTTTGCTCTTTTTTAAATCCTCCGATAGATGGCACCACCAGAAGAGGAAGGAAATTTTCTCCAGACATTGCATCCATGGTAATTACTCAATGACCGACCACAGGATTTACGATTTCACAGATTTAACGAGCACGTATTACTGCTATACACTATTTGTTATGAGTACAACGTTAGGCTTATACCTTAACAAACATATACAGTTAATTAAAAGCATTAATTTTGCTCAAAGTATAAGCGATCCATATTTACTATATTTAAGTAAAAATTATAATTCCTAATCCATCAGACGCAAAATACGAGGTGCCTTTTCACTTTTTTTCCGTCAACAGTGCATTAACGAAAAGAAAAATGTCGTTTGGTTCTCTCGTCGACTTAAGCATTAACTCGCTTAAATCGTTAACATTTATATCGCATATGTATAAGTTTAAATAACAATGTTCAGTGCTGGCTTAAGGATGTTTTGTTTTATGTATGTAATTTTTATTGAAATACGCGCGGATTTAGGCTATTTAGTAACTGCTTAGTTTTCTATTTATTCTGCATTGAATAAATTTCTATTTTTCGTTTGAATCATCCGGATTATATACTGTGTAAAATACTGTTCGGTTAGTGTTGTTTTGGTATTGTTTTTCATCACAAATATTAATAAATTTATTATTATTTTAAGGAATAGTTAACAGTTAGGAAATCATCGATATAATATCATAATATCAGTATATAACCATATTCTGATATTATATAGATGATTCATAATAGATATTGATTAATTTAAATTTATGAATAGTAAATAGCAACTATTGTTGGAAATATTTACATTATTTAAAACTCAATTATTGTTTTGATCATAAATATTTATCACAAATCTTAGTTAATTCATAACTATTTTTAGTTAATAATGACTATAAAATTAAGTAGTTAATTATAGTACAAGTAATATTAGTAATAAGTAATTAATATAAGTCGTATAAGTGGTTAATTACTAAGTATAATTATTTTTAATTAATTTGTGAGAATAAATTAATTATTTTAATAATTTGTTTCGAAGATAATCAATTTTACTTAAGTTACCTACATATGAATTAATCCTGCCAAGATATGAACACAGTAATTTCCCTGAATCTTTTAATGTAAGATTTATTTTTAGAAAGGGTTACGAGTGTTTGTATATCTCGAAATGAATGAACTAGACTCGCTTAGCTATATTACATAAATAAAACAAAATATACAATACTTTTCACGAAGATTTTCCATGGAAGATTTACGGAGGTGTTTTTAACTCAATATTTAGAAGTAAGAAAAACTAAATTGAGTTTTGACTTAGAAAAGGGAATTTATACAAGATATATTATTTAGAGCATTCCAAAGGCCCACTTTCCGAAAAAATAGCTTTTCTTCCGAGAGGGTGTGATAGGTTTTGTTTTACGAAATTTCTTTTCATCTTGAGGATTTAAGGAAAAGAGGAAAAACGAAAGTATAAAGGAAAAAGGTCTAAAGCCGAGATAAGAACGGATTTCCTTAGGACTGCCGCCTCTGATGTAGTTTCGTTTCCCGGTTTTCAGTCTTTGAAATTGATTTATTTTGCGCAGCTTAGCGTTCAAATAGTAAATTCGTCCTCTGAAATATTTGAGTTGTGAGGAAAAATTTTTCCTTGACTAACTTTTTTTTTGAAGATCTTGCAGAGTAGAATTGCATCAGCTTTCTTAAAGTCTTGTTTTCTCAAGCAGAAAAAAAGATTACTCCGATATAGAATTTTAATAGAGTAAATTTCTTATTAATTAAAGTTCATTTTTAATTAATGTAATTCAGAAAGCAAATGCATAAATTTAAATAAATAAGATAAACAATTCACAGTTATTTTATTTTGTATTCGAAGGAGAGTTACGAGGAAAGGGAGAAATGAATACCTAAAAATTGGATTGTATGGTTATGTAGATAGGATTAATTTTTAGATTAAATGGGCTTCACTAGTTGCTGAATGTGTAACTCTCTGGCTAGCAAAATCTGTGGTTTCCATTTTAGACTTACATGTATGAAATAGTTCAGAAAAAATTAGAATTCTAGGTTCCAATAAAATATCGGTCAAGTCGCATTAGCTCTAATTTGTAAAACGTAAGTGTAGGACTATAAACTAATCAATCTGATAAATAGATTAAATCTATCTGTTATATCGCGTACCATCGCAGTAGAACAATAAATTACAAATGGTTTAAATCTTTACCTGACATATATTGGAATATAGTTGTACACAAATTAATTAATAAATGGAGGAAATTCATAACTGACATATATCGTAACATAATTGTAGACTAGTAAAGCTATAAATGCCAATGGCGTTTAGCTGACACTTTTATAAATATGGCGTCGTGTGGAATAATAAATTGAAAAACAGAAGAAATCTTTATTTGACATTTATTAGAATACATTTTTAAAATACAATTGAATATACAAACATTATATTAATTATCAAATCTTTACATTTAAGAGAATCGTGAAGAAATCTCATAAATTTGAAATAGATATCAATAAATTTTTCACTGATTTCAGACAAGCATGTGATTATACTCAGAGTTTGTTTTTGATTTTGAAATAACTGAGAAGGCATCGTAACTTAGAAATGTTGTTGTTGTTGTTTTCCTATGACACTCTGACTAGCCAAGCTCGCTTTTTACCTTTGGCAGTGCGAATTAAATCAATAAGGAGAAATGTAATTAGATCAACACTGATAATCTCTACAACAATGTTCAAAATACAAAACACTACAATTTAGTTGTTTAAAAGAAAGAGAAGTTTGCGATATGGAGATCTGTTTCTACTTGTTTCTTTAACCTTTGCTTGGAATACGTGGTAAAAAAAATTGTGACGAATTCAAGAGGCATTATACTTAATATAACTCATCAGTATTTAGTTTTTGTGGATTATCTGACCATATTATGCAGGAATCAGATAATTTTTAGCAATTACCGTTCAGATAGGCTAACTTCTTCAAAGAAAACGTACTTTATAATTAATATTTAAAAGACTATTTTACAGTTAATATTGCAAGAAATTTACTTAAAAGAGAAAAAGTTTGAATGCAGAGAAGGATTAATTGTAGAGTTGATGAATTCAAATATATCAGGGGGTAGTCTAATTAACAATAAAAATAAAAATCTTATCAGAATCACAGACAAAATGTGGCAGGAAACCACCGTTATAATGTGCTAGAAAAGCTTTTAATTTATTTAATGCTGAATACTAAGTTTATGAGCATTTCTTGTATAGTATTTTTACGAACACATGTAACTTTAAAGCATGACACATATTCATATTTAAAGAAAAAAATAAGAAAAGTAAAATATGGAAGGCTCCTTAAGGAAAATTTTAGAAGATCAAAGTCCATAGAAAAAATAAGAATTAGATAATGAGAGATTAAACTGAGAAGAATGTTTGATAAAATTTTTGAAATCACATAAATTAGAAATTATAAGCCATTATTCCAACGAAATGAAGAAAAGCCTTATAAGAAGTCAAAAGCCACAAAAAATGTAATCCCAATAATAATCAAAAAAATTTGTTCGAATTATTAAAATTTTAGAAGGGAAATCGGGTTAGACAGCTTATTTCTCATTAGAAATATCAATCAATTTTTGTGCCATTTCTTAGGTTAATGTTTTATAAAAAAATTATTATATTTACATCGTTTCTGCCGATTTAAACTAACCATAAAATGGATGTTTTTGTCTTGTCTTTTTCATTTTGCTTTTTTGCTGTTCTATTGTCCATGTGTTAGCGGCTTGAATCATTAAAAAACAGCTTCTCAAACCGATGCTTTGGTCCCTATATATAATAAATCGTTTTATTAACAAAATGAACTTCGACAATATAAGCAGTTATTCGATGGTGAACTTCGCCTCGTTTGCTGCCACTCGAAGAATGTGATTTCAAGGCAAGCAGCAAATTCGTCGATAAGTCGGATTGCTAACGCCGCCTCAATACGTCGTGACGTAGATATTATCTGACGTCATGTATATTTTAAACCAATGAGAATCATACTAAAGTGGCGTACTCAGGATCTCAACTGTAACGAAAAAAACAACCACTTCATGGTA